>CM017908.1:8160598-8760598 GCA_008369825.1 Triplophysa tibetana
AACAGTATCAAAACAATGTCTCATGACATTATTATGAACCTTGAGATGGAAACCAATGGATGCTCATATCAGCATAAGACACAATACAACTCTCAACGAGGTTAAACAACAGGAAAGTAAGGAAACAAAAATACGAATAGAAGTGAATAAAAAAATATATGAATGAATACATATGATAGATGAATATTGTAATAAATGGGATAAATGAAATAGAATAATAAAATGAAATAAAACAAGAAACAAGTGTTTGTTTCTATCCAGATCTATCAATATGTAACATAAAATGTGTTTGAGGTATGAGATACTTTTAGGTAGTCTGTCCAGGTGAGGAGCTTACCTGGGCATCTGTGCATTCACATGAATATGTAATCAGCCACTGTATCATCTTCAAATAACGAAGCATATTTATGCTTTAAATCGGATCGCATGGCCTGTATAAAAAACAACCTGAAAACAATAAGTAGGTATATGTGCATTTAGACAATTGATGCATTCCAGACTGTGGTTATGGTGTGCATACATTTGAATACCCAGGGCCTGCCAGCCTGAGAAAGGTAAGAGGTTTATTGGGTTCAACACAAGCGCCAATGGCTTCGATCCAAATATGAACCCAGCGCTCCTGAACATTTGGTTTTGCTGTAAACCCACGGTCCACCAACACCAAGTGCTTCACTCTGTGGAAATGAAATTCTTCACAAATATTCTTTACAGCCCCCATTGACTGTGTTCTCAATGTATCTCTCTTAAAGGGATAGTTCACCCAAAAAACGTTATCATTTATCCCCCCATGTTGTTTAAATCTGTATATGACTCTTTGGAGAAATGTCTCAGTGGTTTTGTATTCGTACAAGAATTTACATTTTTGTGTGAACTATTCCTTTTACATTTTTTTAACATTGCTTCAGTACAAAAGTAGCAAAACAGTCACCAGTTAGGATATTTCAGGGCTATGCAGTAGAAACATAACTTCCAAAATCATGGCCAACCAGAATCATATATTCCAACCCTACTGCCTCTCTCCAATCCTCAAGTGACTGGACTAACTGGTGCTCTGCCTCCTCGGCATCACTGCCAAAGACTGGTCGACTACTGCGTCCAAAACCAACGGTCCAGAGCGTATACAGGTATTCCATCTTTTGCAATGACAGGCAGGTTTTTAACCCAGAGGCCAACCCCAGCTCCAAAACCATGCAGTAACATGTCACAATAGCTCTTTTTTCATTGAATACCAGTGTACGAATGTATTCCCATTAGAATGGGAACATATCCTTGTGTATACTTGTCTTTGATTGCTGAAAATTAAGTAAGATATGTTGATTGGGTTTTACAGTATCTTTGTTAATTACAACATGTGCTCATGCTCACACACATACGTTTAGAATTCTGTCTTCTGCTTTTTAGATGAGCGGGAGAGGTGGACCACCAGGAGGCAGCCAACTGGAGATCCATCCTGATCTATAATGTAAATAAGTCTACAGTATATTGTACAGTACATGAATATGTGAAATAATTCCCTCTCGATTCCGTGTTTTATTTATAAAATATATTTCAAACAAGATGTTGTTAAGAAATTGTGAAAAGCTTCATACATTACTGGATCTGCGTTCATGAACAGATAACTCTCAGCCAGTAGAACACGACAGGGTCAATTCAGACAGATGACCTCCCAAACACTGCATAGTGTCTTTGACCTTTTTGTACCAGTACAGAGAAACATCTGCCAAACCATACACCTTTGTTTAACTTCTACTTTGCACTTTGCCTCTGAAGGAGGCAAGAAGAGCACCACAGTTTCAGTTATATGGGAATGGAGATCCCTTCTGAAAATGGTGAAATACGTGTGCATCAAAGTACATCTATAATCTATATCCCCTTGTTATTGATCCAGTCAGAGCTTTGCAACGTGAAGCTCCACTAACAGACCACGAAACAGACATCTTGAGATCCAAGATTGGTCAAATTTTTTGGGTTGCAAGACAAAGCAACCAGATGTTATACGTGACACATTTATCCTTGCTTCTTCTACAATAAATGCCACTGCTCAGACTTTGTATGATGCTAACACGCTTGTCAGAAAACTTAAGTCAGAGGATGTGACTCTAAAGTTTCAGAACCAAGAAAAGCCAGCTCATTGAAACTGGTTGTGTTTAGTCATGCATCAATGGGAAATCTTCCAGATGGAGGGACTCACGATGGTCATACGATTCTGTTGATGGGATAAAATGGAAAATTCTTACCAGTTTCTTGGCAATCTAAAAGAATCAAAAGAGTAGTCAGAAGCACTTTGGCACGGAAAAACCTTGCCACTTGCTGATGGCGTTGATGATGGGATGTGTCTGTCAATTGCCATGTCTGTGTAACTGACAATCATTTTTTCATATGCTGTGAAGTCGACGAAGTCAGTTGCAGAGAAGAGGCATAAAGGCACTGATTCAGTCTGCAAGTATCAGAAGATCCTTCGGTCAGCTACAAAAGATCAACTTGCAGACTGAAAAAGGGGTATCTTCATTAATCCTTTTGAAAGTTCTCAGTTATGGAGTATGGGAACACAAATAAGTATTAAGAGAAATTATGTATTTTAGGTAGAAATTGCCTGAATGTTCCAAATGCAAAATGTGTTATTGTTCTCCCTCTTATTGAAGCTGTGTCCTTTGTTGTAATTAAATAAATAAAAGAAAATGGGAGATTCTTTTTTTATGTGTGTTTGAGCCATTAAAACAAACTCTGTAACTACTTTCCTTCCCGAGATAGGCTACAACAAGAAGATTTTTGGGCAAGTGACGTAACTTTCCACCCAAGTCGTTTTAAATCGCCCCAAACAGGTGCCGTTCCATGTGCTCGATTTGTGCCGGTTTGTGCCGTAAAAAGAAACATCATAATCTCTTCCGATCTTTAGAAATTAGCTTTGTTAGACTACGCTCTGCACTGCGTAGAGCGATTAGCGTTTTACACCAAAGTACCGCGAGAGGAAAGCTTCCGTTCTGCATACTGAGAATTCTTGAAACGCTCTCGCGGTACTTTTATATCTAGCTCATTGGTCTGCGCTGCCTGCCCTGGCTGCTATTATAAAAAACTTCTTGCTCTCCGTCCAGCTGGCACCATTTACCCGTCTAGTTCGGCTCGTGTTGGGTGATGCTGGTTACCGTTACTGACAGTCTTTTTTTTCATTTGGCATGTTTTTATTGACATCAAACTCCAAATCAATCACTTCTACCAGAAAGACTCGGAAGGCCAAAGCTGAGTAATCAACATTATTGAACATCTGATAGACAGAATATATATGGTTATATAAAGATGGTTATTGGTTTCTTTGGAGTAGGCCCTGTCCGTGGCTCGCATCCAGAGGGCCAAGAAGTCCTCCACTTCCTGCCTTGAGATGGTAAGGCGGGGGCGTCCAACCCCCCTGGGGTTATATTGACAGGGACCTCCTGGTGGTGGTGGGGAGGATGGGGGCGAATCACTGTTGCTTCGACTGCGGACGTAGAAAGGGGGTAAGTGGCAATCTTTTATGTTCCATGTTGGAAGGTGATTGGTTGGGTGTCGATTGGTAGTGAGTGATGCAAGATTGTGTCTTCCTGGCAGAACTAGCGCTGAAGCTATATTTCCTAGGTAACGTGCTTTCCTTGTTTGGAACTTCACATGATTTGTCATTTAGCTACTTCTTTCTTTTGTTTGCAGTCTTATTCGTCATTTGTTATTTCAGTGTTTTTCAGCTCTATAAAAAAAAATAACACTCAAAGTTTGTAGGCTAACTCTATATGAATTTGTTTGAATGACAAACAATTGCGTTGTAACAAACTTTTACTCGAGTGCATGATTAAAGTGTTTCTATTAAGTTTTCATATAAAACGTGTATTTCAGATCATTAAATAAATGATTAAACAAAATTTTGCATGATATGAAGCTTTGAGAAAGTTAACCCAGTGAAGCAGTACATTTGAAGGTCAATTGGTTCAAAATATTTGTTTAAGCAATATAAGTTGAAAGGATGTGTGCTAGTTTGCTTTTCAGTTTGTTTAACCAGACTTGTGTAAATGAACAGATAACCAAAGTAATACATTATCAAATAATTAACTGCTGTTTAAAAATCATTGAGCCTTTTTAATTGCCATTTTGACAGTAAATGACATGTTTTTAATGCACTACAAATACTTTCTGCAGAGACAGTCCACTAAATGAATAACCAAAGGAGTTTCTCCTTTGTAAACAATATGACATGGGTTTGAATTTTGGTCTAAGCGGAGACTGTTGTAACCACACTCAGACAGATCATCATATTTCTCCAGCCAAGCAAAGTTCTTCTGCAGTAAGAAGCGTAATGTCCAAGAGATGCTCTTGTAGGTCCTGGAGTGAATGCTCAATACTGCATTTAAATGTGGAGGTAGTTGCACGTGTGTTAACTCAGTGTTTATTCAACTAAAATTTTCTGAATTCATCAACAGTGGACAAATAAAATATATACATTATGCTTAGTTAAGTAAATATGTATTAACATTACTTATATTTATCTGTCCAAGCAGTGAACAATGCTTTGTATCACATATTAACAGACGTAAGCTGCATTACTGTGATGTGTATTTCATGTTATGATATGCGCATTTGCAATTCTTATCGAGAAAATGACAGGTCACATGTAACAGAGACAAGCAAAAAGTGTCTTTAACTTGCTTATGGTTTTAATATATGTAACGTTAAGTCTACTTCGAAGACGCGTATGTGCGTGGAACGCCCCTTAAGCAAGACATATTAAAATTCTGCACCAAAATCACAAATGTTTTATGAATACTGAGGTTTGGGACGCAGCGCTAGTTTTCAAGTTGTTTATTCGTTATTCATCCCTGAAGTTGAAAAGGAAAAGTCAAGCCGAATTCTCGTTTTTCGTTTTTTTAATGAACGAAAACAAAAATGGTGCCGTTTTTTCACTCCCGTTTGTTCAAGTTCAAACTGAAAAAGAAATGCCTAAAATATTGGAAAGTTAAAGGTTCTGTGTGCAAGTTTCAGAGGCCACTATTGTCGATGTAGGAAATTGCAAGCTACAGCTCCGCCACCCCCCTCCCCGCCCAACCGAGAAGCTACGGTTGCCGTCACAGGACAAAAGGGTTCCGTAAAAGATAGTGGCTATGATCGGTGATGTTGATTAATGCAATCTACGTCTCACGGCGAACAACAGACTGAAGTTACGGACACAGGACAGAGATGTCGTCGTCTGAGACACCAGAGAGTAACCTTTGCAAGTCAAGTGACGCGCTTATTTACAAAGAAAAGTAAATAAATAAAATTTACTTAATTCATCATTTACTCTAATCTTTATAGTGAATATTTATTAATACTTGTTTAACATTGTGTCAGTGATTTATTCACTTATTTTGCATAGCATTTTTTGGCAGGTAACTTGGTTCGTAATTACAGCTTATTGTAACTGCTTGCTAATGCTAAAGGCGTGTAATCTAACCACGAAAGTCTTATCAGACGTTTTCTCATCATCCACAGAGTCAATCAGAGGACTTAACACAGGTAGTAAAAGGGATAGGAAGAGGGCGGAGAGGTAGTGTGTTGGAGATGCAGGCAGGGCGAGGAGAGGCAGAGGAGCTAACGTTACCCGGGAGGACCGCACAAGAGAGGATGTGGAAGCTAAGCAGTATTATAATATAATTTACACTCGATTTATGCAAATTATGATTGTTAACATGATTTCTAACTTGATTTGCACACGGCCATGCAACAAGGACTTATAGTACAATAACAAAGTGCTAAAATTTTACAAGGAAAAACTCTACTTCTCTTGATGTTCAGCTCATCTATTAGCTAAAGCTATAAAACAAACAGTTCACTTATATAGCAGAAATTAGGCAAACTTACCGGTCCAGCAGAAAGCTGATAACTTCTGCGTCTCTTAGCAAACCCTGTTCCTGCTTCAGTGCCTTCCGTGGAAAAACTACCCTGATGTTTATTCGGGTTTTCTGCCGTTTTGTGTCTGGACTTCACCTTGCTGCATCGTATTTTCTCTTTTTTGACGACACAGATTGGCGCTCAGTCGGCTCTTCTTTTGCAGAGTATGTGTGGTCCACCATTAGGGCAAATTTCACTTCTTACTGCAACAAAGAACCGTTTCTATTTCTAATAAAAAACACAACAAAGTTTTTGTTATTTTGTTATTGTCTTCCTCTTCTTCTGCTAATCCTTCTATGTAGTGGGTTTTCAAACTGCCTGCTAAACACAGCCGAAGAAGAAAAACATAGGCCCCTCCATCCTTCGTTTTACGAAACACGCTCAGTTTGTCCGTGTAGTGCTACTATAGAAACATGGCTGTGCAATTTGATATATTACATGTAAGGGCGTGCCCGCGTTGTATATACATAAAATGGCTCATTGTAAGGTAATATAACATTTCGGTTCATTTTGTAAGGTATTTATTCACCACTCACAACATAGTTTTGTATCATATATTACATTTTGGTAAATAAATCCTTCAAACTGCTACACTGTACCTTAAGAAAAAACAGAGCCATTGATAGAGAGTTCTGCCAACGGATATCCAACAGCCTGGAGCGTCAGGTGATTCATGGACCCTTCAGATAGTTCCAGGAAGTTATGTTTTCTCTTTAAATGCTTTATTTCTTTAATTGTTTTATTCATTAAATGGCTTTCGTCTTTAAATTGGTTGAAGTTTACCTTGGTGTGTTTAGTTGAAAGTCCATGCATTACTAGTAACTTCCGGGAACAATTGAAACTGTGTAAAAACTGTTCCATCGGAGTCAACGTAGAAGACTATCTCTATCAATGGCTCTGGAAAAAAGATGTTGCACAAATCATTTAGCAATTTCTGTTTGTTTCTGACATTCAATGTTGAAAAACTTCAAGTTATGTTGAAAGTTTGGTTTGTTTCTGACATGCAATGTTGATAAAATAAATCATTGTGTGTTGAAATAAAGTTTGTTGGCTACATCAAGAAAAATAATTGATCTAGGGCATGTTCAAGGCCAAACCGGTGCGCATCGTTTTGCTACGGTTTCCAGGTTGAACAGCATGTTTCTTGGAAATGGTTTGCAACGGTGTGTGTAACGGAGTGGGAGAGATGTTAAATCATTGGGTAAGTGACATGTTTTGCACAGTCTGAGAATTACAATTTATAAAACACACAAATAATTGGTCTATTGTATGGAAGCCCGTTTCCGTCAGGGTTGGGAATATTTTTTAGAATAAGTGAGTCATAATAATGACTTAGTATCGAATAATAAGATACTAAGTCGAAATTTCGACTAAGTACGTCATAATAATGACTAAGTATCTCATAATAATTACTTAGTATCTTCAATAATGTCTTAGTATCTCCTAATAATGACTTATTATCTCCTAATAATGACTTATTATCTCCTTATAATGCTTATTATCTCCTAATAATGAGTTAGTATCTCATAATAATGACTAAGTATCTCATAATAATGACTTAGTATCTCATAATAATGACTTAGTATCTCATAATAATGACTTAGTATCTCATAGTCAGAATTTCGACTTAGTAAGTCATAATAATGACTTAGAATCTCATAATAATGAGAAACGTTCTCATAATAATGAGAAACGTTCTCATAATAGTGCTTAGTACAGGGGCGGACTTCTGTCAAAGTCCAGAAAGGCCGTGCCACCGACTACCTGCGGCCGCGACCAGTGGCGGGACTTGCGGACTGCACGCAACGCGAAGGCATTAGTGGTCCGTCAATCATCTTTACCTGATTTAAAATTTCAAATAAGTGGAGAGACCTTAAGAACGGGTGTGCTTTAAATGCACGTCCTCCTGAGACCCCACAGGTACAAAACATTGCTACGTTGATTACGAAAGTAATTCCCGCGCTCATAGTGATTTACATCTTATAACCGATTTTATCAGTCATTGATCGGTCATTCCAAGACACCGATTGTTATTTACAACGTTAAAATCAGCAGTGCATTGCACAGCCACATGCAATCGGCTTGCGCACGCGATAGGTCGCGTTCTTAAACGCGTTTTGTGCCCATGAAAGTAGGTTAATTGTAGAAGGGTACATCACGTGAACGGTTGTCTAAGATAAGAGGGAAAAGATGTGTTGTGTGCATTCATATGTATAACGGCTATAGTTAAGAAAAACAGCTGTTCATCTCCCCCAGAACTCGCCCTATCCAAAGAATCTGGCCTGTACCTGCGTGGGGCACATGAATGCGATTGGATTTCCCGCGAAGATGTGATAATAGCGTTCAGTTTCTTGCACAGATCAATTGACTGGCTTTATAAAACTCTAATTAACGTCACGAGGGGCAGGAATTACTGTTGTGTTGAAGTAATTTAATTAACAAATAGCTTCATTAATATCTTCTTGAAAAATTAATGAGTTTAAAATCAAATAAACGACAAATCCCTTTTAATTTAAAATCATGAAAAGGCTCAAATGGATGTACTGGAAGTAATATTTGTGTGCATGTTTATCATGGCCTATAAGTTACAGCAACAAAAACAGTATAAAAGGAACAAACGCAATAAATAACAGAAATGCAAAATAACACAATAAATGAAGATACAGACAAAAAACGGCCTGCATCCAATTTATACTTTTGAATCTGGCTCTCAAAGAAAAGTAGTTAAAGACCCCTAATGTGACGCAATACACACGTACATACAATCGCCCCCCCCCCCCCCCGAAATTTCGACTCTGTAACTCATTATTTTGAGATAAATAAGTCATTATTATGAGATACTAAGTCATTATTATGAGATACTAAATCGAAATTATGACTTATTATGTCGAAATTTCAACTTAGTATCTCATTATTAGGATTATAAGTCATAAGACTTACTAATTCTAAAAAAAATTCCCAACCTGGCGCGGAAACGGCTTCCATACTATGTGATATCTTTGACTGGATTTATCCGTACTCTGTTAAGCTGTGTTTGGCATCGAGTGTGTTTCTCAATATTGATTTATAACGTGTTTGTATTTCAAGACCTGATCCTGATCAATTTGTGTGTTGTCCTGCATTTTATGTAGAAATGGTTTAACGTTATTCCCTTTGTGAGTCCGTGAAACCCTATATCATACACTGTCTTCTGTGCAGGTATGTTGTTAAATGTTTGGTAGCCTGTTAACTGTCACCCGTTCCGTATACAGGACACCTAAGTTTGCGTCAATATTGTGCATGTAATTGCAACACCAACAACGACCACTAGGTTTCCCATAGACTCCAATGGTTTACTGCATTCAAACTAAAAATTAATAAATTCATCTTTATATATAGAACTGGTCCTACGACGGCGTTTAGTGCCACGTTAAAAAAAAAAAACGATTTCGAGAATAAATTCGAAATGTTACGAAGAATAAAGTCGAAGTGCACGTAAAAAAAAACGATTTCGAGAATAAAGTCGAAATGTTACGAAAATAAGTTGAAATGTACGAAAATAAAGTCGAAATGTTACGAAAAAAAGTCGAAATGTTACGAGATTAAAGTCGAAATGTTACGAGATTAAAGTCGAAATGTTACAAGAATAAAATCGAAATGTTACAAGAATAAAGTCTCGTTATTTTGAGAAAAATAGCAGAATTGCTAGAAAAAAATAGCTAAAAACAAATTAAATCCAGTGTATGCAGAGCGGAAAGTGTCCCTCAATCTCAAGTGCTTTCTGCCGTCATGTTGCTTTTTTTGGTCCCGTTGCCATGGTGAATTGTCATATCGGAGATCCATTGATGATTTTTTTTATGGTCGTGGCGCACGTGCTTAACCCAGGGTCCCTACCCAGAGTAAATTGAACTTACCCAATCAGCAGTTCAGAAATCAAAAGCTCAACGTTTCTAATTTCTTAGTAAACCAACTCTGAGTTCAAGGTTTAACCTAGAGTTGGTTGAACTTATTGAAACAGGCCCCTGGTTTAGCAACACATCCCAAACGGCAGGCTTGTATATAAAAGTTTGACAGCGTCATCGAGACAGCGATGGGTTCGCGTGTGTTTGCGGTTATGTGAGAGAAAAGCCAGTGACAATAAATTATTTATTCCTCGTATTGTTTCTTCAGCAGTAAAAAAAAGTGAATGGAATGTGAGTGGTGCTTCGTGGCAAACCGCGGAACTTGGCTCTAGGGTGATCACACTATAAGCCAAGAATGAATCTAACCAACCACATGTCTCTATGATGTTGGATGCAGAGATAGAGGTCATACTAAACGGTATGGGAGCCTATGGGAACGGTTGCTAGGTTGCTGTAAATGGTTGCTATGGGCGTGGCATCATAGCGTCATGATGACCATGTGATACTGATTGGTTGTCCGATTCAAATGAACCCCTTGTCTGGTTGTATTGCAAAGTTATTAACATTTACTCATTTGGCAGACGCTTTTATCCAAAGCGACTTATAAGTAGTGGGCAGCAAACAGGGGTGAGGTGCCTTGCTCAAGGGCACTTCAGTCATTTCCTGGTTGTACTGAGGTTTGAACCAGTGACCTTCTGGCTATGAGTCCAACTCTCTAACCACTAGACCACAACTGACCTGAAGTTATTCAGCTCGGGACAGTTATGACACTTATGACAACTTATATGGGAGTGATTCCTCACCATGTTAAGTCAGTGGGGCATTTTGGGGGCTTTTACACCCCAGGGGTACAACTTACACCCCATTTTGATGTATGTTCTTACACAGGCTGATAGGCTCTTCAAATGTGGTATCCCTCATGTTTCAACGAAATTCTCACTCGGAGCTACGACCCGTCAAATTTACAACTTACACCCCATTGTGATGTATGTTCTTACAGAGGCTGATAGGATCTTCAAATGTGGCAATCCGCATGTTTCTAAAAAAAAAATCTCGATCAGAGCTACGACCCCTCAAAGTTCGGCGCAATGTTAAGTCAATTGGATTTTTGGGGTGTTTTTTTTTCACCTATCGAAACCCCCCCGCCCGAGCGCTTATAAAAGTCATAGCACACCATTCCTGTATAGGCCCTTCGATCTGAGCCCTTATTCAGGGGCCTACGACAAATGGACAAAAAATGTCCAGCACAACAGTAAAACTGTTGCTATTTCAAGGAACCACTAATCATGCAAACTTTTGAAAGAGAAGGTCTGTCAAAATACCTCTGTTATAAGCAGCAAGAGGAAACCGAACCAGTATACCCTTACAAAAATATATTGTGTGGTACTCTGTGTTTTTGAGGAAGCTTTATCATTAGCTTTCTGTTGTACAGTATGTAATATTCCTATAATATTCTTGTGGTATTACTGTCATATTTCTGCAGAATGAACCACAGGACTTTCTGTTGTACAGTATGTAATATTGCTCTGGTACTTTGTGGTATCACTATCTCTGCAGTAATATCTGTTAAAAGATCATTTTCTGTTGTATTTTTGAAGGATGCTGTGGTATTCCTATAATGATTGTGTAGTATTTGTAGAAATTAATATGGTAATGGCCTTTATGCAGGAAGCGTGGCATTCTATGCGATTTTACAAGCATACAAGTCAGGTTAATCTTTAAATATGAAGTTAACAAGTAAGGTACATTTATGTATTAAAATATGCAGGAGCTTTAATAAAAAACAGTATTCAAATAAGATATTCCACATATTATATAAGTTAATTTACAATGTTAAAAAAACGTAACGATATCACTCACTATTCCCTACAAACTAGGGTATATACATTGAAATTAATAAAAATGAAAAATGTAAGTCTCACAACATGCTTGACCCTTTATCTTATCTGTTGAGAACTGACTTTTTCAGGAATCATGTATTCAGGGCAGGAACATCTACATAAAATCTGTTCAAGAAAATTTGATTGATAATGAAATAATTGTCTCAATATGTATTGTCTTTTTAAATGGTGTTATAAAAAGTCAAATCCATGCATCACCAATTCCATTGAATTCCAAAAGCAAGAGTTTTTAAGACAAGATCTATGTAATTGTATACGATTCCTCTGATAATTACACTTATAATTACACTGTTTAACACCTTTAGACCTTTTAATGGCTGGAATACACTACAAGACTTTAAAAATCCGAAGAGACTTTGTTCAAACTAGACTTCATACACTTGCAGACATTTGGAAAGTTTCAGATAGAACACACTAAATGAAAATCAAACGAAATCTGCAGACTGGCACAGACTTTCTGCAACTAGTCCATAATGAAACTCTAGGCAAAATCTGAGCAAGTCGTGTAGTGCATTTTAGCCTTAAGACACTATGGCATTTTGTAGAACAGTAGCCTACAGGTAACGTTATGAACTGTGAAAATTGCATTGCAAATACATGACTTGATGTGAATTTCGGAGCAGATACTTAATATCGATACCACAAAGTTAATTGCACGATCTTGGTTCTTCTAATATGCATCTCAGCATAATCCAAATGGTGAGGAAATGACGCGTTTGAACATGCGTTATTGAAGCGAATCTTATATATGCTACAAGGCAATTACTTCAGACGATTCAATAATAAATTAAAGCTGCAAGCAGCATTTAGCGGGTTCGAGCGATTCAAGGTGTCTGAGGCACGTCTGCCAGGCTCAGGAATAGCACCATAGCAGATCCACGACAGACGACACTCTAGCACACCAAGTAAAATGTCAGAAACGTGTTATACAGTTGCAGAGACATAGATCTTGCTAAAAGGTTGCTAAGCTAATCCGTTTGGTTGCTATGGGCGTGCAATGCCACCTGCCAATTAATAACACATCAAACCACAAGTCATTCAAAACAACCCCATTGTCTCTACGATGCTCTATTGCAGAGATAGAGGTCCAGCTTAATGGTTGCTAAGTGAACAGTTTAGTTGCTATAGGTGTGGTATGGCACCTGCCAATTGATAACACATTAAGCCACAAGTGAAATTAACAGAACCCCTGTGTCTCTACAATATTCAACTGCAGAAATATAGGTCTGTGTTAATGGCTGTAAAGCTAATCTGTTTAGTTGCTATGGGCATAGCTTGTCACCTGTTATATTATAATACACTTTTCCATGAGTAGAACTAAGTAACTTCTTTGTCTCCATGACATTCTATTGCAGAGATATAGGTCTATTTTGTTAATTTAATGCATATTTTTCAAAATAGCCTCTTATGTGTTTTGATGAATTAATATTGAATAAAAAATCTAGGACCATTTTAAATGGATACATTGATTCATATTCATGAATACATTGTGGTCAGTAGGACATTGACATTGTCTGCAAAAATATTTTAGAAGGCCTTGCCATTTCAATTATGTTTCTTTGGTACACACACATCACATGACAAATCCCATTTCTTCCTGATTTTGATGTTTGGTTCGAACTTCAGGAAGTCATGTTTACCATGTCTAAATGTCTAAATGCATTGAGTTGCTGCCATGTGACTGGCTGAGTAGCAATTTGGGTTAACATGCAATTAAACTGGTGTACCTAATAAAGGTGTGTTATATATATCAACACTTATCTTAAATGCAGCCAGAAATGTGCTATAATTATAGATGTCTAAATATGCAGCAACGTTTAATGTGTAATACATATAATTTCTAACACTGTCTTCCTCTGAGACACATTTCATTACACACACATGCACAGTCTCGATCACACAAGACACACAGAACTATGCGGTGCATTCACACTCTTTTATCGTTCCTTTATCAAAGCTACATGCATTGTGATTTGGTGACTCTATAAGAAAGCCATTGAAATGAATGATATTTCACCTTTTTGACTCCTATGAAGGAATGCCTCTTCCTATGAGCATAACATTTTGCATGCTTGTTAAGTGTCTTAATATGTATAATAGTACTAAATGGCAAGTCAGTTGGATTATTTATTAAGGAGTAGCGACCTATAACATACTCGTTTCACGCTAATATAATAAAGGACCCTGTTATGGTCACAAAACTAAACAAAACTCAACATGTTTTTGATGATTATTGACCTAGAGAGTCCAAAGAAATGAACTGAGGTGGAAATTTTGACATTGCTTGAAAATCCTTAAACAAGTTTGCAAAAGTAGGTTTTTTACATCATCACCAATAACTCACAAACCATTTGATAGACATCAATGGTTCAAGAGGCAAAGTTGTTATGAATAAGGAGATCTATCGTTTGATATCAATAGTTTGTGTATTAGTCAAATGTCACGGGACACACAGTTGTCTAGGCCACAAAAAGACATGCACATTTTGCCATTTTTACTATTATAGCGCCACCTAGAGTCCAAACGCCATGTTCTTTTGTAGGTGACCTCAGAGTGATGGTCTACACATAAGTTCCGAGGCCCATGATGATATGTTAAGCCGTTCTGGATTTATGGGCATTTTAATTTGATAGGCTCCGCCCATTTTTTTATTTTGGCGCCCCTAAACGACCGTGAAAGGAAATTTCTGCTTTCTTTCGATAATTATTTAAAATCACTTTCCACAGAAGTCATCTGCATTGTTTTGGTTCCGTTAAGTCGAAAAACCAACGACTAGTTCGCGAAAGTAGGTTTTTAACATCATCAGCAATAACTCACGAACCGTTCGATCGACAGAAGCGGTTCTAGAGGCAAAGTTGCTCAGAAAAAGGAGTCCTATCATATGATATAAATAGTTTGGGTATATGTCAAATGTCACGTGATACACAGTTGTTTATGCACTCCAAAAGCGTTATTACGCCCCCCGGTGGCCGAATAAGTTCATGTTTCTTACAGACCTTCAGGACCATGAGACAAATAAGCCCAGCGACTGTCGTTTTGAGCAGCCTCCGTTAACCCGGTGTAATTAGTGCTCAAACTTCATTGGCCAATGGCGGCCATGTTTTTTAAGATACGCCAATGTCCTTTTTAATAGTCATGGGACATGACACAAAGACACACCATACCAAATAATAAGTCAATCGGGCAAACTGTTGCCTAGTTATAGTCATTTTCTAGCTCATTCAAATTATAGCGCCACCTAGTGGCCAAACGCCGCAGTTTTTTTATTGTGACCCCGGATTGAGGGTCTACACATATGTTCTAAGCCCCATGAAGATATCTCAAACAGTTCACGAGTTATGGCCATTTTAGTTAAATTAGTTACTTCCGGTTTGGACATTTTTGCGCCCTCTAGCGATCGGGGATGAAAATTTCAACTTTTTTTTGATAATTATTCATATTCACACTCCACAGAATTCATCAGCGTTGGTTTGGTTCCGATAGGGCAAAAATCCAGGGACTAGTTCATTTTTTTTTTTTTTCAGAAAATGCAAATTAGCGGAAAAATTTGCATACCGGAAATGAAATCGGAGATATACGTTATTTAAGTTTTGAGCCAATGATTACACTGATATAAAACACTTGGGTGTGCGACAAACGGTTAAGAAGTAACAAGCGCTAACGCACTTTTCCTCGTTGTAGCGCCACCTATTGGTCGATTTGGCTGGTTCCGTGTATCTGAGTAGCGACAAGGACTACTACCATCTGACCGAGTCTCAGCTCTGTCCGTCTTACGGTTTGGGCTGCAGCATCAGTTTTAGGGCAGAATAATAACAATAATAAAACCAACAAATACAATAGGTTTCTAGCCCTACGGGCTCGAACCCTAATTACTCTTATGAACAGCCTCGAAGCAAATCAATAACATACTGTGCGTTATCGCTCTTAGTCACAACTCGAAGGCCAAGGTTCTTTTCACAGATGTTTAATACAGTTAAGACGTCAACACCAACTTCACTTGGACGTCGACAGCAATAACCAACATCAACACCCTATAACACTTGCCTATTTGTGAGTTAATAGTGGTCTACACAATCTTCTTATGTCTTAATAAAATCGTCATGCACCTTAAAAGAATCATCGCATCTTCTTCTCTCCAAAATTGTAAAACAGGAATTGATCTGAACCAAAAGGCATCATGGGAATGCTCGCAAATAACCCCCTAGACCTTTAATAAAGGAATAAATCGAACAGAAATAAGCGATAAGTAGTGTATGCGTCTAATACACATCATAAAATAGGTGAAATATGAAAATAAACAAGTTAACAAATAAACGAAGTAAAAACACATGGAAGCGAAAAAGCGCCACCCAGTGCACGTGTAAAACAAGTCCCAGACAACGCAGACATTTGCAGACCAAACGTTTAAAACTCAGAGATTCCACTACATTTGAAAAAAAAACATTAAATGCTTGAATATAACTATACATGAAAATACATTTTACTTTGAAAATGAGCAATTGCGAACTTCAAAACTTTTTGTTGCGCTGTTAACAAGCAAATAAAATTCAGTTAATGTACACGAAATAAAACTTTAGCGATTTAAGTTAGACAATACTCACCAGGAAAGGGTTGTGCTGACGTCCGGTTTCCCTCAAGGCGTTTTAAACATCACGCCTGATTCCAGACCAAGAGCAGGTTGCTGTGTGGTGTGATGGGCTGTAGGCTACACTATAACGTTTCTGTTGTTTAAACTTGGCGAAGTGAAATGGAACCGTGATGCAGTCAGCAGACCTGGAACACCCTCATAGGTGAATATTTTACTGAAAGTTAATGCCTCCCCATAGAAAGTTTGTCAACTAATCAGATTCAACAGCCCCGTGGCATAAAACCTGTTAAACATTTCATACCATATTTTTGAGTATATTATATTAGCTTTCCTCAGCTGTGAAAAAAGTATTCTTTTGTCTAATTGTTTTGTTTTTATTGTCAACAGGGAACCTTGCTCATTGAGACTATTCTGTCCAATCATCCACTTACAATCAATTAGCAGATGCTCAACATGCTGTAGATGGGAACAGAGATTCAAATTACAGGAGGGGCTCATGCACTCACACTGAGAAAAAAAAATATGCAACATTTAAATAATGAATTAGAACAGTCACTCGTATCTGCAGTTATGCTTAAAAACATGCTGTATGTTATTCCACATATTTGTGTTGTATTAAGTTATTGGTTACCAGTCAAATCTTGTGTGTTATGTGACATGTTGTTACTGTCCCTCAGAAATCTTGGATGTCCAAATTCACAGCTTTTCAGGAAATGGAAAAAACACTGTTCGTACAATGATTAAATACTGTGTTGTCAAAGTTTACAAGCACTTTTTATTTTTTTATAGCTTAATTTTTTGCAAAGTGAGAAACATAAAGGCTGACTAAAAATAAGAATTTATGACAATATCACAAAATATGGAGACACAAGGTTTCAGAAGGATAGAGACAATATGCAGTTTGCTATTCTCACTGCTCATAGGGACACAGAAACCTATACTTTTAATCCTATTTATGGGCAATATATCAAAATTTTTCTACCTGGAATGTCAAAAGTTCTCAATCTGTGTGAAGTTGATGTATATACAGGTACATTTACATTTCAGTGTTTGAAATTATTACGAATATCCACTTGCGGTCCCTGTAAGTTTTCTTCATTGCTTTGAATATACAGTCCTAAAAAAAGGTTTTGTCTTTGTCATGTTGTACATACACAAAAAATACTTTAACACAAATGGAACCTTTCATAGCAGAACTTTTTTTGTTGTGGAAATGCTGCAAAAGAATTGTCACTTTTAGTTTTAAGAGAGTATCATCCCAATATTCTTACATTAGTCAAAAATCTGGAAAGAAAATATTACTTTAGCACCACTGAAATAAGTATTGTTTTTTGTTCAACAGAGAATCTTGCTCATAGAGCCTATGCTGTCCAATCCTCCACTAACAATGCACATCAGGCTGTAGATGGGAACAGAGATTCAGATTATGTGAGCAGCTCATGCTCTCACACTTTAATAGAAGATAATACCCGGTTGAGAGTGGACCTCAAAAATATCTACAGTGTGAACAAGATTATCATCACTAATTGTTGAGACTGTTGTTCTTTGGAGGATAGAAGGTGCTCAGAATCGTATTGGCAACAGTCTGGACAACAATGGCAACGACAATCAGCAGTAAGAAATGTACTCATTTGTTGTATATTATTGTCCTGAGAGAATAGTAGGCAGCTGGTAAAATGTGTTTTCAAAATAACTGACAGGACCCTATGGTCGGCCTCCTCCCTAACGACTTTTTAGAACTACATTTACAAAAATTTGTGTAATGAAAAAACAATATGCAAAACTGAAATAATGAGTTATAACGGTCACTCGTATTTGCAGTTATGATTAAAGACATACAGTATGTTATTCCACATATTTGTGTTGTATTAAGTTCTTGGTCACTGCTCAAATTGTATATATGTTGTCACTGTCCCTCAGAAACCTCAGATGTCCAAATTCACAGCTTTTCAGGAAATGGAAAAAAAACTGTTTTTATAATGACTAAATACTGTGTTGTCAAAGTTTACAAGCACTTTTTTATATTTTTTATTTCTTGGATTTTTGCAAAGTGAGAAACGTAAAGGCTGACTAATAATAAGGATTTATGACAATATCACAAAATATGGAGACACAAGGTTTCGGAAGGATAGAGACGATATGCAGTTTGCTAAGAAAGGTCCATCCTTTACACATTCACATTCTGTTATGTATATATTTGCAGGGCTGCAACTATTCTCACTGCTTCAATGTACACTGAAACCTATACTTTTACTCGCTCTTTCAACAGATCTGCTGTAACGAAAAATGCTGATATGGTCAAATAGCAAATGACGATCATTAAATAGACAATGGCATGAAGATATACTTTATATAAACTGTTATTATACATTATTTATTAAGCAGTTGATAATATATCTATCTAGACTTGTTTTTTTAAATAATTTGTGTAAAAACATTGGAACTTCATTAGTTATAATGGTCATTTATATCAGCTATAATGTAAAGGTGGAGGACATGTGTTATTATATCTGTCTTGAGTGAAGTTATTCGTTGCCAAGCAATTAATTAAAGGGGTCATTTAACGCAGCTTAAACCAATATTATTGTTTGCTTTAGATGTAATACAATGTTAAAACACAATTTAAGGATAATTGTTTTGGATCTCCTCTTTGCTCTGCCTCTCTGAAACGCGCTGATATTTTACAATGCTCATCGCTCTGAAAAGCGAGGTGTGCTATGATTGGCCAGTTCACTAATGCGTAGTGTTTGGTCGAGAACTGCACGGAAATGTAACACCTCTTACCATATTCATGGCTGCGACTGTACAATGAGATTTACAAGACCGCCCACCTAACATGCGTTTAGATTTGATGGGTCTTAGTCAAATTGTGTTACGTACTGACGTAGATTCGCCGGGGTTTGGTTACACGAAGCATTTCAGGCAGGTCTGGGTGAGCATTAGATTTTTGGTATTTTACGTGTCTAATACACGCATGGGCAACTTATAACACACCAAAGACAAAGGAAAACACGTCTTTCTGGTAAATCACCCCTCTAAGTAATAATTATGTGAAATGCAGTTTGCCTGTTAAAGTTATTTTCATGTTCTCACTCTCTGCTATATATTTTCAGTGGTGCAATTATTTTCACTCCTCCTATGGGCACAGAAACATTTCAGTTTAATCCTATAAGGGGACGATATGTCAACATTTTTCTACCTGGAATGCACAGAGTCCTCACTCTGTGTGAGATTGAGGTGTATACAGGTAAGAAATAACAGACAAGAACAGAAGGTAATGTGTGTGTGTGTATTGTCCAAATGTCCTTAATGTGTTTTATATGTTGTTGGCAGGTTAAGTGGCGTGAGTTGCCACATGACTCAAATGCTGATTCCGTCGTTTACTCAGCCATATACTTTTTTCTTCATGGAAACAGCATAATTGATATGTACTACTTTTATCATAGAGTGTAAGTAACAGTGAGTAAAAGTACTGTAATCAAATATTTTTATTTTGCTAAATATTATGCTATTATTTTTCCGCACTGAGGGAAAATAATGTATATCAACAAATTATGAACACAATAAAATAAGCATATCACACAATTGTTTTTTTTCTTCATTCATTCATTTTACCCATGCACATTTATGTACTGTTGTCTTTAGGATTGCTTTATTGATAAATGGTTGTGCTTTTTAGACTTCATCATATTGAGTACCCTATAAGTAACATATTTAATTTATTAACATGGTTAAGTATGAATATTTAAGTACATATCATTAGATGGCAATGTTTCTGCGAGACGCCGTGGTGATTAAGATCATTTCAGAACTAACTTAGTTGTCCTAGAGAGATGCTGATGTACTAATGTGTTCTGTATTGTTCCATACTTTGTTTTTTACACTTCCGTCCTCTTATACTTATCTTTTCTTCTGACGCTTCTGTCACTCATTCGTGACTCAAGTTCTCTCAGTTCTCATTGTCTTTGGTTAAGATCCGGGTTGTTCTCATTCTTCGCATCTTCTTTATTATCGATCATGTGTCTGACATCGCTACATATTTTGAGCACAGCCTGGCTAAAGTCTTCTGATTGGTCTGCAAATACATAGTGACCTGCACCCTGAATGACCTAGAGAGAAAGAAGAACACTCAATGTGTATAGTTTAGACACAATATTCAGTTAATTTTTGTGAAAAAAATCTAAACTATTGGGGCTACACATCTATCCATCTATTCCACATGTTGTAATTTTGCTATTTTGACATTTCTTGTGACAAAAAAACTCCAAACAACTTATTGAAATGAATGTTTGACTCTTCACGGCCTTGTTTTCATTTAAAATAAATATGAAGAGCTCTTTTCCAGAACCCATTAAGTGCCATATTTAAAAAAAATGAGTTTGTCATGCCATTTTGCTGTGTACTAAACCTATTCACTTCTCCATCAATGTTTCGTGCCAAATCGCTACATTTCCTTGTTTAAAATGTAATGCAAGATGCAGTTTCTTTCCAAAACGCTATAAATCCCGAACCTGTTTTTAGCCTAATTGCGATATGTCCTCTCGACCAATCAGAATTCGCTCGTTAGTGGTATTTGTATGGGTTATTTCTAAATTATTTGTTGTATGTGGTGGAAAATATTGAAACATGAAATTTTAAATATTTATTTTATTTCACTATTTAGTTTGTTACTATTTATTTTATTTGGCTGTGATTTATTTCATGCATTTGCATTTATTTGATTTATATTAATTTATAGTATGAGTGCCTGATGTCATATGTTTCATGCTCTCTTGTTTGTTTGTTTGTTTGTTTTTAAAAATAAATAAACCAAAAAAAATTGAAAAAAAGGATGGATGTTTTTTTCAGAAAAAAACCTGATTGGTTTTTTTCAGACCAATCAGAAGACTTTAGCCAGGCTGTGCTCAAAATATGTAGCATCCAGCGTTTTGAAAAAAATAAAAATAAAATTAGAATTTATAATCGAAAATTTTGTTGTTTCATTTAACAATCATTGTTTAACATGTTCAGACTGAGCCAACAGACCATTTTAACAGGATGAATTGAATATTAACAAAATGTATGGATCTAGGTAAAAAATGTCACCTTCATGAAAACTATTAAAATGGATTTATAGCGTTTTGGAAAAGAGCTCTTCACATGGTTGTCTACCCTGACAGCATAAGCAGTTTAAAGGAAAGTTAAGTAAAACTCACTATTATTTCTGTGTCCGAGTTGGGTCTGATTTCTTGCATGGCTTTTCCTGATTGGCCATCGATGTTGGAACGTGATCCGTAGATAAAAGTCATAGGAAGCGAGGGACTGATCATCCCTGCACGCTCCATCATGGGGCGTTGGGGCCAGGTATACGGGATTGTCATGTTTTTAAATGCTCTCTCTCCACTGTCAAATCACAAAACATATGTAACAAAAATGTGTGTTTGTGAGGTATGAGATACTTTTAGGTAGTCTGTCCAGGTGAGGAGCTTACCTGGGCGTCTGTGCATTCACATGATATATGTAATCAGCCACTGTATCATCCTCGAATAGAGAAGCATATTTCTGCTTTAAATCAGATCGCATGGCCTGTATCAAAAGTGAACCTGTAATAGAAAAACAATAAGTAGGTATATGTGCATTTACAATTGATGCATTGCAGAGTCTTCCATATTGTGTGGTTATTGTGTGTATAAATTTGAATACCCAGTGGGCCTGCCAGCCTGAGAATGGTAAGAGGGTTTATTGGGTTCAACACAGCACCAAGGGCTTTAATCCAAATAGGAACCCAGCGCTCCTGAACATTTGGTTTTGCTGTAAACCCCCACGGTTCCACCAACACCAAGTGCTTCACTCTGTGGAAATGAAATTCATTCACAAAACGTTCTTTCCAGCTCCCCTTGACTGTGTTCTCAATATATCTCTCTTAAAGGGATAGTTCACCCAAAAAACTTTATCATTTATTCCCCCCATGTTGTTTAATTCCGTATATGACTCTTTGGAGAAATGTCTCAGTGGTTTTGTATTCATAAAAGAATTGACATTTTTGTGTGAACTATTCCTTTAACATTTTTGTAGCATTAATTCAGTTACAAAAGTAGCAAAACAGTCACCTGTTAGGATATTTCAGGGCATATGCAGTAGACACATAACTTCCAAAATCATGGCCAAGCAGAATCATATATTCCAACCCTACTGCCTCTCTCCAATCTTCAAGTGACTGGACAAACTGGTCCTCTGCCTCCTGGGCATCACTGCCAAAGACTGGTCGACTACTGCGTCCAAAACCCAACAGGTCCAGTGCGTATACAGGTCTTCCATCTTTTGCAATGACAGGCAGGTTTTTAACCCAGAGGCCAACCCCAGCTCCAAAACCATGCAGTAACACCAGTGGGATCTGCATGTCAGGGGCTGGGACATCTGTGTTTTCACACAAGCTCTTTTTTTCATTGAATACCAGAGTCCGAATGTAATTCCCATTAGATATGGGAACATATCCTTGTGTATACTTGTCTTTGATTGCTGAAAATTAAAGTAAGATAAGTTGATTGGTTTCTACAGGAATCATTGTTAATTACAACATGTGCTCATGCTCACACACATACGTTTCAGAATTCTGTCTTCTGCTTTTTTTAGATGAGCGGGAGAGGTGGACCACCAGGAGGGCAGCCAACTGGAGATCCATCCTGATCTATAATGTAAAAAAATATACAGCATATTTGTACAGTACATGAATATGTGAAATAATTCCCTCTCGATTCTGGGTTTTTATTTCTTAAAGTATATTCCAAACAGAAAACTGTTGGTATTTAGAACATGCCTCTAGTGTATTTCACAATGACTGACACATGCCCTATTTCCACAGTAATGTTGAACATAAATTCTCACAATGTTTCTTATCTTCATTAAGGTTTAAAAGATTAAGAGTTCAGATCATCTTTTACAGCATTAATGTGTCTCTTTGTGTTTTCTCATGCAATTCATCAATTAACAATACTGTATGTTTAAACGATATGAAATATCTTCCTTACTCAAATACATAATTTTAAGAGACTCTTGCAACATTGACTACATATTAAATTACATGGTCAATGTTTTTACACATTTGTCTTCTTTATTTCACACATACACAAAAGATACAAACGTAGAGAGGTTACCTGCTTGTTGTAAATACAAGATCCTCTCGGTCTGTTCTCATTGTTTCTTCGTACTGTCATATAATGCTGGCTTAAAATTTGGTGAAAGTAAACTAACACTGTAAAAAAGGGATGTGGTCACAGTCAAAGAAGATCCCTAAGGACCAAAGACGGAGCTTATACACACATTCATTTCAATATATTGCCGATAGAGGTCGACGCGTTTCTTTTAAAACTGCATTTCGTCATAAAGTGCATTCATTCTTTAAAATACATCTGTACACCTCTACAGATATCTATTAACCACAGTTACAATATGGTTTGACAAAAATACAATTGTTAATTTATTTAATCTTTATGTACGTAAAAATGTATTATTGCTACAAAGATTTTAGTAGCCTAAATATCACACTCATAACTGTTACTAAAACATAATAAAGAAATAAATGAATAAATTATTGACAGAAATTTAAATCGGTTGCCTCTCATATCAATTTATTGTACAGCACAGCATGCAAAGAATAGTTAAACAAATTAAGTCTTATAAATATAATGATAGGCCTTTAAAGTACATAAAGTTAAATGTAGTCTTATAGGGTGCGCTTATAACGAGTAATAACATACAGCTCACCTAGACACATTTGTATCTCTGGGTCCACAACGAAATGAAACAAATTATGGGTCAATTGTTCGAAATTAAAAATTTTACGTAATCTGACAGCGGAATAATAAAGCTTTGTATTGATGTATGGTTTTAGGATATGATAATATCTCGACGGAGACTTTAACCTGAGTTTACGGTTTGTTTTTGCATATGAATTCTAATATAATTATAACAAACTATATATCGGTGGAAAGGTATCTAGAATACATATTTCTTCACTGTTTTATAAAATAAAATATGTAGAATGAGTAATCTATTTGAAGCGTGCGCTTCAAAAAATGTATGTCCTGCTAAATGACATTGTTCCGCCAGCGGAACTCTTACATTTATTTCAATATTTAACGGTCCTGTCTGATTTTTTATTGTTTCTTCATGTGAGGATTAATTTTTTTTAAAAAGAACAACCTCAATGTCTGTTGTGGTGTCCAATGTCAGATTATCAAAAGCAAAGGTTGCCCCTATTGCATTATTGTGGTACTGCAGCTAAAACACCCACAGAAGACATATAATTTGGTCTATCAAGCTCAAACGTCATTAAAAAACTGGTTGTACTTGGGACTTTGACCTTTTGACATTTTAAGGACGAAGCATATAGATTTTTTTATGTTTTTTTAATTAAAATCTAACCATAATATTTCTATACTATGTTATAGCAGTAAATATAAAATAACTGTTTTTTAAATATTAACCAGAAATATCTTCCAAGTGTCTTCTATAGAACCATAGGTCTTTACTCCAAAGCATTCATGAATTACAACCATTTTGTCTTCATGTGTAGGCTAGAAAAGAGCTGCTCCAGGTAACAGGGAGGGACATTAACATATATTCATGGAACATGATCTTTGGCCTAAAAGAAAACTCTATCATTTTGAACCATATTTTGGGCTTTTACTAAAAATGTTGCCGTGCAACTTAAGACTTGTCTTGTGATCGAGGGTTAGCCACATTTCACTTATTCAGTGTTTTACCACTGTTGTCATCACTTACAACAACAACTTCAAAATGTAAGGGCTCGTCCGGGATTTGAACCCGGGACCTCTCGCACCCTAAGCGAGAATCATACCCCTAGACCAACGAGCCTTGCTTGTATTCCGCGTCGACACAACATTTTTTGACCACAAACTTGCCACGTTTGCTGTAAAAGTTGTATTTACGTGTGACTGTGAACATCTCTAACATCTGGTACGTGTTCTTAGTGCCATCCAGCGGCTAAACACTAAACTGCTTTCATTCATAGGCGTAGATTTTCTCACTTGACGCCACACTAAACAAAAACAGTTTACAATTTATTATGTAATCTACCAACTTTTATAACTGTGTGTATAAAATATCGACGTGATTTCTAAATGTAAGAGACGTATAAAATCAGTTGGTTCTTTCCATTCCTCACAAAATCTTGTGTGATTTAAACGGTTAATCTAGAACGAACAAATGCAAGACTTTGTTTCGTATACAATTAACTTGCTGAAAGTAAATTATGTTTTAAAAACTTTAATAATTTCTAAGCTTTTATTTTTAAAGGACGCTTGACGTCAGACCACGAACGCATGCGCAGTCGTAAAACGGAAGCCACATCATCGCAGAGCGGAAGTCTTTTCGTCCTTTTTCTACCACGGTCTGCCATCATGGTGAGTGAACTCACTTACAGGGATTCTAAAGTTAAGTAAATGTAGGGATTTTATGTGGAGTTACCGTCAAATGTGCACCATATGCGCATTTTTACATCTTAATGCCCCCCTCTGTAATGGTTATGTGGTGTAAATCCACCTATATGCGCTATCGTTGTGAAAATAAGCTCAAGGCATGTCTCGAAACAACGTGGTGGACTCATTCGGGCCGTAGTTTAGTGAATCTACTCACGCAATTCACAACCCGCAAAATTCGCTGTTTGTCATGGTCAGACTAAATTAACCAACTCCTATTATTAATGTTTCTAATTACGTCTGTGTTGTGGTCCATATGGACGCATGACCGGTTAGTCGGCGGGATTGTTGTACTGTAGGCTACAGTAAATGTGTGACTAATCACATTTGTAAGAGTAAAAACTGGCAAACGTGTCAGTCTCGGTTGATTTTTACATTAAGGGAATTCCACACGGTGATATTTGACGGTCCTTATGAGGTGGTCGGGTGTTTTTTTTTACAGCTAACAGTTCACGTTACATTAAAACATATTTTCCATTTTGAATCTGTTTAGGTATTCAAGCGCTTCGTCGAGATTGGCCGCGTTGCCTTCGTTGCATTCGGACCTCATGAGGGCAAACTGGTGGCAATTGTAGATGTCATTGACCAAAACAGGGTAAGTTTTCAATGGGCTCATCTGCATAGTAGGTGGCAATTGTTTTCAGCTGTTGGTTTAAAGAAATGTTTTTATAGTGCATTTAACTTCAAAACTTGACTCATTTGTCAAAGCGTAACTGAATGCTTGTTTTATTTAGGCACTGGTAGATGGTCCATGCACCGGCGTGAAGAGACAGGCATTGCCCTTCAAGTGCTTGCAGCTCACTGACTACGTCATCAAAGTACCTCACAGGTGAGCATTTGAGCCTCTAATGTTTTGTATTCTATTCATTTGTAAAAATGTGTATGTTAGTTAATAAACTGATTCAAAGCAGTATTTGCTTATCCTTGGTGCAGAATTAGGGATGTCTTGACATCTATGGAAATTTTATTGAGTTGATTTAATGAAATGTTCCTTTTTTTAATTTGCATTCTCATGTGTTTAACACATTTCTTGTGCGTTTGGTTTATTTCAGTGCTCGTCAGAAGTTTGTGAAACGTGCCTGGGAAAAGGCAGAGGTCAACAAGAAGTGGGAAGAAAGCAACTGGGCCAAGAAAATCGAGGCCAGAAAGAAGGTATGGAAGATAATTCTGAACTTGATTTGTTTCTTCAGAATAAAAACTACCCAAGACTATTACGCACACTCTTGTTGGCTGATTACGATTCATTTCAAATTTGAGGATGAGTTTGCAAAACTCCATCAAATCTTGGTATCCTGTGCAAACCTTGGCAACTGTGTTTTAATCTGATGTGAATCCCTTGTCTAGTAAATCTTAGGAACGGATTAGGATCATGAGCACTTATTAATCATTCATACTGGTGCACACACTTTTTTTATAGTGGTTCTTACCATAGTAAATGTCTTACTCTTTTAACAGAGGGCTGCAATGTCTGACTTTGATCGCTACAAAGTGATAAAGGCCAAGAAGATGGTAGGTTTTCATTTTTCTACTTGGACATTTGTAGAATTGTCAGTGTGATAAGAACTAACCATTTATATCTTTCCACAGAGGAACAGAATCATCAAGCACGAGGTTAAGAAGCTCCAGAAAGCTGCCACACAAAAGAAAGAATAAACTATCCTCAATAAATGTGTTTGACTTTGAGCTGCAGACTCTTTGACTTTTTTGCAGAAATGTGCATTATATTGTCTCCACATCCTATAGAATGTTTTTGAAACTGGTTTTAAAGAGGGAAATTAGTTAAATGCATTCCAAAATGTATATTTTTAAGGTATAATATTTGGTCTGTCAAAAATAATCTAAGAGCCATAAAATATTGTAGAGACGTATTGTGCTGCATGAATTAAGTCCGTTTCCATAAAGTACAATAAGTACCTCTTAAACTAGTGTAGTGTTTCTAAATCTGTTTTTTTATTGTACGAAATTAGACTACTTTGTTTCGGTTCTAAAAATATTGCATACTGTTGTTTAGAGGGCTATGGATTTGGTTTTGTTTGCTTTTATCCAAAGCAATTTAGAGTTTATTCACAATTTTTTTGATTGATCCCATGGTCTTGCGATCTAATAAATTATCTGTAATATAATATAAAATGTAATGTTTTAAAAATGTAGCTGTTTGACCCTAAATAGACCTCGTTGAAAAATACAGCAGCAAGTCATAACTTTCAAAATGCCAATTTTAAATAACATTTCCCCTATTTTGTTTGTATCCCTTATCTGTAAAATGCTAATGATTTTAAACAGGAATCAATACTAATGATATTGGTCCCCACTTCTAGCACTGGAGTATGAACCTCTGGTCTCATATTTGCTATGCTCATTTATAATCACAATATCACTAAACCATGTAATTTGCATATTTTTTTGCATACTCTTGTACACTTAGTTATGGAATATCTTGAATCTCCCAAACAAAATCTAATATTCTGATTTGAAGTTTTAGGGTACATCATCGATGTTCAAATACGTACAAGATGATTAAGGTGTTCCCATCAGTAATGACCCAAGAATTTGGATACTAAGGAATACTAGGTTCTGACCATCATAAAAAGTATGTTACACTTTCAGAGGTGTCAAGTAAAAGTATAAAAGTACTGGTTTCAGAACTACTTAAAGTATAAAGGTAAAGTAATGTTAGGAAAAAATCCCTTTAAGGACAAAAGCTTAGGCCGCGCCAAGGGGGCCTATTGTGCACTACACCACTTCAAAAAAAAATTCTAAAGGCCATAATGACTATAATGTTATGTTGAAAAATTTGGGATGCAGTAGGCCACCCGTTTCAGTCGCATATATGCCCATTGAAAATGAACACATTTTAGTACAATGCAAATACATTAAAGAAGAACCAAATCTGTTCTACTGAGCATTAACATGTGTTTCTTCAGGCATGTGATCAGCCCAGGACAAAAAAAGAAGGAAGACTGCATGCACCAATGCCCAATCCCCCCCGAAATAGTCTTTAATGTTACTAATTAAATGTTACATGATTAAAAACAGGCAACTGTTTGCCAAAAAAATATATTTTTCCCCCAGCAACACAAAACCAGACTATTATAATTGCCAAATTTTGAATGTCAATTTTGAGAATGTCAGTTCAAAAGTTTATTACTTTAACAGTCACCTAAACAATATTGAATAGAATTGATTGATGCTTTGTGCAAATATCTTATGCTAATGTCAAATAAGATGGCATTAACAAATGGCACCACTTGAATAGTTTACATTAGCTATACTTTGTATGTACTATGATTGTAAACAGCAATAATCAGTACTCATTTTTAAAAAAGAATCAGGGGGGATGGTGGATTGGATTTAACGTTTAGGGACAGATCATTTGTGCTAATGACAGCGCATATAATGGGAGACCAGAATATAATGGGAGACCAAGGGTGTACCCTGTGATTATTGTTTAAGCACAAAGATAATTATTAAATTAAATTACTCTTAAACAACATACATGCTATTGATATATTACATCTCAGATACTCCTGTCATTGATCTTGTCCAAGGCACCTCAGAATTGGAGTTGGCCCCCAAGCTGGCATGGCTACCACTGTACATAATTAGGGTAAATAGGCCTACAGAGGACACATTTCCCCACTGGGTGCAAGTGCGACTTAATACTCATGATACCTATAAATTTATCGGGAATTAATCTATTAAATGTTGAAACAAAACCTCACAAAACATTGTAAATGAACATGAATCCTCTCAAATCAAGTCCATATTTATTGAAGTGCATGAACAAACGGATTGTACCATTTACAAAATATGAAAATAATACATATGATACAAATACATAACCTTCCTTGATATTTCTTAAACTTTTGGTTGCCAAACAAAATTAAAAAAAGGGGAAACAAAATTAATAGCTGATCCGTTCAATGCTAGTCTTTGTTAGTATTTAATTTCATGCAAGGAAAAGTAATGGCTACAAACGGCTTTCATTGCACTTGCCATTTATATGTTGTAGAATGTTTGTCGAACGATGATAGATAGCGCGCGGACATTCCACCAGATGCCGCTCATCGGTCAGGACAGAGTAAAGCCTCGTTTATACTCGCGCTCCGCTTCGCGAGTCTCCCCAAACGGAAGAGGTTCAAATATTCTTTTAAAACGACAGGGGGGGCACAATCCGCAGGAAGTAGAAGAGAAGTAGGAATATTACCGGCATTACATCAGATCATTCAATATTGCGTCTCGCGAGCAGCTCCTCAATAAGGAAACGTAGGAGATTGTGTATTTGCTGCTACTTTCAAATAAAAGGCTAAAAAGGACAAGTAATGTTCGCCCACTACATGCCACAAAACGTGGAGATGGAGAATACATCGCTCTTGTGATGCAGTTGCGTGTGATGGAGGAGGAAATGCATTTCGAACTATGTTTGTTTATTTAATACATTTTTACATAAAACTTTTTGTTCACTCTTTCATTTCTGAGTATAATGCAGACACAGTTACACATATGGTTGGTTAGGGACAGCTAAATGTACTTTGCCATGACCCATTGGATGTCTTTATGTTATATAAAATGAGAAGATATAAGAACAACATGCCAGCAGGCACAGCCCCAAATCTGTGGTCCTCATTGTCCTGATAGACGGACCATAAAGATGTCTGTACAGGCGTAAATGTTCAGCCAAAATCTCGCCACAGCTGTTCAAGTTGACTGCGGCGTCGCTCGACACCGCCACGCGAAATGAGCTCGCGCTCACGAAAACCGAACTTCTGGTCTCTGCTAACACCGCGATGACGTCATATTTGGAGCGCGCACCCAAGCGAACTAGCGGATGTGTCCCATTCTTTATAACAGGCCGGATAACGCTCTTAAAAAATGTTTTTTTTATTAGGTTAGTTAGGCGTGTGTTGCTTAGGCGGCCGCTGTAAAGTGCTGTGGGAAACCCTTCAGTAAGATATTCCAAGTGAAACAGAAACTAAATCTAACATTAACTTTGTGAATGTAAAGTCTAACCTGACGTAAGATAGCTAGCGGGCGTTAGCTAACAAGAAAAAGGCTCCAAACTAACTCACATCGTTAACTGTTATGGCCTCTGTCCAGAAATTCCACATTTGGTGACATATGGAAAGTATTCCTGGCTCTTGACTTGCCTTCAGTGCTACTTTTTGCCCTCTTAAAGCCGAAGTCCCTTAGGTCAAGCTGTCCATGTCGCTTGGACATGATGCTGAAATCACCGGCACCAGCACCAGCACCTGCGCTGCTATGTCGCTGACTGACGTGACGTCAATTGAAAACAAATCGTCGGGTCATTATGTGCACGTTGCCCTCGTCCACAGTATTTTAGCCTATTCAATAATCGCAAAAACTAAATGTTGAAATAGTGCTAATATTTACACATTCATTGATAAAACCGCAGGGGATGGGAAGGGGGGATGGCCGTTTTAGAAAGGGGATGATTTTGACCATCTTTATTACAAAGGGGGATGCCATCCTTATCATCTCGAGTACTGGCAATAATTCATAAACAATAATTGAACACAACATGTAAAGAATACAGTGTCCTCAAGAAACTACCATATACAGCCACTATATGGGGCATCTACGTCATTCGTCCGCATTAATCCGCATGTAATAAAAGGTATTTGCAAATGCTTCATGTTGCAGTTTTTGTAAATCTAAATGTATGGATTCAGTTGAGACTTCGACGTGTTTGTATTAAACAGTGATTAGATCGGCCATTTGTATAGTTTAAAGCCATTGCATAGAGGAATTTATATCAAGCGTGTTCATGACGTAGAGAGCGTAGAAAGGATCCTTTTGGCCGGCTGTATGACGGCACGACCCCCCCCAAAAAAAAAATGACGCCACAACCCTAAACCCCCACATCCATTCACGAATGAAAATTAATCTAATTTATGCAATTTATGCGGGGAATCCTAGCGAGGTCCAAAAATACGGAAATCCGTATTTATACGGAAAAATCACATCCCTGTTCATGGAGCGGAAGATAAGATGACTGAGTTATTTGCATCGTTGAATCATAGCCTACTGCTAATAAGGAAACCATGGATGGACCTAGCCATAGCAAACATTGCAAATTTACCATTATTAGTACTAGGTCACTACAATATTGTCAATAATCGACTGATAGTAACAAAAACTATATCTTGCACAATTATTTAACAATTAGCGGGAGGTTTTTTTAACGATGACAAGCCAGTTCGGAGCCGAATTTGGACACCCTGCCAGATTACGAGGGGGGTGCAAATTAGGCACAACACCGGAATGAAAATAAGACGAAATGAAATAGGAGTAACGAGGCTGTTTTTAAAATGTATGCAGTAGAAAGTAAAGATAAGTAGGTGAAAATGTAAGCAGTAGAAGTAAAAAGTCTATTGAAAAATAATTACTCCAGTGAAGTATAGATACCCAAAATTTCTACTTAAGCAAGGTAACGAAGTATTTGTACTTCGTTACTTGACACCTCTGTACACTTTTAGCTGGAACTGTTATATTTGTGAACTTAAAGCCAAATCATAAAGATCAATGAACTCATTCCAAACGGAGCCCCTGAACAAATTTAAACGTGAGAAAATACAATAAATCTGTGACTTTACCTTCCTTATGGCAAAATAATGGCAGTGTTTGAAGCATTATGTATACTCCTTAGGTGTACCAGACTTTAAATCTAAAAAAACGATCTACATTTTAAAAAGACAAGCTGTTAAAACAGTGCCAGCTGCTACAAGTAGATGAGATGCTTTAACACGTCAATAATATTTCTGCATTTCTATTTAAATTCTTAATAATTAATCAAATTTAACTGAACACATAACTTGGACGATTAAAATGACAAACTTTAATATTCACAAAATTAACACTAAGTAAAGCAAAGTGATAAACATTTTACAAACATTACTGCAATAGTTTACTTTAGACATATTGAATGAAATGAAGCTGGTTAGCGATTATTCTACAACGTTCGATCAAGATTAGTCTATTAAACGACAGCCCACAAAAGACTCGTTGTATTTTTCCATATTTTTGATTGAACTCCGACGTGACACAGGATTCTGTTTAAAGATAGGGGACCGCAGAAACCGAGTGTCTGTGAATTTGTCACCACGTCGAAGTTTCCTAAAAGAAAATAAGCAAACTCAATACATATAAGAGCACACAAACAGCTTCAAGAACTACATTTCAAAAAATATCACTAGAAAATGTATGGCATTTAACTCAAAGATCTGCATTAATTTTCAACAAGTCTTGTACTTACGAACTGATCGATGGCTCTTTATAGTTGACTGTGCTCGTGCAACGACGCTTACGGGTGGAGAGTTCAGGGGTGTTTTGAGCAGAAATTGGCTTCTGATAGGCTGTTGGGGAGAGATTTGTGACATCACTCAAACCCAAGCCTAGAAAGGAGCAAACAACCAGCCCACCTGCAGAGACACAAGCAGTGCAAAATAGTAACACCAACAAATGTGATGTAAGTAAGGGACATTTTGTGACATATGATGTGAGAAGATTCCAAAAAAAGCAGGAAAAGAAGAGACAGAGTGAATTGAAACGTGCTAAGGTTAAAGAAAGACAAACAAGAATAAATTATTTACCTTTTCTTCTTCCCTTATTCATCACCAAAGGCATTTCATTCTCCTGATCAGATGGGTTGCTCATGCATTTTGGAAATTCAAATAACGGGCTGTCAATCATCATAAGTTCTGCCTCTTCACCAGGGGTAACGGGAATCAGAGACTCTTGAGCCTCTGTAGGTGCTGTAGGAAAACAAATTAAACATTTTTTATATAATTAATATCAGTAATAATAACTCATTTAAAAAATACAGGTATCACAGAATGTTCAAAAACGCTGTTCACAACGAAAAACATTACATCGGCCGATCTCTTCGCTTGGATCTGACTGGCTGACAACTTCAGGAAGAACACAAACTGGTGATTCTGGTAGAGCGCCCTTGTCCAGAGCGTCTGGACGATTTAAGCCAGTATCTGCAATTTCAGTCCTGTATTCTTCTTCAAAAACAATGAAAAATAATAAAAAAACAATGCCAAAACTTGTTATTGTATGAAATCTAAACCTTGTGTCCTTACCTGTGTGCTTTGATTCAGCACGCTTATGAGAGATATTTTCTTTGCCTCTGTTTTTTCTAGCTTCTTGAATCGACCGTCTTTTGGAGCGAGCTCGTCTTGGTGGTGGACTACAAGCTTTTCTGGACTTCCTTTTTGGCATGTACAGGGTATCATCTGCATCCTGGTCCCCTTCTGATAAACTGTTGTTGGTCTCTACAGCAGGATCGAGCTGGACCTCTCCTGCAATTGGAGCGTCAGGTGATGATTTCTCCACGGGTTTGTTGCCTGCTCTGAAAGGTGTAAGATGGACCGCCTCTTCACAGTCAAAGTCAAACGTGTCATTGCCACCCAATGAGGAGTTGAGCCGATCGCCAGGTGGGAGAGCCACTTTTGCACGGCTCTGCGAACGGTCTCTGCTCTTGGAGCGAGCTCGCTGTTTGGAGTTTTCCCACGGCTTCTTCAGCGGAGCTCGGTCTAGCTTGCGCCCTCTCTCTGGTTTCATGCGGGTGGCTGCTTGAGTGTTTTTCTTCTTGGGCCGCCTGGTGGTCCGCTGGGGGGGCTCAGGCGTTGAGTGATGGATTTCTGGAGGCTCAGTGTCTAAATCTGTGTTAAGATTGTCAGGTACACACGTTTTAGAATCTGGCCCAACAAATCTAAGTTCCCCATTAGGTTCTTCTGCTTCATTACGAATGTCATCCACCGGAATGCCAAGTTCCCCACCTTGTCTTATATCAACAGACACTTCTTGTTTCTTTTCAGAGCAATAGGGTTCCAATACGTATGTAACACACTTCTCCACAGAGGTGGAGTCAAAACGCTCACTACGTCTCCGCACTCTCTCAGAGCACCTCTTTCGTCTTGTTCCCACTGTCGGGGGCAATGAAACGTGTCTGTCACCACGAACAACAGAAACAGTCACTGAAAAGAGACAACAGCAAAATAAACAACCAACATACAAACTGTTTGGAATATTTATATTTCAGGCTGAAAATGTTTTGTGTGATGTGTATATATAGATATTCACCAGTGCCGGCAGTAACAGATGACTCCAGGAGGGGCTCTTCCAGGTGAGGCTCCTGAATATCAGTGTCAAACACAGGTAATGGCCTGCACAAAAAAAACACTACGATTATTTATTTAAATTTTTGACAGACATAGCTATAGATATGTTAAGGATATTCACAGCATCATGGATCTTACTGACCAGAAAGGACAAAGTGTAATAAATGGCATGCAACATTTATTTAAAATGGAATCACTCAGGAGGCATAAACACAGATTTGCATTTAGCGTGCAAATGGGCAGGTGACCATGGAATGTGCATGTCCAATCAGATATCAACCCTATTAAGATGCAAATTTTAACTAAAAATAAATAATTGCGCTCCTTTACCTGGGATTGACCGGGTGACTTGGTGAACTAGTCTCAGCAGGAGGAGAAATCTGCAAGAAATCAATAGAAAAGTATAGGGACAGGCAGAAATATGCAAAGATGTCACAGTATATACACTTCTGCACCATTTCAACGCATACTTCAAAAACAAAATGTGTGTCAACCTCTAACCTGAGCGTTTTCAACGGCTCCCCGATCTCTCAGTGTTTTCTTCAGCATCAGCAGGTGAAAGAAGAGCGCCTGCCTTTCTCTCTTCAGCTGCAGAATGACCCCCTGTGCTTGCCGTACCTTTTCTCTCTCTATCTGCAGAGCCAATGCAAGAGCTTTGTTGTTCACCTGAACACTCTTTAGTACAAACGGCTTCACTGCAGCTGTGAAAGGAAAGATCAGAGCTTACAACAGAACTAGTGCATCATACATACGAAATTGTAACGATTCTGGCAAAAGCATGATTAATAAATGTTAACATTATTAAAGTCGTGAATCATTTTCCAAGGATAAGGATGCATGAAATGGCACCTGTGTTTTTGTTCTTCAGTTTTGACAGGCCATGACTGGCAGCTAAAGCGCTGGCGAGACGCTTGTTCCGTTTCTCCTTCATTTTCTCCTTGATGTCGTCCAGACTTTGCTGGAAAGACTTCTTCTGCACCACTCGCTCCCGAGCCATATCTGAGCTGTTAAAAACAGCCACACGTCCAGTTTAAAATACAAGAGCGCGACGCATTCACTGGAACATCTATCAGTTGAGTTAACGTTTATATCTAAAATCACTTTCAGTTCTACTGACATATAGCGTGTTCTCACCGAAATATTTACCGGTATGAATAAACGGCTTATTTAGGGCGGCGCGTAAAATTATATATTTTAAGGGGGTCTCTTCTCTAGCGTATTCCTCGTCCGGGACGTTGATGTTCGAAATCATCCGCTGCGAGCTATGATTGGAGGACGAAAAGCGTCGTTGCGTCACTTCCGTGACTAAATCTAGACGTCATCGTGCGGAAGTGCAAGCGGAAAACAAAAAGCTGTTAAAACATTATCTGTTTGTAATTATTATACTTTCCTTAATGTTATGTAATGTTTTGTAATTATCTTAACTTGTTAATATGATTTATTTATTCTTTCACCCTCGTTATTTTGTTAATATTTTCTGTACTTTCTGCAAGTTTTCTGTACTGTTTGTTGCTTAAAGCATTACTACTAATATTAAAAAATATGTTTAAAACGTTACCTTAAATGTTAGAATGTTTATTAAGTGCTCTTTATATAAAAAATAAGAATAATAAAAAATACATGGGATTTATTTTCCTGGAAAAAACAAACTTTGATTGTTATTAATATTTTAATATTGTTTAACTATTTTTTTTCCTGCCTTCCTATTCAACTCTGTACATTTATACAATTTAAGATTTCCTACTAATGCAGACACATTTTCAAACTTTTTCTGGACAATTTATAAAATGCCTCAAAGAAAACACTGTGCAAAGATCTGTTTTAATATAATAATAATAATTTAAAAATTGACCATTTTATGCCATATGTAGGCTACTATAACCATAACTCATGTATCATGATTTGCTTACACTAAAGCTAAACTTAAACATTCCATGTTACGAATATTTGTTTTTTATTTGTTTGTGTTTTGTTTATGCAAACTTTTCCCCAAAACATAATTTCCTCTTAGTAGCTCATATTTTTTCTAAAGTTTTGCATTTGTATATTTGTAATATGATGATATAATGTATGAAAGAATGTTTTTCCCATGCACATTTTAATTTATGTAAATATAATGTTTTCGCATGACTTCTGGTTCAATGACCTATTTTATCAAAATATTTGAAATATTTTTAAAAAATATATATTAAATACAGAAACACACACCCACACAACAGTTTCTGAAACAGGATAAATGGAATACCCCCAAAATAAATGTTCAGACATTGTTCTTTCATGTATTATGATATTAAATGAAGTTCTCAGTCAAGTATCATTTAAACATAGGTCTCATTGTTTCCTTTCTTTATTCCAATGGTCATGTCTTTGTTGAAAAGTGCAGTGAATTATCTTTTCACCTTTAAATCTACAGAACATTAAAAACAAAGAACTGGTTATAAATATATAAACCAATTATCTTTAACATTTATCAACTGACGTATCAATGCCTAAAAAAGCAATTTGCTGCATAAAAAACTCCAACCATGAAAGATGTAGTGCCAGCAAAGTGTGCAATAAAGGGAGACCTTAACAGTGCATACACTGATGTTAAGATTGGTATTTATCTTAGTATCCATTTGTCTGAAAAGCAACCTGTTTACATTTTTCTATATGTCAGGGGGATATCAGGAGATATGTCTGCCTGTATGTATGCAGATATTCCAGTGTTAATGCTTTAGTGAGATAGTAAACTATGCAAAACTATGTTCCACTCCAGTTTGCATACCGTCAAACTTCTCTACAGATGATGCAATTTCCTCCATCCGCCACCTGGCTCTTACCCACCTAGAAAATAAAGACTCCTATGTTAGAATCCTGTTCATTGACTTCAGCTCAGCATTCGACAATGTAATCCCACAACAGCTCATGAACAACTCCCTCTGGGCCTTAACAACTCCCTCTGGGCCTTAACAACTCCCTCTGGGCCCTAACAACTCCCTATGTAATTGGATCCTGGACTTCCTTACCGGAAGACCTCGAACGCACTACGGAGAGGAAGTGGCACAGTTGGCTGAATTGTGTGGCACAAACAACCTGTACCTCAATGTGGGAAAGACAAAGGAGGCTGTGATGGACTTCAGTAGAAACTCCGTTGACCACTTTCCATCGACAGCTAGACTGTGAAGAGTGAAGAGAAAAATTCTTGGGGGTGCACATCACAGAGGATCTCACAAGGACTTTCAACACCTTGTCACTCTCCAAGAAGGCACAACGGCACCTACACTTTCTTCGCCGGCTGAAAAGAGCTAGTCTCCCTCCACCCATCCAGCCTTTTCCCCCAGGCTGGGAGAGCCCTCAACTCTAATCATCCCCGCCCCTCTCTGAATCCCCAGATAAACACCTACCTTCTAAAATATGGCCTCTCCTCCATTCGCACCAGACACTTTTCACTCATAACTGTGTGTACATAATTCCAAAAAAGGGTCAAATGTATGTATGTTTTCATGCTCATGCACTATAAATAATCTTACACTGTTCCCCAGCCAGCTGCATGTCTTAAGATGTTTCTCTTTGCACATGTACAGTATTTATGTGAAACATTCGTATAGTTTGTATAGGTTAAATATTTTAGTTTATAGGTTATTATATAGTATATTTATAGTTAATCTGTCAGTAGGTTAGTTGTGTATAGGTTTTTAATAGTATTTTACTTAAATTTTTATTTCTGTACTATGTAACACCGTGGTCTGGTGAGGCATTACATTTCGTTCCACTGTATGTCCCCACATGTAGCGGAATGACAATAAAGCTCAACTTGACTTGACTTGATATAACCATGAGGTGGCCATTGCCATTGACAGGAGAGTACAACATATATAGATTCAATTCATTTGATAACTGTACAAGCTGTCCTTTATTCATTTACAACTAGTGATCTGTAACAGCAACCAGGCTGCTCGTGGAAAGATTTTGCCAAAAGACCATTTTGCCATTAATATACAGGATTGCAGGAGTATAATAATAAAACAATTGTAAACATATGACTTTCATACCAGGAACTCTTTGTTTCATTTGTGATGATTCTATCAGTTTTGTCAAATAAGAATTTGATCAATCAACTATTGCCAGCAGATTCTGTAGCCATCTTTAAGAATTGTCTGAAAACACATCCCTTCCGTCAACACCTGACTGATTAGTTCTGACATCTATTTCTTGTGTACTCTTTATAAAAAATAAATATATAAAAACTCTAATTTAGCTCTGGACACTGTGTTAGGTTATATGAGACCAGTCTTCTTTTTGATTGCACTTATGGTTTTGATGTCCTTATGCTGTCCCAATTACTTCCATTGCTTACCCAACCTGTAAGTCGCTTTGGATAAAAGCGTCTGCTTAATGACTAAATGTAAATGTATTTTACTCTTCCTAGCAGAACATATCTGGCATATTTGTAAAAGTCACCATAGACAGCAATTTCACATCTTTCTTGCAACCCGTAAGTTTTGGATTTCATGTTCATGTTGGGATGTTGCTGTAAGTTACTATAAAGGACTTATCATTGATTAGTAAAAGTTAATATCAGGAACTCTTTTTAATTCTTTTATAAATCTGTTTAAAAAATATGTTTTTTACAATAATTATTACAGACCTCATCTTACAGACTCTATACACACTCTTGGCCTCTCTGCAAAACGTAAATGTTGGAGTTCTAGTCATGTGGATGTTTCATCATGTATTGATCTAGAACTAAGTTTCCACCTATTGTCTAAGCTATTGGTGACTCATTTCCAACATTGTTCTGTAACACGGCCGCACCTAATTGAAACATTAAGCCCCAAGACTCCATTACTATAGATTTATATAGAGAGATTTTAACCAGGAACTCTTTGTTTCATTATTTTATGATCTGTTTGATTTTTTTTACAATAATTTAACTCTAATTTACAGAACACATTTGGAAAAGGTAACATCAAACCACTCATCAATGGGACTACACTTTTGGCCTCTCTTATGCAAAATGTATGTTTGGCAGTTCTAAACATGTTCTGTTATATGTTGCCATAGTGATCTAGAAACAAGTTTTGCGCCTATTGTACAGTTGTTATATGATAACTCATTATTTGAAACACTTTGCCATAAGACTTCAATTAAGTCTGAGTGTACGTGTGTTCATGACTTGCTGTGCGTGTGTTCACTCTTCTCTGGATGGGTAAAATGTAGAGGTCACATTTCGAGTATAGGTCACCATATCTGACAAATAGGTCACTTTCACTTCATTAACTTAACACTTATTAAATAAAAATTGATTTAAACAGATAATGTTTTAACCAGCAACCTTTTTTCAAGCAATAATAAAAACTTTATTAATTTAAATTGTTTTTTACAATGTATTCTGTTTCTAACAGAACACATCTGGCCAAGTCAATACGCAACCACACAGATCAAACCTGTTGGTTGTGCCTAGTGTGACTCCATTCACCTTCTGCTGAGCTCTGTGATGTTCTGTGTGTGCTTCTTCCTATAGAATATAAGCTTTATGTTAATTTACCTAAACAATTCACTTTCAAATTTCTTACACTATTGCTAGCTTAAAACCTGAAGGCCGCAAAATCTTGTTGTGCCCGAGATAGTGTTTTACATTTACAAAAAAAATGAATATCATCAATATTTTACTGCAATTTTAATTCAATTAGAAAAGAGTTGCAAACAAATACTTAAATTATAAATGTATGTGTAAAACACTTGATTTGTCACAGCATATCCAACAAATCCTGTCATGTAATAAGCCTGAAACAATGATTTATTTTTTGTTCAGTGACATGTTTTTACAGCTTGACATTTTTCTGTGTAGCTGAACGTTACAAATGCAAATATTTAATCTTTGTTAGAACTGATAGCACGGGTGTGGAGGAAAGCTACTGTACTTCCTGCATGGTGTGGGGATTTTTATTTTTAATTTGTTGGCAACATAGTCAATGTCTGTCACAAACACTAACATTGCATATAAAATTGACAAATATCAATTTTACTAGATGTTCCAGCAACATCTCATTTGTGTCATAAATCTTCAATAAAACATTTCAGTAATATTTTTTCTTAGTCTGTGTAAAACCGAAGCAATGTAGCACTTTGTTACTGTTAAGGTGAAACAGACATGTGTTAATAATACTATTTCACTGAAATCACGTTATACTTTATCATATTCTACACACCTCAGCTGAATTCCTAAACTCTGTGCTGTTTGATAATAATGTTTGATTATTCATGCCATTGGTAAATACAGATACTCCCCTGTATGGGTTTCATTTAATTTCAGCAGTTTGAGGTTTGAGATTAGAAGTAAATGAAACCTAAAGTAAGATCCATATTTGCCCAAATTTTTCTCTTCTGTTCTACAAAAGGTTTTTATAGTGGAGATTATATGACTACAAAAGATTATAATAAAAAAAAGATTCTTATAAAAATATTAAATGGTTCTTTAGGGAACCAAAAAAATGGTTGTTCTATAGCCTCGCTGTGAAGAACATTTTGGAGCATCTTTTTTAAGACGTAGTAGTCTTTCGTTGTTTATATCTACAGATATTTTTTGTTGATCTAAGCATAAACCTCCCAAAATCAAAGCCTAAACTGACACCAATTTATTTGACTAGATTTACGTAGTTGAGTTTTACAGGGGAGCAGAAAATATGGATTGTGAAATAACGTTGGTGAAAATAACACCTTGAAGTGTCACTGTGTAAATAAATGGATCGGAGCTCAGCTGATTGGCTGTGTGGCACACTTTGGATACAGGCTCAGGTGAGGTGGGACAGAAGTATAAAAGGCCCTTTTTAAGGAAACCTGAAATCAAAGGCATCATAAATCTAGTCTAATCCACACCCCACTGACCACATCATCTCTCCGCGTCCTTCATCATGCTCAAGATTTTGGTCTTTATATTGCTGGTAGCATCTCTGATGTTTTTACCACCTACGCAGGTAATTCTTACACAATGTTTTCTTCATTTAAATCTTGTGATAACAACGGATATTCAAGCTTGGGGAAGCTCCTCTTGACACGGCTTGCATTTTAAAATATAGAATTATTGAAACATTTAATAATTATAACGGAACTGTGTGTAAAAAAGCTTTTTACAATGTAATCTGGAAAACTAAATGTATTCAAAAAGTGTTTATATTTTATGGGTAAGAAGTTCGGTTTAAAATGTGATAAATTATTTCTTGGCGTGGCTTTATGCAGTGGTCATTACAGGAGAAATCTGCCAGGTTGGTCGACAGAATATAATTTTTTTTTAAATAAAACATTTTAAAAAAAGATGAAAGTTAAGACAGATGTTTTATTGGAAGAGTTATAAATATGGCCTCTGCTGACTTTATACTGAACAAAATCAAAGTTATTTTACATCATGTTTTTGTCAATGTCACATTGTGTGTGTCGAATAGGAACAAATTTCAGTGTCATTGTAGAACATGATATGATATTAAAAGTGTGTGATTTGAATGTTGTTGATAAGGCAAGGGCAAAATGCCCATGGAAAGTGGGCTTGTCTTATTCAAAGACGAGCCTGGACTTTCACTCTGGCTGTATCGGTCTGTAGTGTGTCCGTGTCTTAAAAAGATTTCTGATCATAAGCATCCCATTTTTCCCCAATTCAGAGCACAACAACGGCATCTACAAATGGCACACCCTTGAGCGGAACCTCTACTAAGATGACAAGAACTGAAGTGACCAGTGCCATACATCCAAACAGCACCATGCATGCAAATAGTACCGTACATGCAAACAGTACCGTACATGCAAACAGTACCGTACCTGCAAACAGTACTGTACACTCAAACCGTACGACACAATTAAACACTACGAAAAATGGATTTTCCAGTGTCAGTGCTTCTGTCGGCCTGCTGTTCCTAACCGTGTCTGTGCACCTGTGGTGGCAGTGAAGGACTGCTGGGAGTCTGTAATCAAGAAATCAAGCGCAAATACATTCAGGAAATAACAATAATCCTTGTTCATTGCACTTGTGTATGTAATTTACAAATATTTTATTGTCATTAACAATTAAAAATTTGAAAAATACACTTGAGATCTAAATCAAAGCATGAGAAAAAGGGTTTACTTTGTTTTTTTTGTTTCTTGATATACATTTGATTGTTTTTAAGCTTTTATTCAAACAATAAAGGACACATTTTGATTATTTATTCAAATGTTGGAGCAGATTGAAGTGGTTTAAAATCCAGTGACATTTACTTTAGTGATTGGTTTATACTTTTTGCTTCCGCATATACATCTAGTGTGCAAATAGTTTAACTTCCTTATTGTGAAGGTCAACATTTTCTGACTGCACAGAACACAGATTGGATGATAGAGGTACAATTGTACATGTACATGTTCATTATGTTGCATGCCTCTGAAGAAAACCAAGACAAGAACTACTGTATATTTGTAATAATGGCAAAAATGTAATGCTAGCTGATTGTAAAAGCATATTTATATTGTAACTCTCTAGAGTGAACTGTTATAGCAAAAATCATATAATGGACTTAGTTTAAAGTGAAGAAATTGCATGTGTTTGAATAGAAAAACATATTAAAAGCATCATTAAAATATGTGGTCCTGTCTGTGAAATGCAGGCTAAAGTTGCATTATCTTATGAATAATTATGAGATTAGCAGCATCACAGCAGTCAGCCATAAAATGAAGAAAATAGATAATGTCTGTTTATTGCTGTAAATGATAGAGATATGTTATGTATAAAGATTTTAGTTTTTTAATTATTTTTCTCCAACAAATACAAAATAAATTGCCGTTGACATGCCCTTACTGTCTTAATGTCATTTATATAATATATGATTTTATCAAATGTGCTTTTCGACCTAAATCATCCGCGCACACTTTAGCTAGGTTTTTTACATATTTACAAACACACAACTTTTAATTTGTTTATTAACAAGATTTTATATCTTGACTTTATGGTCAAATATATGAACTAACTGTACATTAAATAGTTGAAAAGAATTTCACTGGTTATTTTTTTCTATTCTGTGTAAATGCTAACACAGGTAAAAATTATTCTTTGTTTACCATTAAATAACATGATCTAAACATCTTGTTAAAAAAATATCAAATTTTTGATACACACTATTATTTTATATGATAAACACTACAATATTGTATACGGTATATATACTACATATTACAGTATAATACAGTATATATACTGTGTGTTTATAAATCTATCCACTGAACTCAGTAGTCAAATGATACCACCAAAGCCTGTTAGGCACAAAATTTATAAAAGAAAGTAAATAAGACATATCTTCACCTTGAAACAAATCACATATAGAATAGATGCTTCAAATGAATGTGATATTTATAATTCTAACCAACCAAAGATTAATTAAATTATTAAAACATTTTATTGTTTACTCATCATTACTTTCCCATGTTGTTTATTAACCTCATGGTTTTCTCACAATCAGTAACACAAAAGAACATCATTGAATGAATACCTGGGTAAATTCAATATGCATGTTGACTCATTTTAATGCTTAATAAAGAAGACACGAATGTCAACGCAAAAGTGTATGCGGGTGCAGATCATTTTTCAAGTGGTGTATGGAATTCACCCAAGCACTTCAAAATATGTTTTTCGACAAAAGAAAGTCATTCTGGTTTAAGATGACAATAGGCTGAATATATGATGAACGACGGTGACCATCAGTTTAGAAAGGAAATAAACAATACGGAAATAAAGGCTGATGATTGCATGCTTTTATTAGATTCACAGTTCCTGGTTGTCAGTTCTTGAAATTGACACGCAGTTTAGTGAATTTGAGGTTATAGTCCATTCAAATTGACTTGTATCTTTTATGCTTCTCTCAATGTGGTCTTGTGAGCTAGAGGAACAAGCCAGAAATAAAAATAATTTGTATAATAATTATGAAGTCACCTCATCACACAGTCCACCCTAAAATTTTAGCAGCAGGGCATGTTCATTGTCTTGTCAATCAAACTGGAAAGTTAATTATAGAGCAATGCGACTTGATGTCATTTACACAGATAGAATATATATATAGAGAATATAGAGAGCAGTAAAAATGTGACCCCCCAATATATAAAACGGCAACATTTTCCGAGAAAATCAACAAAACATAATTACATGCAGATTAAATGTAATCAGCCTTACACATCATAAAAGGTGCAATCCTGTCACTTCATACATAATACCATTATCATGGTTTCATTTCACGTGAAACGGGTAGCTATAAATTAAATTGTAAACTCAGGAGAACTTTGATACTTCCCCACACCCCTGGAAAAATAATGCTGTGTTCATTCGGGACAGGGGAGTGGCCTTGTCCCTTGGGTTTTATCAATGCACACCTGTGTGGAAGCATGAGAGCGTGACATAATTACAGGTGCACCAGATCAGCCTATTTAAGAGGAGAAGGACACAGCTCAGACTCTCACTCTCCTGGTGGACAGATCGCAGTTGGACTCATTACACTCTAGGCAACTGACAAAAGCATCATTCTCTAACTTTTTGTGTTCTTGCTACCATGAAGGAAACTATGATAGGATTTTTCGTGCTGGCTCTGCTGGCCTTCCAGACTGAGGTAATGACAAAATACACTCGATTGAATGTTTTTGTTTAGACTAATAATCCGTAGCAATTTCAGAAATGCTTTGTGTTAAAATATTATCATCATTGAAAATGCATAGCCAAGTATTGAATAAGATAAAAAGAGGTTGAGAAAGTAAAAGTCACTAGTGAATTAAAATGTGAGAACCCACTTTAGGTTTTTTACGGGGGATCCTTAAAGCGATAGTTCACCAAAAAATAAAGAATATAGTCATTCACACACAATGGTGGTATCAATACACTTCTATTGTATACACACCACCAGTGCAAATTAATGGGTACCGCCGTTGTTCAGTTACGACATTATTAAAAAGAACGCCATACAGATTCATGACAGGCAAACGATGACAGAATTGTTATTTTGGGGGAAAAATCATTTTAAGAGAGAAGATCTAAATCTGACAAGATGCTTTTAAATAATCATGATAATGTAAATGTAAATATGGAACTTAATTCAGTAAAAAAAAAAAACGAAAAACTGAACAATACAAACAGTCTTGTGTTGTCACATTTTAATTGCAGCAATTATAAAGGTTAATACGGAAGGGAAGGTATAAACCGTTTGAGGAACAGCTAATGTATTGTCCCATGAAAGTTTGTAATAAACAATTATTGTTCCCTTTAAGATGACTGCAGGCCAAACTTCAACTACTTTAACTCAAAGCAGTCCGGCACCTTCAGCTACAAGTTCAACTCAAAGCAGTCCGGCACCTTCAGCTACAAGTTCAACTCAAAGCAGTCCGGCACCTTCAGCTACAAGTTCAACTCAAAGCAGTCCGGCACCTTCAGCTACAAGTTCAACTCAAAGCAGTCCGGCACCTCCAGCTACAAGTTCAACTCAAAGCAGTCCGGCACCTTCAGCTACAAGTTCAACTCAAAGCAGTCCGGCACCTTCAGCTACAAGTTCAACTCAAAGCAGTCCGGCACCTTCAGCTACAAGTTCAACTCAAAGCAGTAACCCAACAAGTCTGACTCCGTTAAGTACATCCACCAGCACTACTCCATCAACTAATCCCACAGTGACCATGAATCCCACCGCCACCACGGTAACAACCATTCCGAAGACTACACCATCATCAAGCTACTCTGTGACAGCTGGTGTGACCTGTATGCTTCCAGTTCTCTTTTACACGCTGTTGAACTGAACATGTTTGTTCAAACCGGGATCAAAATAAGCCTGGCTGTTTAAGAAAGAGCTGCACTTGTAACTGTAGTATAACATGTGGTATGCTATAAGATGATCATTAATTATTTTACTTTGTATTCATTTTTATTTCTTGTAATAACATGCATTACTACATATGACAACTGACACCAGTCAAGAGTGTGCGCTTTTTTGATTTTATGCTTCAATGTCTAATCTATAATGATTTATAAGTTATAAATAATGTCTACATACAAGATGGATTCTTTATAAAACTGGAACATCATTTAATTCTTCTTCAATTAAAATAGGAAGGCAGTCAACAAAGTGTCCGTCGTAGTCTAAAACTTATTTAAAAGTCTTATCTAAGCATTTCAGTTGTATATCTCATGAAACCAGGTTCGAAAAATAACCCTATGCTGCGAAGAGCCGTAACCTGACGATGTTAAAAAAAGCAGAATTTATGATTTGTGTTTCGTATTTTGCTTGAATTTTATTACATAATTATTTAGGAATGCAGAACTAAAGAAAATTGAGATTTTTATAAAACAAAAATAATCGCTCACGGCATTCACAATAAGTGTAAGACTGTTCATAAATATAAAGCTGTGAAAAATAATTCCTAACAGATAAGAATAGAATAGAATGCTGCATTGGCCATGTATGCCTGAGGATCGAAAAAATTGTGTCAATGCAGATAATCCACTGATGTACTGATACACGAGTATAAACACATATTTAATGTTACGAATGCCGTCTCCATTGAAGTTTAACATCAAATGTTTAATAAGTAACCTTTGTCTGGACCTTGGAACAATGAGAATAAAATATTGTTTTCTTTATTTCCTAACTTACGGTAATTAATCTTTCCTGAATAAACTTTAGATAAGCCTTTGGCTAAATGAACCAGGAAACAACGTCATGTACAGGAGTCAACTGTCTATACTCATTTACATTATTAACAGCAATTACAGCAGAGATCAAGTGCTGACCTCATGTCATCGACTTAATGTCTACAATAGACTCTTGAGGATTAAGGGGATTTCAAGTTCAACGATTCATATAATTGTATGTGATTTGGCATGCTGTCTAATAGGAAAAGACTGGAGTGCTGAATTCCTCTTTAAGATTCCCCCAACCAAGTAAAGCAGTAAAATAATAACAATTGATCAATTTTACAGCTTAAAAACACATATAATACAGTAAGAATCGGAGGTGGAGAAGGGGATGAGGAGCGGTGCCAGAAACTTTATGGAATTGCTGCCATATATTTAATATCCTTTAATAAAGATACTAACAAGCTTCTTTACGAAAGTAGCTGTACACACACAAGCTACACAGCATTTTACATGATTTTTTCTTAAAAGCAAACTTCTATATCATTAAACAGAAAACATCCTGTGGTTTTGATTCTCAAACATTTTAGGGACATGCAAATCATAAAATTATAATTGTTATTTAATGGACAATAAACAATATTCAAACAGTTACTGTGAAGGTTAATAATTCTTCTATCGGTATCTTTTATGACGACTCTGTATCTTTTTGAAGAAATCTTACACTAGCTCCTCTGATCAAATTCTCAATAAAATAAAATCTCCACTCGCTTGTTTAAATCACATTAAACAGCTTGACTGTGGGTCAGAGATCTCTTCCCGTCCTCTTTATGCTCTTATATATAAACTAATGGTGGGATTTATAAAAAACAAGATTTTAAAATGGCAAGTAATGTGTTTTATTTAGTTATTTTCCAAAGCAAATCTCCTGTTTAACAGCTCTTTATGGATAAAGTGTTCTTTCACTGTATGTACACAGACGTTTATCAGTTGTATATACCCCTGGTGTTTTACACATCTGCTGTGTATTTGTGTTCCTAATCTTCGGCACGGCATATAGCCAACAAAGCCTGCTGGAGTTCACCTTTGAACTGCTTCTATAGAGAGAAAAATAAAGAGACCTTATTATAATGTTGTAGCTGATATTATTTATACCAGTCTTTTTTTGACATCGTGGGGACCTGTAAGGCAGTGTAAAGTGACGTCCCTGTTGCTTGAAGGTACGCAACTCGAATGCTCAGCAGATCTTCCTCACTGTGAGACACCATCACACCCTGGAGCAACTGAACCTGCAGAAGACAGACACCAACGTCAATGCGGAACAGTATGAGAAGCAAAACTAGGATTTGTGTGCATTATAAAGAACTCAAAACATCAGTAGGTGTCCCATTTTTACACGCACCATGAACACACATGCGGTTGGATGCCTGTTTGAGTAAATTTGAAAATATACCCTGGACCAGAAAATCAGTCTTAAGTCGCACGAGAACATTTGTGTTAATAGCCAAAAATACATTGTATGGGTCAAAATTATCTATTTTTATTTTACACCAAAAATCATTAGGAAATTAAGCAAAGATCATGTTCCATGAAGATATTTTGTAACCGTAATCAAAACTTTATTTTTGTCTGTAGATGGACTGCTGCAGCGCCTTCGATGGCCAACTTTAAAGACTATTTAAAGCTCTGACATCTAAAGGTGCAAAACAATCTAAACATTGAGAAAACGTTTAGATATTTCGGTCAAATATTGCCCTACTCTAACAAACCATACATCAATAGAAAACGTTTTCAGATTTCAGATAATAAATGTTGACATAATTTTTATTTATGGGTGAACTGTCCCATTAAGAATTGCTTTGCCCTAAAAAAACGACTTAAGGTGTGATTCACATTTCGCGTCAAAAGCCGCGAGCCACACTGGTTTCTCCTTTATTTCCAAAGTACCTAGGAGATTGAGCTCTCATTGTGTCAGGCATTGCTAAGCAACCACGGCCACGCTAGCTGTTGAGACGAGGAGGTATAAACAAAGGATATATGGATTAAACACACTGAAAATACCTTGCAATAACTCTGCTTTTAGATTTATTAATGGTGTGATCATCTGTGTCTACATCTTCACTGAGCTTGTCTACATTGGTCGGTTGCCGCGTGTCTACATTTAAAAAAACGAAAATGCGCGCGCAAAAGACCCGAAATGTGAATCGCCCGTAAACAACTTACTTTCATATTTTGGATCCGCTGGGCCAAATACATAGGCTTGTTCTGTATACAGTGCACTGGTAAAGGAAATTATAAAATCAATTGTCAGTTTGAAACATATTTTAATGCATAAAACATACACATAAATCTGTGTTACCTAGTGACTTTAAGCCCTTTCTTAGATCTCCTGAAAGAAGACCTTTAAAATGTCCCTCTAAAGCTTCATCCACTGTTTGTTCTAATTCAATCTCCAGTTTACTCAGCACTGAAAAACACAAAAACATTCACATAGATTATTATAAATAAATAGGTACTAGACTAAAGCAAATGCAATTTTAAGCCATTTAGAAGTAACAAAAGTGTAATTCCCTTAAAAACAGATTTTCTTCGATTTGTAATTTATACATTCCACCAAAACTTTGCCATTTCACAAAAGAGCTTCTGGGTTTTATCTTACAACGTCAGGACAAAAACAAAAATACTTGTAACGCACCAGTTTTAAGGTGGTCAGGGTTTCGTGTGGTGAGTATATCGATCCAAACCTCAGCCGCAGGTTTCTTGTTTTTTAGCTCCTCAGATAAAGTCTAAACAACATAATTAACAAAGCAAAAATCAATAGATCTGTGTTTTTCTAAAGAAGTCTATGTGCTTTCTCAAATATGCTCACACAGTATAAAAAACCTGTATTGAACTGAGTTTAATTATTAGAATATCCTGAGTTAACTAACTGAGGTTACATTCATGCAATATATCCTGGTTCTGAGGTCATCTGGAGGTCTGGCAGTTAAAAATATAAAGATCAAACAAAGCAAAGTCAACATCGTGAGTTTCATAGGTAAATCCTTATCAAAAACACGTGACATGAAAGCCGTCTCAAGAAAGACAAGGTGACATTGAGACTCCCTAAAGTAGACTGCACTAACTGTCGTCGCCGATTTATTTCAACTCACTTTTAAGTCTTGGTCAACAACTGCTTGCCCGTTCTCTTTCTGATAAAAGAGAGACAGAGAGAGAGAGAAAGGGAAGGAGGGTGGAACAGTGATAGAGACAGAAAGATCGTCGTTGTATTGATGATTTAAATGGAGCAATGTACAAAGTTTTGGTGTTTAATGTCTGATAGTGTGATTCCAGACATGAAGTCTTACCTTCAACAAAGCAATTATGAGCTTTGAAAAATCTCCACTGGTTTCACTGAGCAAGTCTTTCTCCAAATCCCGTTTAAACTCTGTTATTAAAGTTATTAAACAGACAATATGTAAAAAAGTATTACAAACCATGATTTAATTAGCAAGTTATTGTAACTACATCATAAATATGTCATAAGCACACTCTTATTTGCCTCAAGACAACATGATGTAATACAGTTTATGTATATTTTTTCCTTTGCAAACAACAGAAAAAAATTCTCTATAATTCAATTACTACTTTAATAGAAAATCCAGCAGGATTAAACAAAAAATTCACCTGACACTGAACATTCTTTCAGTATTTCCTCATCCTCATGTCATTCCTAACCTATGACTTTCTTTCTTATGAAGAACCGAAAACAAGATATATTGACAGACGTTGCAACAAAACAAAATTGTCCCCCATTGATTTCCATTCTATAGATAACAAAAAACTGAGACATTTATCAAAATATCTTTTTTGTGTTCCACAGAAGAAAGTCATAAAGGTTGTGAAGAAATGAGGGTGAAGAAATGATTTTCGGGTGAACTTTCCCATTTCAAGCCCAATGTTTCTCAAAAAGCGTTATTATTTATGAAATAATAAAAAGGTTCAACATTTATTTTGGAATTCTCAGTGCACCTTGGCTGTATGCAGCTGTGATGTCAGAGAGCTGCTGTGGTGTCCTTGTACACAAAATCTCCGAAATGATTTCTTCATCTGTACCAACACCCTGAAAGAACACACGCGCATGCACACACATGCACGAACACATCATCACTACTGGCTGAAGGTATGTTGATGTATAGTGTGATAAAACTCATCCATCCAGATATCTACAAAGTTAATAAATACACAGAAATACGGCAAACCTCCATGGCTTTGCGCAAGCGATGGGCTTCAAATTGCTCTGGTGTCATCATAAGACCCAGTATAAGAGACTGCAGATCACCGGACAGAACCTTCTTCAGACCTGCATCCAGCTCCTTTAACACAAACTCACTATATTATACATTTACCCTTTATTGTTTTCCATTTCATATATGTTTTTTACACAGCAACTGTTACACACTCTGAGCTTGTGGTCATTTGGAGTAACATCACAATATTGTAACATAGATGTGTTTTGTTTCCTATTTACCTTTTGTGAGAAGGTCTTGTAGGCCCGGACTAGAGATTGTCTTTGAGCATTACTGCGATTGGTCAGTATTCTCACAATGGTGTTCACATCTTTAAACAAATAAAATACAGCACTTACACAAAACCAGCAGTCACTATTTTAGAATGGCAACATAGATATTTATTCATGCCTCATAAATATTCACACAACTGTACCTTTCTTTTCCAGAGCTTGTTGGAGCAATGAAACATCCATCTCTGGATGAAAATTGGGAAAGGGACGGACAGACCCTAAGGTGCCCCACCACATCGGCTCATACTGTGGGAGGGGAAAGGTGAAGATTGGAAGATAGAGACAGGAGGAGATGGGAGGATGTAGGAGAAAAGGATAGTTAGGTCTTTATAAGGAGATTCAGTGACAAACAGATATATAAAATGAATTGTTCTTTAACAAGAGGAAGCAACGGCACTAAAATAATGTCCAGTGTTGTAAAAAAGTAATGTAGTAACAAATGCTTACCCCATTTGAGATATCGTCTGTATCCATGATAACAACCTTAATAATGGAAATAAAAATGATGGCAGATATGTTTTAGCACAACATACACACTGATTGAGAACAGTTTAAAAAACTACCATAAATTCACATAAATATTTCAAACTATTATAGTTAGAAACCTCAATGTCTAGATTAATATAATTTATAACTTATACAAGGTCAAATTTTTGTTCTCAAACATCTTAAAATGTAAACCGTTAAAGGCTCAGATGGTTTACCTTCTGAAGAATTTGGTGCCCAGGGCTGGGATTCACTCAGTTGAGACTAAGTTTCAGCTTGTGTTCCTGACCTTAGACCTAAACTTCTCGAGCTCAAAAACCATAAAATGAAAAACAAGACGATTCAAGGTTTTACACTAACGTATGACAATTACTACTTTCCTTAAAACTATTGATTTCTTAGTCTTAAACAAGCAACACCACGGTGCTCTCAGACGGATGTGTGCATCAAAAGTGGCTCAAGCTAAGCAGAAGTTCTCAATACCCTGATGACACTAGATCAGACATCCAATCACTGGGTGCGACCGGGAGACTTTAAGAAACCTGCAAAACTGGAAAAGCTGGACGGCAAGAACAACGACCCCTGAACATACCTCAACTGAAAAGGAAATGTAAGTATTCTCAGTGTGTTTACGAGTTTAAATTCTACATTTTACATTGGAATGGGAGAAGTATGCCATTTTCTGCACAAATATAAAAGTGCTGGTAATCTGAGAAATGTGAGAATGTGCATTTAATGTCAACAGAGAGGTTGAGCAGAGGTACACAGGGAAGTGACTGTATAAACACACAAAGTCAATTCAAAGTTGACAATCCCATTAAAACGATTCACCTCCACCTGAAAGAGAAACACCTTCAGGTGTGAGCTTTAGTCACTCACAAATGTTCTGAGGAACTGTATATATATGCACCAAGCATATTCCTGCTTTGCCAAATAATTATTAAATAAATAAAACCAATCTTTCTCCGTCTTGTCCTCAAAACATTTTTAAGTAAAACTCCCACCTGATGCCTGTGACGTGTGTTTGTAGTCTATTGAGATAGCAAGATAAGCCTCTGCATACTACACATTACAACCGCCAAAAAGAGATATCAGATATGGACGTGCGTACTGCATTCTAGTCATGCCAAACCACCCACTTCTATCTGATTTTAGTTTAAAAATAACATTGATGTCACATACAGACTGCTCTCAATAATCTTTCTGTGTGTACGAGAGTTACCCACAGCTTACCCCAGTGTTTTTGAAAAATGTTTTTTATTGAGCACAATACACATAATACATATTCAAAAATATAAAAGAAAAACGGACAAAATTTTATATTTGTACATATTTTATTATAAAATTAAAGCCACTCCCTGTTACATATTTCACATTAAACTTTAAAATTAAAGTTATAGAATAAAGTTTCTTGGTATTCCAAAAATAACATGGTGATATTGCATTACTATACTGTGCTGTACTATATTGACATCAACACATATTTGGTTATAAAAACAAGATGACAGAACAAACTTTCATGGAAACCCTCCCAGGACATGAACAAATAAAAGTAACAAAATAAAGGTCAGATCTGAAGTGACTGAAGTGATATTTAATATATATATATATATAAAATATATAACAGAGACAGTGAAAAGCTAATACAGTTTTCTGGATTAATAGATTCTTTTATATATTATCCTATGTGAAACTATTGTAGATCATAGTTTCACAAATGACCTGTAGGTAACCTTATATTTGAATGATGTGCAAATAACAGTTTTCAGCTCATCACTTTAAATTTCACGATCATAAAAAAATACTTTCCTGCCCATGGCTGGTATGCCTCTTTCACGGTCCAAAGTGTACAATAAGATTTTTATTTTACTGTGTAGTGGCGCCCACACAAAGACAAAAGTCAGTTTAGAAAAAATATTTTATTGATCAGGCAGCCTGAATGGGTGAGGTAAGGCTTGGTGGGTCAGTTAAATTCAAAGGGGTGTGGTTAGACGAACTCCAGGTTCCACTGTTGGCTGGCATGCTCCTCGTTCTCCTCTCGGACTACTAAATGATGTTTGTCATACGACTTACCCCCTGAAAAAGATTAGAGTATTCTAGCATTGGTCTTGTTATTTCATTTCTATTCATGCTTACTAACCAAGTTCACATAAATATTGCTTGTCACAACAGCTGCCATTATATTGGCATTTTTTGCAACAGCATATTAACATGAGATTCAGAAAGGATTTCTCATTTCAATATTGAACTTTTTATTTAAATAAACCTTTCAATGTGTTTGGAAGTGTGTGATTTGTTGGTAAAACATTGCATCGCGTATCTCACCTTTAACATCTAGCACCATTCCAGGGAAAGTGACACTGGAGATTTTGCCGCAGATCTGAGCGGTCCATATTTGGCACTGGCGTACGGTTCTCATTCCACAGTACTACCTTAGCACCTGTCTCCACATTTCCCATCACCTGTAGACTCATGGTCCGTGCCAGCTGCCACAAACACAGAATGTGGGAGTAGAGTTTTAATGGAAAGTGTTGTGAACTTGAATTACTACAGCGCCCCCTGTAGTTACTATTCTCACTTTTCAGCCAGCTACAAAATTCTGCTATATAGTCTGAACCACAATGTCAACTTAAAAATCAAATCACATAATCTAACAACCAAAAATACCCTAAGGTTACTCATATTAAAATTTTACTCTATTATATAGTACACTAAAGAGGATTTTGTAATAAACTATTATGACCAAACGATGTACTCATTCGTGTCATGTACCTTATTCTTGATGAGCCCGTCCTGGTAGAACCAAACATCACTGAATCCCTCCACCTCCTCTGAGACGACCACACGGCCTGTTTTCATGTCCTCAACCCCACCCTGCACTGACATGTAGTGTCCAGACTCATTATTTTTAATGCGGAACAGTCTTTGTTTCTAAGGGCGCACAGATAAAATAAAAACATAAACATATGAAATAAATATGTTTGTATTTTTTCAGTCATTCTATTTTCATTAGGGCATCTGAAGCTCATACTAACTTGTCTGACTGGGTAGAGAGAGCCGACACAGGAGAGAGAGCTGTATTTGAGCCAGTTTGTGATTTCAATGGGCTCTAGTAGAATCTGGCGCCCCCTGTAGTTACTATGTTCACATAACACCCAGCTGCAGAAAAGAGAGACTGACATGAAATGAAAGCAAATTGAAATAAAAAAGTATTTAAGAGGCAACACACACCAGCCACTGTTGACCCTCACAGAGAGGAACTGTGTATTAAAGCCCTCCTCATGCAGGCTAGATATCTGCGTATCAGCTGTGACCTCTCGACCTTCAAAACACTCCAGCCCGAAGAGAGAGACTGAAGGCACTGAAAAAGTCTAAAATATATGTTTTTTTTAGCCAAATAATCTGAGTATTCCCTTAAGAGTTTCCACTTGTTGATTACAAAATTACAAATCCCACTCATTTTTCTCACCATTGGAACTGATTTCACCGACCGAATACTACAGCTGGGAGGACAGCCCATGCTGGTTAAGTTGGGAAAATTCCCTTCTGACAAAACATACTGGTCTCCTGTGAACATGTCTCCCTCATACAGCACCCAGCTGAAATGCATTGAATTACACAACATCAGTGTACCAAATATATATTTAGGTTCGTCTGGAATATTGCTCATTTCGTATTTGAGGAACATTGCAATACTACCGTATAAATTATTCAATTCTGTGACATCATTGACTACCATAGTAGAAATAATTTAATGTTAAGTGCCCCAGAACTGTGTTCCTAAATTTTTCAAAATATCTCATATATTTACAATTTTACAATATATAAAATATATTTACAATTTATTTATTTATTGACTGCACCTTACAACCATAGCAATTCATCCATTTTAACACTCACCTTCCTCCCACCACCCTGCATGACCTGACAATGAGGTTTTCCGGCAGCCGGCCCATGTTCTGATTACACACACTACATGTGCCCTGGAAACTGGGCTCTGAATACAGCAGAATCTGCAGCGACAGAACGAACAAAAGAAAGTGAAGACATTTCTGATGCATCACTGCATTGCTGATGGTGAGCATGTTGAATAAGTCAGCTTACCTCATTTTGGATGCTGGGCCCTTCACTGGGTGCCTAAAACACACAAGATCACCCTCATTAATAAAGTCAAGGACAGAATGTTGTCTTTATTCAGGACAGATATGAAATACAATTAATATTCTGATAAATAAATTATACTTGTTGCCACGCATTCTAAATAAATTGAAAATCTCTGCCTAGACCTTGCTAGCTAGTAACAACAACCGTTTTCAGAGCTACACCTACGGAATAATGAAGGCTTTGGCCTGATGTGTGCAGGCCTGGCAGGACAATCTGACGGGTAGGATAAAATTTCAGCACACCGGATCAGACGCGTTTGGCCAATGGAAAATTACAGGTAACATTAGCGCGCAAGCACTACCGACTTGACGTGGAAGGTCCTGAACTTACAGTATTTGTACAACAGCTCAAAGTTTTGACTCATATGAAAAAGACGTTTCCCCAAGCATGAACAGTTTACTGCATGGAGTTTTGTAATGTAAAGAAGTAAAGTTCATACTTAAAGGGATAGTTCACCCAAAAATGATAATTCAGTCATTATTTATTATACATTTATTTGTTCTGTTAAACGCAAGAAAAGATATTGGTAAGAACGTTAATAATTTTCAGTTCCGTGACATCATGCACTACCACAGTAGGAACAAATTATTGTTTATTTTGTTGTTCTGTTGAACACAAAGTGAGATCATTTGAAGAATTAAAGACAGTTCTCGGACACCATTGTCCACCATTTAATTTTTCCTACTATGGTAGTCAATGATGTCACGGAATTGAAAATTGCTAATCTTCTCCAAATATCTTTCTTTGTATTCAATAGAACAAAGTAAGTTATACAGGTATGAAAAGACATGAGGGTGAGCAAATGATGACAGATTTTTTGGGGAGAATTTTTCTCTTTATTGTGTCTGGTTTCACCTGTGTCTTATTTCATGTTTGTCTCTTTCTGTTACACAAACATGGCAAGGTAACACTAACAAATAGGCGTAACAAAAACCAATGACCGATCGACAAAGCACAACTGAACAAAGGGGCGATATAACCACAGGAGAAGAGACAAACATGAAATAAGACACTGGTGAAACCAGTTACAATAACGAGACACAAGGCATTTTGGGAAATGGAGCCATAAAAAACACAAGCAGAAAAAGAGGCCTATGGGGCCCTCAGGTGGAGAGCGAGGTGCCGGCAATAGGACGTGACACTTAGAGGGATAATATTGGGGGTGGGAGGGAACTATCCTTTTATAGAGTGAAGTAAAATTATAAAGATGTGGTTTCTAAACTTGTATTTTGATAGTTTAGCAATTTGGCAACATGTTGTTCCAGATAAAACTACTGTGCTCGAGACAGAGCTTTTTTCAAAGTTGTAAATGTCTATGTAGGCACCTTTTTATATTTATGCTACAGAAAATTGTATTAAAAATGTTTGCTTCAACTTTACTCTAAACACTTAAGTAGATTGAATATGTACTTTTGATCATTAATTACAATATTTAAGTAAAATGCATTTTGACATTTCTTATCAGAAACAAGTGATGGAGGCACCAATTGTAAAAACCCTTAATTTATGCTCGGAATTGGTGGGTGTAATGTTCGCTACTTCAGAATTTATTCGGCAAAAGTGTTTCTAGTTTTACACATCAGTTTAACACCCTGTCTATTCTGTAACGTAAGTGATGCAAATATTAGCACATTCGTCTGACAATAAACGATGAACACATTTTCAGATGCACACCCAGTCTATTTTCTGCCTACGCTATTGATCACTTTATTAATAATCCAAGACAATAAAGTTCATAGTATACCCCCGCAGACACATGCATAACAATCAGCACCATGTGGACCATGAACACATTTTCACAGTCACGAATAGGATCTTTGAGACGACTCACAGGGAGGATGGGCTGTATGGAGCAAATGCGGTTGTCCCCAGAGCCCCAATCGCCACAGCCCGCGTATAAGCCCTTCTCTAGGACATACTGGTTGCCGGAGAAATCCACATGAGAGTAGGCGACCCATCTGAGGACAAAGAATAAATAAATACATTTATTAAAAATAATTGCCCACATATCAAGATTTGGCCTAAATGGTCCAACATTTTTTTCATGCCTAGATAAGTCTGGACGCAATGACTTTGATGAAAATGACACAACAGATCTACGGTTCAATTGAATACTATTTCTATTATTTCTTAAATATCAACTCCATTCATGAATGTTCTAAAACAGTACATACGCTCCACTCAGCACATGGATGGAATGGGTGTTGATGCCGAACCCGAACAGCTCCACATCCGCTACAGCTTCCGTCACCTCAAACCTTTGATCTTCTTCATTCTCCATCTGTCCTTCGGGCTCTGCATATAATATCACCCCAGGCTCTGACAGGTCCTGGTGTGCCAAGATAGAGATCAGTATAAAAATGATTAAATTGACTTAGCATGCTAGTCTATGCAGTACAACCTTATGTATCAATTTAAATATGCCCTCTAGTACCATGGTTCCCGATTGTATAATATATAAATATTATCATAAAAGTGAAAGGCTTCTTACAGTTTGGATGACTCGGGCCTGAGCGCAGCTCTGAGTTCACCCCTCCCCACACCCGCCAGTCATGGTATTCTCCCTCCTCAAGAAGATACTGGTAACCACGGAAACCTTCCTTTTCGTAGCCCACCCAGCTTTTAGAAGAAAAGAACAATTTAATTTGATTCTGACAAGAAAATCACCCAATCTCTGTCTCTCTCAAACCCAAATTGCTTCTACTTTTGTCTCTCTCAAACTAAACTCGTCTTTACTTACCATCCTCCAATAACTTTCATAGATCCTGGACTGTACATATACAATGTTTGGTTATTGTCCGTTCTTGTCATGAAATCTCTCATGCAGCTGTAGATTTCTCTGCTTTTCCCAGTAAAATATGGCTTTTCATAAAGCACAATCTGTAAAACAAACAAAAAATATATAGCATGTAATACCTGTTCATTTCAATTCAATCAGACAGATGTTGCGTCCTTAAACTTACTTTTGGATCAGAAATGTTCTCAACTCGAGGTTCCCCCTACAAACACAAACAAAATGCATGCTTTAGACTTAAAAGGACGGTGGTCCAAAGAGGGGCATTTAAGTGAAGGGGAAACTTACGATTTTGAGCGGGTGCACAGAGCTCACATACGGGTTTGTGACACCCCAGGCGGCAGGTGATGAGTAACCCCCGACTTCAAGCACCCGTGGGATGCCCTGAAAGAAGGGTTCTGCAAACACCAGCCATCTAAAGGAACAAAGATTACTTTCATAAACTCATTTAAATAAAATAATATCACTTGAATAAATAAACACAAAACACAAACTGTAAGTGCAGAATTCAGCAATTTTTTTCCCAAATCAGCAGAGAAAATGCTGGAAAAGACTTGAGACTATGAGCCCTCAAAACTTTAGGTTGTGCTGGTTATATAATAAGCAACTTGTATCACTCACAGTCCAGCATTGATAATCACAGAGTTCGCTTTGATAGGAAATCCAAAAATTCTGGCGTCTTCGGACGTGTCTCTAAACGTGACCTTCTTGCCCTCTGCATGCTCCTCTGGGAAGAAACTTATCTCAGGAACACTGTAATCCTAGATGAAGAAAAGTTGAAAGACACAAAAGAAGGACTGTTGAAAGTGTGTTCCTTAGATCGACCATTCCCCGCGATCGCATTTTTCAAACTTTAGTTATTGTGTAATATTGCTATTATAGCATTAATAATACCTGCAAAAGAATAAAGCTCAAAGTCAAATGTCAAGTGAGATATTGTCTTTAACAGATTCACTTTTCAAGGACTACAGAGAACGGCTTGAATTGACTATAGCCCCTCTACTTCCCGGGTACATGATGTCACTATTCCGAGTGCTTTTAATAACCTCCGCCCAAAGGAATAAGCCAAAAAAGGGTGAGACCTTCCTCCGCTTATCAGAGATTGTAAACATTTGACTGAGCTGCGCGCTTCATTACTTTCACTTTCATCACAGTCATACAGCTGGTAATAAGAATCCCGCTTCACATATTCTAAGATAACCAACGGTTAAATAACAGCTTCCATGACTTTAACATCGGCTGTAAAAGCTGTTCTGTGTAATACACTGATATTGTGTGTGCGTGAATAACTCTGTCTAAAACACTTCTATGTAACGTCCTATGAAGTCCTGCTCGCAGTCTCCTCGTCAATCTGCTTATTTTATTATTCAACTCGTGTCCATTATAAAATGCAAAACTAACGCTTCTGTTATTAGTGATAACATAACTGGTCTGACACCATTCAGTCCGGTGTCATTTCCCTCACCATAGTATAAAAAACTGTGCTCACTAACAGAGATTGACGTTTGCATATGCACTAGCAGACCACCGTTCAATCGATCTACATGTTTTTAACTGATGAAGTGAAGTAGACGCCACTGTTACTGTTTATTGCTTAAAGCGTATGAATACACGTGCACTGAGAGGGGGACCGACCAATCACAACAGCTTGAGGAGCGGAACTCGCTCATATGGTATGGCTGGAACATCTTCACACACTCTAAGCGGGGAACGAATCACGACAGACCTGGTCAGCTTTACCAATCAGAGCTTACCGGAAGGTGGGACTATAAAGTGGTGGACGATAGACTTGAAATATGTGAAATATAAAGGGTTCTTTAAAACTAGAAACACGAACATACATTGTAAAAAAAAAAACACAATCAAAGCTTCGAAAACAGAGAAAAAACGGGGCCTTTGAAGTATTAAAGCCAATGAAGGTGCAATTCTGCTTAAAGACACAAGGAGGCGCACTTCAATCATTAAGACTCAGCTATGCTGAGACACTGTTATAACAGGCACATGATCTAGTTTACAAACACTCATTCACCTTTATCATTATGCAAATAATGTTAATGCAAAAAGGGTCCCTGCACTAACATGTACAGTATACCATTCCAGAGGTACAGGCACAGCTTGAGGGAGAATACTGAGCTTTGGTCTTAGTTTTTTATTCTGTTAAAAAGTATGTCATACCCGCACTGCTCGTCGTATGGATCCAATGGCAAAGGTTTTCTTCATCTGTGGCTTGAGCTCTTCATCTTCTTGATCCTGTGCGTTTCCATTCTCCAGAGGAGCTTCTTCTTCCTCCGGTGGTCCGAAAGGATTTGTCAGCTCTATGTCCTCCTCGTCCAGTGCTATCTTTTCTCCTTTGAAGTCTGGCTTCTCATACAACACCCAACTTGAGAAGACAAAATGTGGGAAGAATTGGAAGTACATCCACAACAAGCATGTTTTTGCAAATGACACTTGTTTTAATATGCTGTCATCTATATACATTTTTTGAAATATCTTATTATTTATTACAAATAATGTTATATTGTACATTAAATGACTGATATGTGTGCTCTCACCACAATTAATGGTCTGTTTCTTCAAAATATATGAAATATTACCACATTTCATTTCTATTTGGATTTTATTTCTAGTTTTGACTGGATGTTGAAAGTGATTTTACAGATCATGTGAAGCGCATCATGTTGAAGTCTGATGTTCTCCAGTATAGCTGACATTACCTCTCAGATACAGTGTAGTCGTGTTGCTTATATGCATCAACATTTGGGAACTCCGATCAGCCTGTATTCTTTAAAAGAATAAAGTACTGCTATATTTAATATGGTGCAAAATAATGCGAAGGTGTGATGAACACGATTTATAAAAAACTAGAGGTCTATCTACATGCAGTTTATGGTTTTGTGGTTTACTGATGTTTCTTGCTCAAAAGCAGGCAGAGCCTCATGTTGAGACTGATGTGGAATGTGTCACTCCCCCCACCAGCCCATGTGAACAGCGTGTACACATCATCCAGACCCTTAAACTTTACAATCTCATTAAACTGATGATTCAATATGTATTGGGCATTTATCTTGTGTCTTGTGTATTGATGTGCTTTTGCTGCCCTTGTGTACACCTGCCATTTTGTATCAGACACACAGTAAATTTACAGTTTAATTCACACAATGTGAATTTTTTTTATTTAATTTTACATAGTTTCAAAAAAATCTGGGCCATAAACTAAATTAAGATGTAGTAACAACATCTACCAGCAGGGACCAGTATTCTGCCAACAAGGCAAACCTTGACACTTTAAAGGCACCTTTGTGTTATCAATTGTAAGAGGGCACTGCTAAAGCTGCATATAAATGTATACATATGACTTACCCCCCTCTGACCACTCTTATTGAAATGGTTCCTGTAAACTCCCACGGTGTGGCATCCACAACATCACCCCGAACTTCAATTACATGTCCGGTCATTCCAGGCTTGTCATAAATGAACATCTAATAATGGAAACAAATGTTAAAGTCTAACACAAGGCCTGTGTCTCGATCTGCTCCTTTGTCCCAGAGATCATGAATCAGTATATCGTGTGCACGGGTACAGGCACTGGTAAGCCCTCTGACTCCCTTCTCATTGGGAGACCGTTCACTTATTTATTATTAAATCGAAGTAGATTGTGTTGCCTACCTGTCTAATAATGCTTGTTATACTTAACATAAAAAGCGTTTGTCTTTTCAGAAGTAATATTGCGTTTCATGAAGTTCATCGAGTTGGCTCGTGCGATTTCGGTTAAACCTCTTCAAAACTTGTCACGTGATTTCCGGTAAGATAGGAGCATCAATGCTCCGTGGTTTTTGCGGTGCATTGTGGGGAATTTTAGGGAACGAACATTTCAGTGCACTGGAAGGATTTTGCGAATGAGATAGCCCCTAAAATGGCCAACTCCCTGGTCAGTGCGGTGAATACTGAACAGGGGAGCTGGTTGAAACAACGCCAGGGTTTCTCAACGAGGGAGTTTAACAATCTTCCAAGAGAACCTCAGAATGACTCACTGTTTTTAAATGTTTTTTCACAGTTTGGAGATTTTATAACAAATATACATCTTGCTAGTTATGTCTGGCTCTACAATATTTCATTATGTAGAATTTGTGAGTCGAAAGCCCAACAAATATTGCATTAAAAATGGTTGAGATCCAAAGTCTACAATGATGGCTTTGTTTAATATTTGACCTTTTCACCCACTAGGGGGAGCAGATGCAGAGACAATGGACAATCTTCCTTTTGTCTGTCTGTGAAACAGAGCATGTCCACATTGTCCCACCTCTGTGAAGCACCTTTGTTGTCTTATAACCTTAAGGCTGCAATATTACACTGCTCACTAATATATGTTATGATGTGAGGAAATACATCTTATAGCAAGAAATAGACTCTAAGAATAATCAGGGATAAACTTGACAATCCAGTTTCAGGTGACCTTTTCTAAGTTTCGATCAGCTGCTGATGCAGAATTTAGGAATGTCCAGACTAGGCCAGTAAGATCTAATCCAGTACAGCTGTAAAAAAACTGTGAGTCAATTTGAGACAGATAACCATTTCAGGGGCAGGTGCATTTTCATATTTTAAATGAAGATTATGAGGGCACATGAATTTTAAAAAGAAAATTACCCACTTTGATAAACTTTTTACAATAAGAGCTGCAATATTTCATGAAAAAATAAGATTTGTCATTTTTTATTTCACTGTGACTTTAACATTCTCTTATGTGCTAAATTGCATAACATGTTGTTTTAATTTAAGTTAATTGGTGTTACATCAACCTTATTGCATGTTTTCTTTACTAACTTCCATAATGTTACATAATGTTGATACTAGAATTTATTTTTGCAAATATGCAGTACATTTTGGATAAAATTATATTAATTTGGGGATTATAATTAAAGCAACACAATGATAAATCTCAAACTATCACTTAACAATGTAAATTGTTTGTGAGTTGGTAAATAATGAAGTCATTATAATAAAATCACAGTTTATGTGCCTGAACTTGATAAAAGAGTTTTGAATCTCTATTTTCTCATTTTGAAAAAGACTTCCCACATTTACATTTGCACACATTCATATTTTTAACGACAGAGTACAAAATGTACTGACTCTATAAAGCTTAATTGGCCCAGAATAAAAATATTAGTGGTGGGCCGTTATCGGCGTTAATGAGCTGCGTTAACGCGAGACTCTTATCGCGCGATTAAAAAAATGTCGCCGTTAATCTATTCTCAAAGTTGGCTTGGGAGCTGGGTCCATACCACGCAAGCTATGATGACTTTCACCTTGATATTTTAGCGCGGATGTACACATATCTTAATTGCACTGTAGGGGCGAGAACCAGATTTTTCAACTCGCGTGATTCGCGTCATTCGCGCCGCCTCATCATGTCATAACCAGGACTTCATTCACGCGAGGTCTGTCGCCTCTTTGCATTGATTTAACATGTAAATCACTCACGCTTGACGCGCCATTCGCGTTTGGTCCGAAAACAACATAACGTTACTGTGAAATGACCACATCAAATGTGACGTGCTAACATGGATGCAGCTATGAAGCCGCCGGGTTTGCTTCAGGGAAAATTTATTTTTAAGAAGCTTCCCAATGGAAACCTCGACAAGACTAAGGTTGTTTGCACCTTGTTTGCACCTTGTTCAATTCAATGTGGAATTGGTTTACTGTACAGAATTGGTTTACATACAGTTGGTTAAAAAAAAAAAAAACGTTCTCCCAACAGTTAGTGGTCTAACTTTAGTTGAAACCAGTAACTTTTCTATTGGCACCTTATGTATTATGGGTCCTGTATGACATATCGCTTGTTGCTCCCTAACTCTTTGTGGGTCGCTTTGGATATAAGCGTCTGCTAAATGACTAAATGTAAATGTACTGTAGGAGCTCTTCAAGTCTCAAGTACCACCTAAACGCAAAGCATCCCTTAGCTAATGCGGAAGTAAACACAAGTACATCTTATTGAACAGAATTAAATTTCATCACAAATCTTTATTGTAGAACAGCTTTCTCAAGCAGTTTGTGATGCCTTTTGGAAACAGGAGATGAGCCCCTGGTCTAACGCGCCACCTGGCTTGAGAAACAGGTTCTCAAAGACTTACTTTTAGTCATTATTTGGGTAGCACACATATTCTGAATGCATACGGCAGAATTCAAATTAGCCATTTTAATCTAGATTAATCTAGATTAATTCCAAGATTAATCTAGATTAAAAAAAATAATCTATGCCCACCACTAAAAAAAATACATTTACTTTTGGTGCAAGTTCCAACAAAACTTCTTAAACAAAAATCATTTGATTATGTAAGTCATGTAATGAACTGTCTGTGTGTTTGACACATGAACGGGTCTCGATCACATATCCACTAATCTCTCTCACCTGCTCTTGAATACCACCCGCTGGCTTTGGTAACCCAAGCACATTCTGTCACATCTTATTTTATGTTATGAGTACACGCAGAGAATGCAAAAGGGCTGGTCCCATCTGATCAATCAGACCATTAATAATCTCATTAATGTAGAGTCATTGAGATAAGAAAGGTGAAACGGAATGACTCACCTTTCCAGGTCGAGGATTGAGCTTCCCATGTTCCTTTTCTTTTGTTTGCTAGATAAAGACATTTTTTAATTAAATAAATATTAACATAACATATGCATGTGTATTGTAACATGTAAACTGTAAAATGCTTGAACAATGCCTAGCTATGTATTTTTGCCGATGACGAACCTACGGAAACCCCCCTCCTCAGGTTTCTACATTATCTGTCACTTTGTACGCAATTTTTACAAAAAGTACTTTGTGTACTTAAGCAGACTTAAAAAAAGAAGCATGATACCTGGTAAGTCTCGAAACACACCCTGGGTGCCATATAATTGTTTCCTTCTCTCCAAATTCACTTGAATTGTTTTACCAAACTGTCCACTTCATGTAAAGTAGGGCTACTTCACATACAGTACAACATATTTATGTATGCAAGAGGTAATGAAACGCCCTTCCCAGGCCTAGCTGAGCTCGATGTATTTGCGAGTTCAGTGTGCCATGACCAAGTTAGAATAAAGGCAACATTACACAAGAGCCCAAGTCAAATTTCTCTGTTTGCATATGGGGATGTTCTTAATGATAAGGCAAATAAAGGATTTCCATAATTCAGATATCATAAAGTTCACTTCTTAAATTTGGCCAAGTGTCAGTCTCACAATGTTTCGTTCAACTATGTCTCTTGCAGAAATGCAATACATTTTTAATATGTATATGGAACATGAGTGTGCGATGCCATCTTTATCTCTATAGTAAATATGTACATTCTCAAATGTACTTTAACTGTACCTAATAGGCTAAAAGTTTTTTATTATATTTATTTGGTATTTATTTAGAGAGATATAATAAAAATGTCTCCAGTATATCAACTATTATAACTCATACTTCTATAGGTGCACAACATTACTGTACACTACAGTATAATATTTGCATTAAATATTACAGTACATAAGATATTTCGGTGTGTTCCCTGACAATTGTTTATACGGTTAATGAGGATGCTGCACCGACATGCCACCGAGGCACAAAGGCGACATAATTTTTCCTCCGTTCCCATTGCAACTGCAAAAACAAAGTTAGTCACTGGCAAGACAAGGAACAGGGTGTGTCTGAGCAGGACTCGACACACAGCCACCGTAAAACCAATTAATCGAGAATAAAGAAATAGACGGGTAACATACATCGTCATATCAGCCTCTCCCTGTTCCCCTGCCTATGGATTCTGAGCAAATTTTAAAACACATATTTTTATCTGTCAACCTGTCAATATTAATTTGTGTATAATTTTTGTGTATAATTAATTTTTGCAATAAGGTAACTATGCATGTCCTATGCATAGTTACAGGAAAAAGGACAGTTGGCTCTGTTGTTGAAACCTGAGCTGTTATTATTTGTGGCTTTTCTCTTTGTTTGAATATGATCTCATTTCGTACAGGACTCTCACACACCATTTTCGCGACCCATTTACAAAGGAGAAGATACACCAAAAAACAGGTCTGAATAACATTTATAATATGAAGAATATTAACAAAGGGGTCAACCGCACAGGACACAGTGAATTTAACTGGCAAACTCTCCCACCCCCAAATTTGCATACAAGCAATAAAAACTGTTTGAAAACTCAACATGACAGTTTATGTCAACTGTGGTCAAGAGAAGTGTGACAATGTAAACGAACACGGGTGAAGGTGTGTGTTCATTTTACACTACATTTGTGATAACAGTTTGAAGCTACTCCCTAGTGACAGACATTTTTTGGGGTTGTTACAATTAAATCTTTAGGAATGTTCTGAGTCACACCTGGAGGTAGAACTGTCCGGGCAAACACGCTTTTAAAGAGCTTATATTACCAATCCAAAAATCTAAAAAAACGTTTACAATCTTAGGAAAATGTGGGCATTAATTGTGTTTCCACATTGTGCATCGTCTCGCAGGATAAAAAAACATAACTAATCAAAAATGCCATTTACAAAAATCGTTTTTGCTTTAATAAAAATTATGCTTGCAAACACCTGGGCAAGAAACAGATGACTTTTCACGTCTGTTTTAGAGGATGCGAGAAGGCGTGAATACTGCATGAGCACAGATGTAACATATACTCCTGTCAATCTCTATGGTAAACTCGTCCCACTGGGTTGCCATTACACCCCGTCTTTCCTTTCATTCACCGAGGTTTTGGGCAAAGCTCAATCCACCTTCTGCAAAGTCTAATCGGACTATTATTATCTTTAAGTGTTCTCTAAAATTATACCCAGGTGTGTTATAACCTTGTGGTGTAAACCTGTTACTCAACCAGTTAAGCAACAACATGAGATCAATTCCAAGGAACAGAAAACAGATAATGTTAGCTTTAATATTACTTTGGATAAATGTAATTTTCAATGTAAATGTTCTGCACTTCTTTTGAGATCTAAAACCCATCACGCTGTTATACAATACTTGGTGTTAGTGGTTTTATATCCGGTTACATTACGTCTGATTAGAGAGTGCTGACATACTGTACTATGAAAACAACACTCTCATTCATTCCATGTCCTCGATCACAAAAATAAACTAAAGCATGACATCCTGAGTTGTGTTTTCACCCTTTCCTTACATTATTTCTTCCAATGATGTAAAGGAAAATGCTGCCTGTACACTGCTGTAGTCATATCATATAGTATTGTGACATGAAGCAATACTCACATATGAATCCGGGAAGGCTTTGTATTTGAGTGTAAATTTTGGCTCCGGCTCCGCTTTTGGCTTCTGATTCATCTGGAAGCCTTTGTAATCATTGTGTTGATGATGAAGAGCTCCATCAACGCTGCTGCTCCGTTGAAGACCCAGATCTGGCGAGCGGTAAAGATCATATGAGGTCTTCGGGTCAAAGCTTGAGGTCTCTGTAGAGGAATTATGACGGAAAGTAGGAGGCATGCTCATCCGAGATTTTTCGGAAATCCCACTAAGTGAACTCGATGAAGACATGAGGTACGAGAAGCGCTCGTAGCCATTTCCGACCAGACTGTCTGTGCTCTTGGGGGCCGAGCTTATGCGGTCGGGACTGTTGCCGATGTCGGGGAGAGAGGCTGCGCGGAAGATAGAGCGTTGTCCATTCTCCCGCTGGAAGAACAGGCTGTTTTCCAGGCGAGATGTGGGGAGCAGACTCTCTCCGTTTGTCGCGGGTGTCTCTTCGGTGTTCAGGTCAGTGAGGGAACCCTTGCGCATGACGATGCTGCTCAGGGCCGAAGCTCTCATGGGCTGGGGAAGCCTCGGGGGATCTCCAAACTGCCGTTCTTTCAGCATGGCCATAGGAGATCGCATGTCCTTGGGGGAATTCAAATGGAAACCCAAGTCAAGTGGTAAACTGAAATCTCCGTTCGAAAGCTTCTTTGGCTCTGTAACGGGCAAAGCTCGAGTTGGAGACAAGATCGGGGCGTCCTCTTCGATTGGAGGCAGCGAGGAGAACGGGGTGTTGGATGCTTGGCGGGGAAGCCTCTGACGGACCGGTCGCTCCATGCTCTTCAATGTATCCACCAGGTTGTCCATCTCGTGTGTGTAAGAAATCAGAGGTTCGGGTTCGAGGTCAGTGGGCGAGGAGTCCACCTCTACGCGCGTGGCTTTGAACACATCAGAGAAATCCTCTCCCACCTCGGTGATCATCAAGCTTCTCTCCTGGGATTCAAAGCCTGTTTTGCGTACCTCTCCCTCTCTCTCTCCGGCAGGTGTACTAAGCTCCACCCTGCTCCTCCCACTGTAGTAACCCGCACTACCTGATTGAACTTCGCTCTCAGAGAATTTCCAGCTACTGTTGCCAAGGCTACTGGTGCTCTCCAAGGAATAAGAAGTGGGCTGGGTTTTCTGAGTCCCGGAGGAGCTGAAATGAGACGTGTAGACACCTCTTTCATAGGTGGGGGACAGCTGAGAGGAATGTGAGCTGTTTGTGAGGTTATAATCTGAATTCTCTGTGAACGTCTTTACTTCAGAATCAGAATGGGGGCTCTGCAATCTTCTGCGAAGTTCAGGACTCGATTCTGAATCTCTAAACCCATTGCTGTCCAACTGACTTTCATGGTTGTCCAAACTGATCTTACGGTCAGAGTTAACCAGGGACACTTTACGGACCACCATGACGTCATCTCTGCCCTCTCGGGGGGATGATGGCCGGCTAAGCTTCGTATTGAAGACTGCAACGCCAGTGCTCATGTCTGTCTCTGATCCAGGCTCAGTTCCTGCTTCGTTTTCTGTATCTGGCTCTTCAATCAATGTATTAAGAACAGTAGATGCATGAAAGAATCTAAAAAAAAATGTGGAAGAGAGAGAATCACTAGGACATTATTACTTGAACCATACAAGTTTCCATACGGTAAATTTAAAGAAAGTCTTAACGTGCAATTTCATGTGACGCATGGCAAATAATGTATGTCTTTGAGAATAACAACCTCTCTGTGTTTTAGAACACGATACTGTTTTATATAATAAAGTTCGCTTTGAACATTTAGATTCATTTTGGGATTGTTTTACAAAGAATATCAAGATTTGAAATACAGACTTAAAGAAAAATATGATCGTATTTAGAAACAAAATCATGACAAATTATGCTGTTAAAGCATACGTGCAACAGTCTTTAGTGTGGGAGTATATGCGTAGGTGAGTTTCTGGAGACATGACAATACATGTTATAATAGCACTTCACAATGGATCTCAACTTAATAAGTTTTAGTCCCCAATGCAATTAAAACTAAAAGTTTAAGTGGGACTTTAGTGTTGGTTCTAATGCAGAAGACGAAAGTCGCATAAAAGGGCTTCATCAAATGTGTGGTAATGCATTTTTTCTGTGATTGGAAACATCACAGATTTTAAATCATTATTTGAGTCGTTATTTGTTGAAATATAGATCTGAATTTGTATGTGAGGGGGAAAAAATGGAAGTAGTGGGAAATAAAAGCAAAGATGCTTTTCATTTTGAGTTAAGGATTAATTTAGTTAACCATTATCTAAACTCAAGGACCATGGCTTTCGAATAACATTCCACATACACATCTGCTCAAAAACAGGCTGTAGAAAAATAAATTAAATGATGAGACAGAGTACACACAGCAAAGCAGGTTTGAACATGTATACCACAACACATGGCGAGGATTGACAGACATTAAAAATAATATTACATAATCGAAGCAGTGGCATCTAATTTTCATAATAAAGCACTGTTGTTTACTTCTACAAATAGTAATACTTAATACATACAAGTATTCAAAAACATTCAATAAAGATATATAAACACAAATTCGTTTTGAGAGGAGAGGAAAGAAGATGCTGGTATATGTCATGTAGTTTGTTTTTCACTTCAACATCACAGTTGAAATGGCCATGAGCCATTTGAAAGCACAGGTAGAGGTACCAAGTTTTGCCAGCTGGTACATCTAGTGTTTGAATTAACCAAAGCTCGCCCCCTAGAGCCAAAAGAGGACCTCACAATGTCATTTTTTTTGCAATTTGCATTCCCATTTAGGTAATAGCAGATGCTTCTATGTCTCACCAACGGCACCTTATGTAAAAGATTGTGGGTATTAGTTAATGTTCATTTCCGGAGTATTTTGTCTTCGTTCAACGAATTGTTGTGGTTTAATTCCTGTTATGGCCAAGCCCTGTTTAGGTGCTTACTTCACTGTTTGTTTCCTGCCACCAGCTTAAGATTTGAATAAATCTTATATAATTCAATCTATACATGAATTGTACATGACACCATGTACACACACATGTGTCCCTATCTGTAAAAACCAGACTAAAGTCTCAAAATAACAAGCTTTAAAGTTTGATGTTAACCATACATTTTCATATGATTTTTATCTTTGAAATTAGTAAAATTAAAGATATCAATGTTATATTTGCAAAGAATGTTCTTTACATTATGTAGGATGATATTACCTAGAAAGCTGTAGGCTACATTACAAGAAAAATGACTACGAAAGGGACACAAATATGAACAGCTTCAATTTTCAAAGTTAGCTCCACTAATTACAGGGATTAATTCAGCTGTAAAGGCCAAAAAAGGATCAAGGTTACACATTTCTTGAAGCCGAACTAGTAATAAATGAATGAATGAGGCATTTATATAGCACTGTGTTTGCTATGCACCACCAGTAGAATGGTCGTATTCCTCATGAAAGGATAAAAGAGTCATCGTACTCACCCTCTTGTCATTTTAAACCTGTATGACTTTCTTTCTACTGCAGTTCACAGTAACGGCGACAACATTCTTCAAAATATATTATTTTGTGTTTTGCAGATTTTTTTTATAGAGGTTAGAAATGACAAGAAAGTGAATAAAGGATGCCATCATTTTCATCTTTGGGTGAATTATCATTTTCATAACCATTTGCTCTCCATACAATGTTTCAAGTCTATAAATGCAAATCAAATAAAGTTTTAATTTTTAAAACTCCATTCTCTCTTCCCCACATTCTGCTCATAACAGGTGCTAATGTGGTGCAGATAACACTGCCATGAAGAACAAAGTAATGAGGGGTTACGCTTTCCAGATAAGGGTGTGAAGGTTTCAATGTGAACAGCTGTCAGTCACTCGCATCGTTCAAATCATTCTAAACATCCGTTCCAACTAATATTGCCGGCTGTAATCTATTTTGCAAAATGTTTAAAATTCATGTTCCAGGTATTATCATAGCATTTGACAAAGTGACTGAAAGATTAATACTGTCGTCCATGACCTTCCAACTTTCATTACAGCTCACAGCTCACAATCACTTTGGATTTGCATGAGAAATTATTTAAATCAAATTAAACTAAATCAAAGGTAAGAGAATCAAATCCCCATTAGAAGATCAGATAAATAAAGCGTCACCGCATCGGCATATGAATGTCTGAAACTAATGAAAAGGTAAATATGCAAATGTATTATTCAGATTCCTGCTGGCACCGCACGTCTGCTTTCAGAATGATCGCAGCTGGTTTTGGCATAGGCCTTCATTCATGAGGTCTATTTCAAGAATGTGTATAATCAGGTCTGAGTCAATAGCAAACTTTGAACCACTGATCTACCACACATTCTTTTAGCTGCCCATCCCATTTGAAACGAACCTATAAGATATGGGGTTGTAAATGGGTGAGGCATTGATAAACTATTGGCAAATTCAAGCTCAAAATCAGTATTATGTATGATTATTATATTAATTGTTTTAGATTTCATTAGTTACATTTATCTTTAAAAGTTTTGCATCCTTCAGATCATTATTGATACTGACTATTGTTTACATTGCAGATCAACAATATAAATTAAAGTTTCCTTTCAAGAACCTTAAGAAATACATTTAAAATACATTTAAAATATCATTTAGAGGACGAAAACCACTGATGAAAAATGTACCGTTACACAAAAATGAATGTGCTGTTCATTAATGATTTCACGCTTACATCTGAAATGAGTAGATCATTTGGCATTGCACATATCGCTGGCGTCCTTCTGAAACCTTGTTACGGCTGTGCAATTAACTCAAAAATAATCGTAATCGTCAATTTTGGCCTGCAACAATTACAAATACACAATAATCGAGGTGAATTGATTATTGTGCCGCATTCCCTTTTGCAGAGATCCTCTCTTTTCTTGTGGTATGAATCCACAGTGCACCCCTTTCCTTTACAGTGGTTCAGCTGTGCTATTTATTTACATTTATTTTTCAGTTGAAGCTTTTTTATTTTGTTTTGAAAGTTAATGAGTAATAGTGTTAAATAATCGGGGTTGGCCAAAAGTATTGTGAGTATAATTTTTGTCATAATCGAGCACCCCTAAACCTTGTATCTCCATTTTCATGATTTAAATTTTTTGCCATAAACCATAAATTTTTTGACATCCTTTAAGTTTGTCACTGGGATTTCTAAATGTCTAACCAATAAACAGTTTTAAAAACTGCTTGTCAACTTTGAAAACACGGTATTTTATAAATTTGGATATCTGAGATTTCAGAAGGACAGCAGCGATATAAATAGTAGTCATGATTTCTGGAATAACCTCACAGTCACAGTCGTGAATTTCTTAAAAATATTATGAATGATTTTAAGCATTAATATTTAATGCCTGTACTGTGCATCTTGTCCAGACTGTCAATCTAAAAATGGCATCAGATAAAATCAAGACATTCAAGTCAATTTCAAGAATTTCTATCAGGTATTAAGATCAAGACTCACCTGTCGCCTTGTGTCAGCTGTGTTGGAAGCCGGTGCTCCTGCACAGCGTTAACTTCAACGTCTGTCCTGCCCTCAGGTGTGGTTTCACTGATATCTACCACTCTCCCGTGAGTGAAGGTTGTGATGCTATCTGTGGCTGTTTTTATCTCCGTCAACCCAACCTCTCCCTGACTTGTGTTTTTGCTGTGAATGAAGGTCTCTTCTGTGTTGTATGCAGCGGAGATCTTCTCCGTGTCCGGAGTGGTCTGCCAGCCTTGACCTTCACCGTTCTGTGTACTTGTGAGGAATGTGACTTTGCGATCCTCTCCGTTGGCCGTTTGTTCCTCCCTCTCAGAGTGGAGGATCTCAGTGCGTGTTTGGTATTGGATCCTCACGGTGTCCTCCGGTAGTAGTGTTTTCTCTTCACTAGAACGGCGTGGGTGGAGCCAAGTCTCCAGGTGATTGTGTGTTGACATGCTGGAATCTGAGAGCCATACCTCTACTGGCTCGGCGGCGGGAGGGGCGGGGTCACATTCTTTTGGGACACATTCTCGATCGACTGGTAGGGCTGGTTTCAGTGGAGCGTGACGGTGAATCTGCCTCTCTGCTTGATCCATCAACACGTCAGTGTCTACACATACCTCTGATTCTAGTGCTAGTACACCATGACTTTTACAAGTTTCTCTGGTGTTTTGCAAACTTTCAGTCAAGTCTTCAGCCTCCTCATGATTCTGGACATGTTGAATCTCCACAATCTCATTAAGGGACATTTGTTTTTGTGGTAAAATGTAGATACCTTTTTCTTCAATTGGTGAGACTTCGTGTGTTTCATTATAAACATCATCCGATCTGTATTTCTCCTCTGGCTCCTTCATTTGCACTTCATTTTTGGTTGTCGTAGACAGTTCTGATGTTTTACCCTGACCGACCATCTCATAATTCTTAAGACTTCCTTTATAAAGCACCTCCTCCGTATTTAAACCTTTATAAGATTGGATTGTTCTCTGGTAGATCTCTTCCTTTCGGGCCTGAGAGTTGAACAGCTCCTGTGAATGAGTGGCTTCAGAGATTAAAGTCCTGGACGTCCCATTTTCTGTAAAATCTAAAGAAGAACCAGAGACATTTTCAAAGCTGGCTGATTTTGCTCGGTCTATTCCCTTACTTATGTAATCTTGTCTTTCATTCTGGGATAAAGTGCTTGAATAATACGTATTGTCAGTCAGAACTCTCCAGGAATGGTCGGAGGTGATGGGATCTGAGGGACCTGAGAGGTCAAAGGAGTGGGGATTAGTAGAATCAGTGGTGTGTATTCCTGACCTAACCGGCTCAGTCAAAGACAACTTTGACTCATCCTCAGTAAGAACAGGTTCAGGGTGAACAGGTGCTACAACTGAGTAAGGTTCTTCTGAATCAACGGTACATGTGGGATTATGCACAGTTTGAGGAGATTCCATTGAGATGGTTTCACTATTAAAATCAGGCTGAGAATCTTCAAGGTGGCTGATAATAGCAGGGCAATTTACAGTATAGGCATCTTCATAAACTAGGCTTGAATTTCCTTCAGCATCCGAATAGGGGAATGATGAAATAGCCTTTGTATCCATGTTAACATCCACACAGTTGGAAGTCACAGATAAAACATCTCGAACACAAATGGGTTTGCTGGTATGAGTAGTTACATTCATACCATCGTAAGGGTCTGTGTTTTTAACCAGGTCTGTGACAGACACGTTTGTGTCATCTGTAGTACTGGTTAGGTAGTCTTTTAGCTCAGTAGTTATAATGTTTTTAGGACTACTTAGGGAAGGTTCAGGATGAGTAAACACTAAATCTGAGTTTGAGGTGGAACTCAATTGGGATTCGATATTGTTTGAATCAGACATAAAACTACCAGAGATGAAAGAGCTGGAATGCTGGGGGAAAGAAGAGATGGAGTTCTCTGTTGTACAGGTTTTTGTGTCTGCTTTAGAGGTGTTGTCTGCAGTAAGGGGTTTGTCAAAATCAGCCAAATCAGTCTTCCAAAAATCAGAGTCAAAAAGTGAATAATCATCCTTACCAGAAACCCCATTTGGGTATAGATGTTCATCAAGGTTTGAATTATCAACAGGATGTGTATCAACAGTTTCTGCAGTTTGGCCTTTGGGAATAAGACTGACTGAATCTATGACATCAGCCTCTGAAGTGCAAGATTCTGGACTAGCATGGTCAGTCTCTGGACTTTCTTCTACTGCAGCATTATTTGAGGAAAAGACTTCTGCGGTGTGCAGATTGTCTGTTACATTTACAGGTTCAGGACCATCTACCTCAGAAATACTATACAGAGGATTTGAGAAGGTGCTGGATGCCCCGGGTATATTCGTTTCAGCAGGGGCTAGGTAATCCCTATTCACAACTGGGGAAGTATTTGATGAGCGATAACCTATGGCTGGGCTCTCTGGAGGTGTCTGGTAACCATCACTATCAGAGAATGAAGATTCAATGTACGGGATTATTTCACTGTCCAGTTGGAGTGGCATAAAAGCATCAGCGGCAATGACATTATCTCCTAGTCTGTCTTCCTCATTGGCCAAAGACAAGTCACTGAAGACATCCTGGGATTGGTTAGAGATCGTATGGGGAGGTGCCTCAAAAGACATCTGGTTTGGTGAGGTTTGATCTGCTTCTCCCTGGTTTTCATACTCATCTTTCTCACTGATATGACCTTCCACCCTTGGATTTTCATTTCCACTTGAAAAACCCTTGGACACATCTCTCTTCTTCTTTTTCCAATTTAGGTTGAATAGTTTGAAGCTCCTGGGTTTACGGAGGTCCGTTTCTGAATAACTGAGCGGCCCTTTCTAAAGAAACAAAGAGAGACAAAGAAAATAAAACAATTGTGAATGTATATGAAATTTTTATAAAAATATTTTTTAAATGACGTGTACAAAAATGTAATAAATTTACTGTCAAATTGGGATCTGATTTAAAATAGAATAGTCCTTTATTAATAATTTAAAGCTGATAATGTAAAAATGACCAAACATTTATCCTTCTGCATATGTTTTAATTGTGTGCTTCACCGACATTTGAGTCTTATATTTGTCCTATTATGTTCTTATGTCTTTAGAGGCATTATGCATTTGCTGCAGGATTGTGCAAAATGATATATCTGATAACAACAGACCATGAAATGCCATTAAGTGAGATACAGTAATGAGCACTCAATCTGTGACTCGGACTGGAGTCGCATTGAGTCGCATTTTAAAATACTTCAGACTCGGACTGAAATTACTTCAGACTTGACTCGACTCGTCACAAAGGACTGGCGAATATTGAAAAAAGTCTTTTATCCTTGACTTACTGATAGGGAAAGAATGTGTACTTCTGTAAATAGAACTTTTATCATAGAATTTCCTGATGGACTTTTCACTGCGTATTCCGTGTAAACTTCAGTCACATATAACATGGCGGGAGCCTCTGCACTTCTCACATTCGATTTTATTAATGTGTCAGAATCAGGAACTTTGGGTAGATCGGCTAAATGCGGGATGATAATTAAAGAAACCGGAATGACGACATTTAACTTTTTTAGGCATCTAAAAATGCATACACAAAGTTAAGTCACGTTTAGCAAGCCAACATTACTGTGATGTGACAGCACGAGTATTAAAGCAATAACAAGCAACTTTTTGACCATTTGACAAGTCTCAAAATTTATTCTAGTGGCAAGACAATTTTTAACTGGATGAATTTTACTGCCATTGCTTCCTAAGCATCCTCCTATTGGCTGGAATTGCACTTTTAACTTTGGTGTTTGGGACAGTACAAGACCCGGCTATCCCCTGTTTTACGCCATATGTCACATTTTACTCTGTACCCTGGGATAAGTGAGCCAACAGCTAACAATAAGACGAAACGATCTAGTTCAACGCAAGCTCCAAACACCCACTATGGCAGAGCCAGCAAATAAAACAAAGAGGAGAAGAGAGAGAGTGATCGGACACAAATCAATATCTGAAGGATTAACACTCGGAGCCGCAAGAGGCAATGGGTTGCAAAACAGATGGAGACCTAATATTAGCCCTTCCTGCTACTGGATTTTTTAGATCTTATATGTACATCAAGTCCTGTCCTTTCGAGTTTAGAAGTAATTTGGCTGTGCTCAGGTTGTTTAGTGGTGTAAGATAGACTAGAGATATTGTAATGTTGCCGGGTCTCAATAGCTTACATAGCATGATCGTGCCTCATCACGAATTTAGTGTTTTGATTGTAAATGATGACTACCAAACCACAATAAATGTTTTATGGTCAAAAGTTGCTGATTCCTTAGTTCATGCACGTAGACTAATGTTATCGGTATCTATAGTTATATTAAACAAATTACAATTTGTAATGGTTTGGAGAAATGGGCTTAACGAGGAATAGGCTACACTACCCTTTCAAGAGCGGAAAATAGTCTTTTTTTATTAATCTTGATACATTTTTAGTTTCTTTTATGAAAATATAATATAAAAAACTGATATGTGTCATGAGTGAGAAATATTTTTAATTTATAAAATATAAATATTTTTACCCCAATTAAATAATTGTAAAATAAAAATCTAACTTAATAGTTTACAATTGTTAGACACCATTCAGTAAAGTTTGTTTTATTTATAAATTATGCTGTACATATTTTAGCATACGGTAACAAATAAAAAAAAAGTTTAAAAAAAAGAAGTCTGTATTTATAAAACACACAGAATTTCCTAAATTCATTTAATTTATTTATACATTTGTTCCTTCTCTTCTTTAGTCATTCGTTCACTCACTACCTCCCTCCATCCCTGCCTCCCTTATTCACACACTCACTCACTCATCCATTTATATACTTAAATTGCTAAATGATGAGAATGGCATTGACCTTTAGGCGTTGTTTATCAATACAAAACAGGAATTTTGTATTAATTTTATGAACAAAGCTAATGGTTCTTTTGTCAAATCTGTTTTTCTAAAGCAGGGCACCCAAGTACGGTCATTTACAATTAACATATAAATTAAGCACATGACATATTGTGTAACGTTAGACAATCAATTTCTCGGTACTTTGTTTCCTTTTGAGTGTATAATTCGTAGACACCCGTTTTACCTTCCAACGCTGTGTAGGGCTGTCAGGAATTTCTACTTTGAGGAGATAATATTTAAGTTATCAAATGGAAAAAATACAAACCGCCATCACATTTGCTCTTCACTCTTCACCAAATATCTAATTGCAGGACTGTCGTGAGACGCTTTTGCACATGCGCAGTACAAATCGAGCAACACCTGAACGGATCGAGTCGACTGTAGTAAAATCTGGATGAACCGGAAGTGGCGTCAGTTTGTGCGTCTACTTCCGGCCGAAACAATTTACGGCAATTAAACAAACAAAAAAAAGTCGTTTAACACAACTCGTTCCATACAGGAAATATTTTTTTTTATAAACTTTTTATTGAAAATTGCACTATACATCAAAAGACATTAAACAAATTACAATCTGTAATGGTTTGGAGAAATGGGCTGAACGATGAATAGGCTACACTACCCTTTTAAGAGCGGAAAATAGTCTTTTTTCATTAATTTTGATACTTTTTTAGTTTATTTTATGAAAATGTAATGTAAAAAACTGATGTGTCATGAGTGAGAAATATTTTTAATTTATAAAATATAAATATTTTTAACCCAACTAAATAATTGTAAAATAAAAATCTAACTTAATAGTTTACAATTGTTAGACACCATTCAGTAAAGTGTGTTTTATTTATAAATTATGCTGTACATATTCAATATATACATATTGTAATTTGCTTAATGTCTTTTGATGTTAAGTGCAATTTTCAATAAAGAGTTTATATAAAAAAAAATTTCGGTATGGAACGAGTTGTGTCAAACGACTTTTTTTGTTTAATTGCCGTAAATTGTTTCGGCCGCAAGTAGACGCACTTTCGCGCATGCTTGGAACAAATCGTGTTTCCGGGACGGATCGGGTAGCGACAGGCACTATTCCCACAGCGACGTTAGCAAGTTAGCTGCTATGTAGCTAGCACGCTAGTCACTAACGGCTAACCTCAGAATGTAGTTTGAACTATTAGTATAGCACAGTAGTATAACCCACGGGAGCCAAAAGAGTGATTTAGAACACGCACAGTTTATGAAGTGACATGATGCAACAGCGGTTTCTGCCTAGTCAACAAATTCACGTATATTGCGCTGCCCACATGGAAGCTTATACAGCGGCAATGTTTACGACATTTAAAACAGACAATTGCACTTACCAACCACATGGGGGAATCATACACCAGAACGGCTCGTTGTCGCTTTAAGGATATAACAAATATAGCCTTTAAAACTAGAACTGTTTTTATCAATATTTTTGTAGAATGTGAATGTGGCTTATTCTTAGTGAGTTGTATGAGAGATAAAAAAGATAATAATGCTTGCAGTTTGTCCCGTATTTTTTTTATTTATGTGAAGTTTCTCAGCATGCATAGTACAATTTTATGCTGATTTATATCAACTTGAATATTTTCTGATATTTTCTGTCATCAGCGACTGTGTCCCTGGTTTTTCAAACATCATATATTTCTCTTTATGTAATAATAACTTTGCAAATAGGATTTTTGAGTGTGAGAATTTTTTCAATAAGGAATGAAACGACTTGAGACTTGACTCGGACTCTAGCTGAAAGATTTGTGAACATCTCTGGTGAGATATCTGTCATTCCGTCTGTTAATCTGGGTGGAGACCTTTGATTTCCATAAAGAACAGCAGGTAGATGCTGCTCATCACCATGTCTTAAGTTAAAACCCCACTAAATAACTTCATTCACTGGAGTTGGGCATGTTTTAATTTAGAGGGAAAAATATAAATGTACATGTTATGTGGTTGAAAGTTATAGCTTAAATAATTCAAATCTGGAAAACCTGGCACAGATATAAATCTTAAAGAGACAAGCCCTGCTTACAGATGCCAAAAAACACCTCATGCAGTCAAGCATAGCAGAAGAAACCTCAAAAGAGTGTCATCATACAAACATGACAAACATTTTTCATGACCTTCTGAACTGCACTCGTTGTGTATCAGCTTTCATAACACTGTCCTGTCAGCACTGTGTCAGGGAAAAAAAACATGTGGAATTCAGTAAAAAATTATAAATATTGAGGATGTGCTCTAGCTCCATCTGCTGGCCAGGTAAAGAAATTCATCAAAATACAATCATATTGAAAATGTGGCTAGTGTTTATAATAAAAATAACTTTTAAATGTACTTGACCTGTACTGGATTAAATATGTACAAATATAGCCTTTAAAACTAGAACTGTTTTTATCAATATTTTTGTAGAATGTGAATGTGGCTTATTCTTAGTGAGTTGTATGAGAGATAAAAAAGATAATAATGCTTGCAGTTTGTCCCGTATTTTTTTTATTTATGTGAAGTTTCTCAGCATGCATAGTACAATTTTATGCTGATTTATATCAACTTGAATATTTTCTGATATTTTCTGTCATCAGCGACTGTGTCCCTGGTTTTTCAAACATCATATATTTCTCTTTATGTAATAATAACTTTGCAAATAGGATTTTTGAGTGTGAGAATTTTTTCAATAAGGAATGAAACGACTTGAGACTTGACTCGGACTCTAGCTGAAAGATTTGTGAACATCTCTGGTGAGATATCTGTCATTCCGTCTGTTAATCTGGGTGGAGACCTTTGATTTCCATAAAGAACAGCAGGTAGATGCTGCTCATCACCATGTCTTAAGTTAAAACCCCACTAAATAACTTCATTCACTGGAGTTGGGCATGTTTTAATTTAGAGGGAAAAATATAAATGTACATGTTATGTGGTTGAAAGTTATAGCTTAAATAATTCAAATCTGGAAAACCTGGCACAGATATAAATCTTAAAGAGACAAGCCCTGCTTACAGATGCCAAAAAACACCTCATGCAGTCAAGCATAGCAGAAGAAACCTCAAAAGAGTGTCATCATACAAACATGACAAACATTTTTCATGACCTTCTGAACTGCACTCGTTGTGTATCAGCTTTCATAACACTGTCCTGTCAGCACTGTGTCAGGGAAAAAAAACATGTGGAATTCAGTAAAAAATTATAAATATTGAGGATGTGCTCTAGCTCCATCTGCTGGCCAGGTAAAGAAATTCATCAAAATACAATCATATTGAAAATGTGGCTAGTGTTTATAATAAAAATAACTTTTAAATGTACTTGACCTGTACTGGATTAAATATGACCTCCATTAAACAAGCATCACCTACTACACTTGTTTACAAAGATTCAAACAATATTCACAATGATTTTTCAATAAAAAAATTAAACAGCAGTCTTTAAAATAAATAAATACAGTATATAGATAGTGGATAAGGTACAGACATTAAACACCATTAAGGTGTTTACTTAATGTGAGTTTATTTGCAATTTTGCACGTTTACTGTTAAAAAAACTTCAGGCCTCAACTAGTAGTGACCACTTCCATCTCAATTTTCTCTCTCCTGTTACCACACAACCAAGTGCTCCTAAAATAGCATTTAGCACAAATTGCCTCAATGAACCGTGTCCATCACCATGCCTAAGCATGTCTTTCATGCAAACCATGCTTAGAAAGCTTGGTTATAAATCATGCTTAGAAAGCCAGAGAGGAACACAAATTGATTATTGATCACGCAATTAAAGGAGCAATGTGGAGATTTTAGCGCATCTAGTGGTGAGGTTGGGCATTGCAACCAAGGGCTCACTCCACCCTTCCCTTTCGAAGCATTTTGGCAACTGACACAGGACAAACATGTGTCACATTTTCACTTCCTTTCTGAAGGTGATAACATATTTACGAATTCATCCGTTTAGGGCTACTGTAGCTACTGTAGCGCATTCTAAGGTAATAAAAACATATGAACAATACTCCAAAAAATACGTAGTGGACCTTTAAATTAATTTGAGTTTTTTACCTTTTTGGCTTAAGTGTTGCTTCATGTTTTAGCTAGACCACAGTTTTACTTTGACTCTCCTCAAATAAGATTGAAGATAAATATAATACAGCTGTTTCTACTATCAATACACATAAGATTCTTGTTCTAACCCATTGTTGGGTAAATATGGACAAAACCTGTTAATCACAGGTTGAAACAACCCAGCATTTTCCAAAGTGTATATTTTTGTCTCTGGTCTGACAATGAATAACATTCAGTATTTTAGTATAACATGTCTTCTAAAAAACTTTACAGAACAAATGTATGATGATTGTAATTTTCTCATTGTTTCTTCTGGAGAAGTTCAGCTATGGCTGTCTTTCATGCACATGTTAGTGTAAAACCAATTGACACTTGAAGTATAAATGTGGTGCTCTCTGACCTTTGACCTGGGGGCAGTGCCATATAGAGATGACATTTGTCCAGAGGACTCTTCTCCATCCTGACTTTCTGCATTGTCCAATGAGGCAGTCTCGGTTCTGTGAAAGACAATATTCAGTCAGTCGTCCATAAAAACATCAAAACAGCTCTTGAGAGATTCTTATCTTTTTCGACTCTGACTTAAGCGAAATTGATAAACATCCTCACATACACATTGAGCACTTATGAAAAGAATGTGTATGTGTGGAAAGAAGGTTGCATGCTGTCAAAGGAATCATTCGGCATATTTTTAAAGAACACTGTAGAGTTTGTTCAAACAAAAACACAGTGTAACCACGGTAACAGTCATGAAACTAAAAAAACGAATACAAATAGTTATCAATCTAACAAAAAAGAAACATACTATACTTTTACTTTGATAAAACCATGGTTTATTTTACTAAGGTTGATTCTTATGTTCTAGTCTAGTGTGAGGTCTTACAATGTAGTGCATGATATGACAAAGCCATCACAGTTTTGACAACAGAGGGGCGCATTTTATCCTAGGGCCTTAAAACACCTCAAGCCGGCCCTGTGCATAGACACACTTACTCACGCAAAACCTGCTCTTTCTAACACAAACATATTGAACCTTCAAAAAAATCTGATCTTTCACTGACAAGTGAGTCAATGGCAAGCTACCACCACCATATGTTCTGATTCTGCGTCTTAAGGAACACAATACCCTAATTGTGCGGAACTACATGTTCTTGTATGTTCATAACTCTCAGGGCGGCATTAAGCAGGAACAGGTGCAGCCACAATTCCATCTCATCACGGAAACGTACTTCATCACGCTTTTGGAATGTGAATAATTGAGCCGTCATTAATATAAAGTTAACAAAGAGCTACTGATACTTTAGAACCACTTGAAGGGTTGGTGAACTTAAGCAACATTTGTTCCAGGAATGTGATGAATGCCTTTAAAATTGTCCTGTAGAAAGCTAAGAATGTTTTTCTGCGCTCATGTTCTCGCAGATCTCATCCAATATTCAAGACTCCTCAGAACGGTGTTTCTCAGTCAGAAGTGTAGAGACTTTAGGGTATACTCTAAACATCCCGCTCCCATTCCAATAGCACCTGCAACCCCCCCAGGCACACGGACACAGAGTCTGAGCATAACCACTGGAGCGACATTCATTTAATCTGAACAAACAGCTCAGAAAACTGTCATACCAATTATGTCGCAAATCAGGTGAAAACAAGCAGAAACTCTCACTCAAGTATCTGAGTTTTTTGATCAAGCTTCTCCCCGGAGGGCACAGTCAAACACTGAGTTTCGCTATGTGTGATGGGACACTGAAGCATGTGGTATGGCCAGTTTAAGGACAAACATATAATTTGCAGCTTTGGCGTGTAAAACAGTGACTCATAAAGCTGACACCATGCTATCATGCACTTATATTATGTTCATTTAACTAAAATTATGTTAATTTAGTTAATATAGTGAGGTGAGAATGGATTCCTCAACTTGAAGGACTTTACACAGAGCTCAGCAAAAAAAAGCAAATAGCCCCAAGAAGCAGTGGGTAGGGGGTTGTGGCAGGACACTAAGCTGTTATAAAATGCCCTTGTAACCCACTGCTTCAGGGGGCTTATTGCTTTTATAAAACGGTTATTCCATTTGCGTAGCAAGATTTCATAAAATAAAGTAAAGAAAGTGACATTGAGGCAATGTGGTGCGGTCAGCAGTTTAAATCGGGGCATTTTATAGTGGCTCAGAACTCGGCTCTGCCCAATCAGAATCAAGGACCAGAAATTATACGACTGTTGGAATTCGATAAATCATTTCATCATGGATTTATGTTTTATTTATTCCAATAAAAGCCTTTAAACCAATATATACACGACTCCAGAGTAGTTGTTTTCAGCTGGGTTTAAAAAGACTTGTTGATATTGACTAACATCAAAATAATTCAAGTGAAACCACTGGCATACTGTAATTGGCAAATATGCATTTGGTTTCTGTTGGATTATACAACACAGACCTTGTTTGTCAAGACTCATTTTCTAAGTTTAAAATTACTAGCTGCACTTTTTAAACAACTTCTCACATGACCTCACTGTGGATACATCGTTTGTTTGCTTTGTCTGTGGTTTATTTGGGAATAGAAACAGGGCATCACATATTGTACGAATGCAAACACAGAGAACAGATCCTTTCTTTTATAATAGCAGCTATTAAAGAATAGTCACATGTCAGGCACACTTGCGCTTTGGAATGCTGGAGGATGCTCACCTGTGGGAGGAGCGTTTGTCGCCTGTACGACTGACCTACAATAAGTGCAAAAGCTGGTTCTTCTGTGGGAGCTTTAATAAAGGGTTTAAGATGTGTGAATGTGCAAATAATAGGGTATGATCCAGCCATTGGTTTTGGTTGTAATTACATAATTGGACCATTTCATATGACTTAACTGAACTCACCCATTCAGCCCAACTATTCAAATCCACAGATGAATAAATATCAAAGCGTCACCATTACTAGCATTTTTGTCTGACACAGAAATATATTGACCTCGTACAGAAATAAGGAAGGGTCAGAGAAACCTCTTGAAGTACATACAATATTGCGCAGTATCATGGTCTATGAATCACCCTAGAAAGCTCCATTAATAATAATTTCATAGGGCTAAAAACAATCATTAAGTATTTTGTATGACATAAATAGGGTTAGGGTTAGATTTGTACTACATCTCTTTTTGAGCAAATTCAACAGCTGATTTTTTTCTTGGTAAGCATAGTCGATGGGTATGTTTAAACAGATTGGGGTGGGCCGAGGGCAGATGTCCAAAGTCCAGATCTACAGAAAGGTCCCAAGGATCAGTGAGACACATTCACATGCAGTAATTCTGGGAAATAATACCTATCAGTTATGGACTAACAACATGGCTGAGGTTTTTTACCCTTTACAGACCCAGGGACCCCCACTCCCGACTCTCAACCCAGAGATCCTCAGAATAATCATTCATTTTAGTAACACTTTTAAATAACCTTATTTAAGAATATTAAAATTACTGTGCATAACATTGGTTAAGAGATCATTAGTTAGATAGTTGGAAATGAATGAAAAGTTGTTTCATTGACCCCTGGTTAAAAACCCTGCAGGCTGCCGCAATGGTGTTTCATTCAAACTGGAAATGTATTTAGAAATGTCATTCTATTTATGAGTTTAATATGAAAATACAATAAAACATTAACCATCCAAGTTTAACCTTAGGTTTCATATCTGATCAACAAAATAACGATGATCATTCATTATTGATTGAAACACGTATCGTGTTCTAAAACAGGAAAATATAAAAACCTTGTAAATTCCAGGTTGTCCTGTGGTCCTTCTGTTGAGCTTTTCTTCTTTTTCTTCCATTTGAAGAACTTGAGTGTTGAACTCTTACCGCTGTCATTGTCCACAGATTCTTTAAGATTCGCTTCACTTCTAGAAAACACGCTCTTTAAAGTCTTTCTAGTGGAAATACTTTTCTTCGCCATGTCTTCAAAACGGATCTAATTAAAAATTCTGTAACAGTGTATTATGATGAGCTGCCTACTCGCACAGAGGCAAATGCAACACTCAGTTGTGAACGGACCTGGCTCTGCCTGGCTGTTGTCCAAATACGCAACTCACTCTGTCAGATAGTAAACCTGAGAGAGAAACGCCCTCACTGACAGCGTGTAAAGAATATGATACATATTCCAGTGTTGTGCTGTATCAAAATACAAAGAATTGTCAAGGGAAATGTTAAAGACACGGCTCTAGGGATTTGGACTATCCTGAATTTGGGTTTAATATTCAACTACCAGCGAGAATAAAATTTTATAGAAAAATGTATTTTTATACATTGATTTGAAGCCTTCAAAACTGCTGCCGTTAACTTATGCATTAATAATACGTGTTGTTTTAGGTCTACACATATAAACTGCATTTCATAATGTTTAAAATGTAAACACCGTAGCACGAAAAACGTGAAGTTATTGGGTTCGGTTTTAAGCACGAGACCACACATACTTTATCGATCGCACACTGCTCCTTATGGTGTTACTTGATTGACAGGAAACAGAACTGACGGGAAACTCTGCTCCTGTTTAGTTATTCTTATTCATGACGAACATTCCACAAACATTTCTACTGTTAAAAAAAACATTACAATGGATAGGCCTATTATTAATAAAATAAAATACTTCTAATAATTAACAAAACACGTCACAAACTTGAATTCTTTGCGAATTGCATATTTATACGTAAGCATAGTTTATTTTTATGACGAACCCAAAATGACAAATCTACAGAAAAAAGTATCCATTTCGTAAGACCGTCTTCTTTAAAAATTGACAAAAGGGAATGTGGAGCGAAACGATTCCTCTCGACACTCAAAGAATGTTTCTAGAAGGCTTCTTTTCAAGTTTATCTGGTTTAGGTCCATGTCAACAGTAGTCCTGTGCTGCTACAATGAGAGCTTTCAGTCAAACGTACACAGCGGCATTTTTACAAGAAACGTTGTAATGCAGGACAATAGCGTGGCCCTGTGGTCATTACTCTTTTACAATTGTAATGACATATATCGATCACTAGATGGCGCTACAAAACTATAAATCGGACGTCTGGCACTGATGTGTTGTTAACAGAAAAGTCGGTGCCTTACGAAAATTATAAGTTTATGGTTCAAATATTTTGTAGTAGTAAAAGAATGGGTAAGTTAATTTTCGTAATGGGTGGATGCTTCGTTCGTCATACTTAGCCAACTGTTAATGTGGCCTACATGTAGACGGTGCAGTATTTTACAATGTTAGCCTATAAACATTGTTCTGTGCTTTTATTCGTGATAGTTTCTCTAAAAACTGTTTCCGGTTATGTTTCCGACGTGATTTCTAAGGCAAGGCAAATAACAATGGATCCACGTGTGTTTTTTTGCAGTTGATGAAAGTCCAGAAACAAAGAGAATAGGCGCAAAACGAGTAAACTATATCTACCTGTAACTGTAAAAGCAGCAATTGTTCACGTGACTACGGAAGTATGAAACATATAACGTCACACTCACACAGCTTTGCTAGTCGCTATCCACTTTGTGTCTCGCGTCGAAAATAAGATCAGACTGAAGATGGCGCCCGCTGTCCTTCCGGCGTACTCGCTGTCAAAATTCACTCCATCTATTTTATTTACTCGTTCAAGTAGAGTGTATTTGTAAGCTTCGTGGATATGTTTTGTACGTCTGTAATGAAAAAACAGAACGATATTGCTCATTTGACAAGATAGGGCATGTCCAGACCTTTACAAAATAAATTAGGCCTGTATGCCAAGTTTCATGTAAGATTCTAACTTCATGGTCCAGTTATCGTGAGTTCAATGTGCTTTTTTGTTACAACATAGATAACTGACATTCTTAAACAATGATGTATAATGTTAGCCTTCATAAAAGGGTAATAAAAATTCCCCATGAATAGAAAATTGTTACATTTTGTTTCAGCTGTTGGAATAGGCTACTTGGCCTGTCAATACGAACTCATGAATGAATGAATGAACTATTTTCTCTATAAATCAGAATTACATTTTGCGCCTCCATACTCTTAATGTATTTTAACAATCGTCTCATTTGTTTCTATTTCTTTTAAGCAATTAGGCGAAACATCTGTGACTAAGTTTAAACTTAAATGAAACTCCATCAAATCTCCACAGTAACTAAAGTACATGTTTGTTTATTTGTCTTAATGTACATTTTTATTCTAGATAATTAGTGATGACATTTCAGTGCCATGCAAGGCTTAGGTTTTCTAATACAGCCTTCAAGAAATTTGATTTATGCAAGTCAGCAGGTGCACCTGAACACGTGCCGCCAACAATGCCTCATTAACACCTATCAATCTCATGCTCTGATTCATGTGTAGAGGCGCAACAGTTATCATGGGTTTGGCTTCCAGGGAATCTGCTGAATGTCAATTCACTTTAACTGCTCTAAACTTATCCTGAAAATGAAATGTAAATGATTACAGCAAAAAATTTCATAAAATACAAATCGCAATGCTCAAGTTTATGGAGAAGGTTTGTCACCTTTTAATTAAGGTTGTTGCTTGGGCAAGATAACTTTTTAAAGCTTCAGCACATAAGCTCCAAAAGTAAGGATTGTGAAATTTTAGATTTTCACATGGAACATTAGACCTCTGGCTGAAGACCATATTGGAGAGTGATTGTGAAAGTCCCAGGCCTGGTACATTACATAGGAAGAACAGAAAAAGAAAGTTTTATCATAAAATGATTGTAAAGGTGAGACATTGTGGTATCATAAGAGGACTCAAAGCACAGATATCCTGCATGTGCATTTGAGTGTTTATAAACTGGTTCTTTTACAAAAATGATCAGATTACACATTCATAATCCTTATACCACTTAAACGAAAAAGAAAGAAGAAACACTGTCTGTCAATCAACCCTTTCAATGTTACAAATCAAGATACACAGTAAGGGTATACACAGTTATCTGGAATTCCGTGACAGATCTTAAAGTGATAGTTCACGCAAAAATGATTTATTCACCCCTCTGTAATTCTTCATTCAAATAGTGGATTAGATTAACTTTGTCTTTTCTTACATCAAACCTGCCGTAACAATTTTGTGTCCTTCTGTTCACCCCCAATGTACCCCGAAAATCCAAAACAACATTTTAAAAACAACATCTGGTTCTGGGGACTTGAATGACGAGGGTAAATAAATAAAGACAAAATTAAATTTTTGGGTGAATTGTCTTTTTAAACTGGATGTATCAGTGATACATTTGAGGCCTTGAAACTATTTATAGCAAAATAGTGTGAATAAAGTGAACTCTTAATAGGGCAAACTTGAATCACTTTGTCATGTGATCATTTTTGTATTGCACATAAGTGTGGAAAAGGGTATCGAGTGGAAGTTGGAGAAAGGAAAAGTGCACTCTAGTGATACGTTGTATTTGACTAAAAGAAGAACAAGTCTTCTTAAATTTTGCAATTTCACCCACTCATTTAACAACATAACTTTTATCTTTACTTGGAGGCCATCCTCATGTTTATGGAAACACACAATCCAAAATTCTGAGGTTTGTTGGTAGCACGCTATTCAGTATGTACTGTAGTAAAAACTTGAGAATTTTAAAGATCAACTCTTACTGACCAACAAACACATTTATTTTACATGATAAAGTCTGTTTTTGGGATCAGTGTGAATTAGCAATAAAGAAACACAATTTAAATGCATCATGCCATAGAAATATGAATAATGTATAAGACAGGATATTATGGCATAAAAGTGTCCTTGAATGCATAACAAATCCACAAAACCAAAAGTATTCCTTATTATTTCAGAAATGACTCAAATGTTACCTGTACACAAATCAAAGGCCATCTACAAAACCTTCAAAGGCATTCCACACTCTTAAAAGGTTGCCAAGATGGAAGCGATAGAGACGAGTTTATGTTTTCTTGCCCCGAATTGCAACTAATCTTTGAATGTGACTTTTCTGGAAGTCTTACATTCGTTGGAAAGGTAGAGCACGGTTCTACTTTCAATTCTCTTGTAGTGAAATAATAACAGCTCACCAAATAGGTTATGAATAAGACAATAGAAAAACGTTTTGGCTAAAAGTCTAGGAATGTCACATAAAAGGAAGCTATTGTAACTTAATTATCAATTGTTTTGTGCTTTGTAAAACTATAATGTTTTGCCACTTAAAGGAATAGCTCATCTTCAAAATAAAGAAAAAACGGTTTAGTTTGTTTGTTTTACTTGGAATTTGCTTTCTTTCACTGTATATCTACCTAATGCAATCGTTTTTTATATTAAAAGTTTGCTTTTATATTTAAATTGCATTAGTCAGCTCTGGCCTTAGGCAGGAACTAAGGTTTTGCGTTTCAGAGAATCACTTCCTAGCAATTACTGAATGCATAATGTTTAAATCTGCACAGGAAGGCAATGCATGTCAGAGTCACACACTCACTGCTTGTCATTTACAGCAAGTCAGTTTCCACCCTTTCTTTTTCTGTGGTATGTTTTGTATGCTTCTGTCACCTTTTGGCCATAAAAGGGTTTCTTGCGACTTCTAAGATGTATTCGAAGTGGTGGTTTGACATGCTGTTAACGACAGATGTCTACACCGCATACTCTCTCTTTTTATCTCTCGTTCGTTGTATCTTGCTCTCCTTCTCTCTTTCCCTCTCAAACAAGCACACACACACAAACATACCCTGAGGTGTGTTTGTTCTGGTCTGAGGTGTGCGCGGTGTGTGGGACTACCCCGTCATGTTCGTGTGTGTGCTTTGAGGGGAGGTTGTGACAAAAGGAAACACATAAGTTCTCAGAGAGAACATGAGCCATTTCTTACAGTAAGTGCCTTATCTTGTTTTACGGACATGCATGTGTTCATCATGCCACACTTTACCTGTCATGTCCGAGAAAATATTTCAGATGAAACTGAATTTGACCAAACTTAAATCATGCTAAGAGTAGATAAACATGTTTTTTTCCAAATGAACAACAGAGTTTCATGTGAAGGTGGGCATTTTTGTGCAGCCCTAGCCGATGAGTAACAATTTCAGTTCCTCTACTTTCTAGAAATGCGACCACAGAGGCCTGCTTCGTGTGGGACTTTCAAAAGAACAAGTCTGATGGGTGTTGTATTAGTGTGTGGGTGTCAAAACTTCATTCTATTAATGCAGTGAGGTCATCAACACCATAGCAGAGAGTTAGAGAAGTAACGTTTAATGTGCTACATTATAAAAGTTTGTCAAAAATAGGTTCTCACATATAAAGTGTCAACATCTTTTAGACTGAGCCAACGATAAACTAACGTAACAAAACAAAAACTGTACAGAACCACGTTTATAGAGCAGCCTGTTAGGGCCAAGAATCATCCAGCAACTGGATCTAGTTCCTGCTTTTTCCAGTGCTGACATCAAATAAATTAAAAGAGCATACAATGTGAAGCTAACAATTTCATGTCTGTTTGACTGAGGTACTGTCGTGTCTGTAGTTTGTAAAGACTTATTGCAATCTTCATCCTAAATAATTCAGTTATAATCCAGCTACATTGTTTGGGATGTTTCATAGTGCTAAAAATACTCGTTCGGATTAAAGAAACAACAGTAAACATTGGTAGACACAAAAGAGTATCAAAATATACTAATAAACAAAATAATATTTCTGTTAAATATTAAATAAAAAGCGAGGCAAGTTCTTAAAAAAATGGGTTCAAAACAAACAATTTTTGAAAACAAAACTTTTGAGTTAACACACTGGTTTACATCAACAGACAGAACCATGCTCACATATTCAATTTAAACTTGGATTGATGGGAAAAATATCCGGTCCGGTGGGACCCTCACATACTGTCCATAATGGGATTGATGCATTATTCCTGAGAATCCCTTTTTTAAACAGGAAGATTTTCCAAAGAACGTGCGAATCAGTAAGCCAAACATACAAAAGTATACAAATACAAAACTTGATCAAATTTGATATTGTGCTTGACAAGAAAACTTCAACAATAATAAGTTAAGACAAACTCACATAAACAGATGTTTACAGATGTATAAAAGACATAATAATCACATCTTCATTCTAAAACAGATTGTTCAGCGACTTCACACATTCCTCAAGTCTTTGGAAACACTATTTGTTTGGTGCGGCTCTCATTGGCTTGGTTTACTCATCCTCTCTCCGATTCCTACCCCTTTGGCTTTTTGGTGTCTCCTATGGAATGCCCTGTGCATAGATAGCAATTGGCTGAAAAGCTACATTTCTCCCACATCTACTCCTCCTCAGTCTTAACAGAAGACCGATGGTTGAAGTGTACTACACTGGCTCTCTCCTGGTGACGCCCCCCAGTGGTCACCCCTCGTGGCATCGCTGCGAATCCTTCGAGGAGCTCATGGTCCTCCTTCCCCTCACCACTTTCCAAAGTTCTGGCCAGCCATTTTTCCAAAGCGGCATCAACCTCACATTCTCCTGCATTCTCGGGCAGGGCCTCAGCCTCGGGACTGGCATCGAAATGCTCCACCAGCTCCCCCCCACGTCTCAGCTGTGGGATTTCAGGACGGGAGGCCGGACACCAGCCCGAGCGCTGATGAAGATTCAGGGAGAAGAGATGGATGAAGCCTCTGGAGCAGGCCTGGCAGCAGTGGGGTCGGTCGCGAGAGCTGTGCAGTCGTCGGTGAAGTTTGAGGTGGATGTATTGGGTGAATTTCACCCCACATAGCTTGCACTGATAGGGCTTTTCGCCAGAGTGCAGACGGAGGTGTGTCTTAAGGTTACTAGTGCTGCTGAAGCGTTTGTGACACACCTGCGGAGAATCATAAGAGAAGATTGTATATTTCAGTAAAACAATACAAATGCATCTTCTTCTCATTAAAAGAGCAAAGTGAAGATTTTATCGGCATCTAGCAGTGAGGTTGCGAATTGCAACCAACGGCTCACTCCACCCCCTCCCTTACGAAGCACTATGGCGGCTCTTACAGAACTAAGATGTCGTCACGTTTTAGCTTCTTTGCCGAAGGAGAAAACTTTTTTACGAAACGCTCTCTGTAGAGCACGTTGTCCATTAAGGTTTACAATAGAAACAACAGGATGAACTCCATGCAAGGGAACCCGCAGTGTGTGAAGCTAGAAATAGCTCGTTCTAAGCTAATAAAATCATAACTCTTCTTTATGTCAGGTCTTTAGGGTACCTTAACCTCTGAAGACAGTTATGTTTTTTATATTGCATTTCTGTCAGTGGATACTCCTAAATATTACAAGTAGCACCTTTCAGTCATGACACAGTCATGTGATGTATTCGGTGAGATCTAATCATTATGACATACTTATAATGTAAGGTGATACTAAAATTCATAAGCACTTAAAGTTGTACATGTTTACACAAGAATGTTTCAATGTGTTACAGAGACAACGTCTCTAGCACTGTGTCGGCAGCTAACATTTTGAAACCTGTCCATATACCCTCAAAGGACAACAAGAAACAGAGACGACACCTTTAATAATTGCCTTGTTGTCACTTTGGTATGTAGACAGAGAGCCAGACGTGTTTTTACATTAATGCATTGTTTTCTTTTCAGTGGTCAAGATGAATGAATAGCTCAGGCTGACGCCACTGTCACGCCCTTTTTAGTTACTGTTCAACAAAACACGTCTCTTAAAGGAAACAGGAGTGACGAGGTGAAGGTTCTACATACGATAAGCAATGTTGTAGGTGTGCGTCATTGTGTTTAGAGGGAATATCTGTCATGCTATTACTTGTGTTTTACAAATACGCAACGGAACACATTTTACCTGGCACTCGTGTGGTTTCTCTCCTGTGTGGACCAGGTGATGTTTCTGGAGGTGTGCTAACTGGGTAAAGCTCTTTTTACAGAGGTTACACTGGAATGGCCTTTCGCCACTGTGGACCCTCAAGTGCACCTTAAACATAAATTCATACACTTTAGTCAGATTCAAGACAAACACTTACTTATGGACGAGATCAAGATTCAACAAGACTCACTTTGAGGTTGGAGAGCTGTCCGAATGTTTTCATACAGATGTTGCATTCATATTTGATTTTGCCATTTTGTTTCTTGAGTGGGTACGGGAGAGATTTGTACCCAGGGGCCGGTGGAGAGGGGGAGTACGCGGGTGATGTGCTCCTGGACGATGACACGCTGAGGTTGATGGCCTCCTCGCATTTTGAAAGAGGCTTCAGTGACGTCTGCTGGGGGGAGTGCTTCGGCTGAGGGGAGAGTTCAGGAGTTGCCGGAGCTCCTTGCGGTGGTGTGTTTGGGATTCTCTCCTTCAGACCTCCATGAAGTGGGGTGGGATAGGGCAAATTAACAGGTAGCAGGCCAGGTTGGGGTAGGGAGGGATAGGGTAAGCCATCAGTACCCAAAAAGCTGTTGTACCTTTTCGAGGGCAACACGGAGGGGAAGGGTGGGGAATATGGAGGCAGAAGCAAACGGGGATAATGAGGGTTGTACGGTGATAAAAGGTGATAGGGAGCATGCAGAGGTCTCGGTGAGGGCAAGGAAGGGTGTGAGATCAAACCCTCCCGATGACGATAGAGACCATGAAGGTGGAGGGGGAGTTCATGTGGTGGGGAGAGTGTTGGGTACGGATGAGCGCGCATGTTGAGCTCCTTTTGACTTAGATGTGGAGAATGTACAGGCCCTGGTGGAACGGCTTTGAGGATCTTCGCACTGCAATCAATGACTTGCTCGTCTGGCGTGTCGGGTGGCGTGTCCCTTTCGATAACCTCAACGTCAATCTTTTCGTCGACCTCATCATCCTCTCCCTCGCTCTGAAGTTTGTACGGGCTGGGGGGTTGTTTCGGGTAGTACTGAGGTAGCGGCTGCTTGTGATACTCGTACCCGATATCCGGAATGTGTTCTGAAAAATAGGGACAGAGAGAATAAAACGTCATAACACTGCAAAGTGTGAAGTTGTTTCAATCGATGAGAAACCATTAACCTTTGCGAGACACAAACTTTACGTCTTGTGTGTGACACAAACTATACGTTTCGTTGTTTGGACCACATTTTACTAGATTTTTTTATCGCAAATCAAACCTGCCTGTAAGTCTGTCATACACCTACTCATAACCTTCCCCCTCACTTATGGTAAATGGCAGGTCTTTCTGTTTAAAGCTTACAGGCAGAAGATATGCAGACTGGTTTCTGTTTGACATACAGATAGTACCGTTTTCACGTAGCACCTAGATTACAACCGTGTGGGTGTTTGAAGTGTGGGTGTGGGTATGTTTGTGAGGTGGGGGGGGGCATGTGTATGTATGGAAAGAAAGGAGCCTCAAGTGACGACTGAACTTCTCACTAAGAAACTGCTCTGAGTCACACGAACAGCAGATGTCTTTGGCCATGTGAAAAAGTCTGACAACGCCACTGTTACCGACTGTTGTACAGGAATTGAGATAAAGTCAGATTATCACTCTCCTTTCGCTCTACAGATTGTAAAAAGAAAGCCACACAGCAAGGCGCTTTCAGGAACCTTTGCCGTGACTCAGACAAAACCTGCCATTTCATGGAGACAGCTAAGATGCACCAATGTGTCACGTTGAAGTGGGAAGATTACACAAACATATTATTACCCCTGTGGTCAAAGCTTGGTTCCTCATACATGGTGTGAACCTATTTGATGCGCCATTTACAGGCATCGGCTAGTTAGGCATTTCCTACCTTGAGGAAAGTGAAAAGTGATATTTGAAGAACAGCGTCTCTAAGCAAAACTGTAACTTTTCAAACAATCAAATATATATTATATCCGTCTCACCTCATGATCGTTTTGTAACTGTAATGGTTTACTATGTATTATCATTTTTTAGTATATAGATGATATTGAACTTCACAGAATAAAAACAGCCCTAAACTGGGCAAACACCTTCACGGTGTGAGTTTTCCTACTGAGGGAAATTTAACAATAAGGTGTAATTGTTAAGTGAAAGCATTACTAAGATGTCCCGAGACCGGTGCGTGTGTGTCAACATGACTCAGGTAAATGGCGTTATATAACAATAGCCAACAGAAATGCATGTATAGAACGCAAAGACACAAACACGTCGGAGGAATGAAAGAGACAGGAAATGGCACAGTGTCACTGTGAGATTGAATCAATGTGATAAAAAAACAAGATGATTCCATACGCAGCTCTGTCCAGACAGTCAACTGCCTTTCATAAACACACAGACGGATGCACACATGCAAGCACACACACACACCATCACAAACATGTACCCACATCCCCCCTACACATTCATACACAAACAGTTTCATTTACAGTCACTTTCATTGCTTGGGAACCCTTAGAGATTCTAATGACACAAACGGAAATGATCATTGTTGATCATAACATACAGTATTTATACTGTACACACACAAACACTGCGATATATAAGTTTTTACAAAACACAATGTACAACTAGTGTATGACTGCTTTAAGTTGTATTTTCCAGAAGATCAAACGGATTCAACATTAAACTATCTTAAAATCGACATAAGGAACTGAGGTTGACCCAAAACTCAATGATCTTCAGATAACCCCATTTAAGCAATTCACTGTTCCTTCACAGAAATCAGCTGATTTATGGAAAGATAACAGCCACAGATTCGGATCACACTCGAATGAGTGTACACAGGAGGGGCAAAATACAAAGGTTGTAAACGTGACTAATACCATTGTCTAAAGAAAGAAAAAGAGAAAGAGCGGTTAGAAGAGAGTGAAATTTCATGAGAAAAGAAGATATGCTGGTAGAAACCAAAGAAGACAGCCAGCATGGTATAATGTTTTCATTATTAGGATGTGATAAATAATGATATAATAATCATCATTATGATTTATAATAATGTGATATTATAAATAAATAAACAAAAATTTGTCTAATCTAATCATTGAACGCTTCAATCAATAGTATCTACTCAGCTTACTTATTACTGTGTTTGTAACTTTTACCTAAAATAAACAAAAGATGATAATGTTGCAATAATAATTGAATATATCTCATTTAAAAATAACAGTACATTTAACATTTTATCTAACAGAAATTTACAGTGAAATAATGTGGGATAATCCCAGAAGAGGTGACTCACTTGGCTTCAAGCTGTCTGGTTGCTCTGTCCGACCGCACAGTCTCTGGGAGAACTCAGGACTGTACCAAACCAGCAGTTCTTCTTTCGGCTCCACCGGCCGGATGGTGTAAAAGAAAATTTCCTGGCCGTTCTGACAGGCCACCAGGTTCTGTTCGGCCATGGAGCGTGCTGGGTTGACGTACCGCATCCAGTTGCTACCCTGCACGTCATAGCCATCAATGAAGTGGTGTAGCTGGCCACCACTGTAAATCTAAATGGAGAGAAAGAGACAAAACATTATGTACTTATTCCGCAGATATCAGGATTAACATTAATAAATTCAGATGAAATATTAAAAGGGTTTGTTATATATAAAAAACCTTTTAATATTTCAATATATATACATTATGTTTCAATATTTCAATTTATATACAAATATATATTTCATATACATATATACAGTTTAAAATTTAGTGACAACCGGTTTCATAAAGTTGTTATAAATGATTTTTCACCTCTGCCATGAACAGAACGCTCTTCCTACAGCTGTTCAAATCAACTCCTCTCTGTCTTCTTGCTTGTGAAAGTGTATATGTGTGTGTGGCTTGTACCGAATCAGATGTGTGAGTAACTCTGTGTCAGTGATGTCAGCCTTTATAAAGCGGCAGACACGAAACCTTACACATGCTGCCTGTCACACGCTTACTCTCCACCCCCTTTCTACACTCTCTTGCTCTTGTTTTTTTTTTCTCTCGGGGAATTCACTGCTTTGACTTGCCGGGGCATGTATAGGTCCACTATCTAAAACGCACTGTTACACCCTTGAAGTCTCATATACATACACACTTTTACCCTCATTGACAACCTCCCAAGATGCATCTACCTGCATTTAAGTCATGTGACATCTGAAGCATTATCGGTTCAATGCCAACAGGAAGTCTATATGGATTTACAGGAAACAGAGAAAGGAAAGGACAACTCAAAAGAAAAAACCCACCATGACACACACACAAACAATTGCATTAACCTACGGTAAGCTAGCGCTTGCAAATACGCGCGTGCTGCCATCAGGTACACGCGCACACCCACACATATAAACAAAAACAGACACAGTATCTAGCGACCTTGGCAAGGAGATAAAAAGGACTAAGGTTCATTAAGATGCGTGCTGATATGACAGCAGAAATGTAAAGGCTTACACGCATGCAGCACGACAGAAAAGAAAGTGATGTGCGTGTCAATCTTCGCCTGTATGCGCAGGAATCTGACTTCTCTAAAATCTGGCCGCAAACCAAAGCCTTGCGCTATCCTTTGTCTTTTTTCTTCTTTAGAGGGTTTTGAGATGCATATGCTCAGTCACTTCTTCTGAGTAAACCGTAGTAGGAGAGCAAAGCAAAAGTCTACTACTAACAGGATAACATCTCTCAGGGCTTCCTCTGTATTTTCCAAAAAGCTTGACATCTCAGCAAGAGAACTAAAAACATGTGTCTTGTTAAGCATGGGGTCTTATGTGAATGTGTATCTTTATTTATTTTCAATGTTAATGCCGATTCTAAGAGTGCCCCTCAAAAAATTCTTACAAACTCATTTACAATGGAAAATAAAACTTCTGAGGTAAACATGAATGAAAGCCGGTTGATATGGAAAAGTGAACGTGTACTGGTATTATTTTAAGCATGAATTCATGTACTTCCTGGTTGTTTCCATTGAACTTCTTTGGAAAGTCATTCATGACCGGTCTGACAACTTTGCTCTTATAAGAACGATTGTCTCTCATAGATTACATCAGCAATGAAATCACTTACCCTCCAAAAGTATTTCCTGTTGGACTGAGGGGGCACGTTGTCTTTGGTGTAGATGACGCCTTGTAAGGGCCCAAATCGTGTACACTGGGGTATGTACTCTTTGCTGAAAACACCAATCACCTGTGGGAGTAAACAGTGACACATGTCAACGGACAGCGGCCACTTAAACAGGAAGTGCATTACGTGAGATTTATGAGGCATGGCTGGTTGGAGAATACCAACAGGTAACCCGAGGTAATGCTCTTTGCGGGTTAATGAGTTAAGTGACATAAACTTTCCATGCTCTACTTGGAACCAGATCTTTTAAAGAAACCGGTGCACTCTATAACCTCTGATTCTCTCGACCCTGCTGGCAAAATGTTGCGTAGTATTGACAAATTTATTACAATCATGATGGAGGAGGAGGGAGCGTGCAGGGATAAAAAGACAAAAAAGCACAGAAAAACTGAAGAATTAGAGAATGGAGCAGGTGGTCCACTCTCGATGCTTAAACAGAAAACATGATCATAATCTATAGGTCTATCTAGGTCACCTTGTGGCTTGGGGGTCAGCAAACCCCTTCTATGTTCAAGACATTACTTGCATTTCGTTTTTGAGCTCGGGCCTATTTTAGGGCTACGACTAAAAAGTCCACTTAAACTCCCATTTCAACAACTTCACTTTGGTTAAAACTAGACTTAGTTGCCTAGGATGAAATGCTATGTAAGAAGTAGTAGATAAAGTGATAAAGGATAAATAGGGACGTTCGGTGGCTGGAGACGAGAGCAGCTGTGACAGTAGAATTGTGTGTTGCTAGTGTTGCGTGACTAATTGGTTGGTCTTGAGTGATTAACCGCTTACAGAGGGTTTACTGAGCAAGAGGGGGGAAGAGGAGTCAGTGTCACCCGTTGACAAAAACCACCGCCCGATGCCACCCCACGCTCCATCATAAACATGAACCCCACCTCACCAACCCCCCCAAGCTCTCCAAGGATCTTGAGTCCAGAAGCCTCAGTCCAAGCGAAAGTTAATCAGTCAAGCTTAACCTACTTCTCTTGCCTGAGATTCTAGAAGTGTGTGTCCTTCCCCGTCACAGAGAACCCCATCTGCCACGTGCGCCCCTTTTAGTTAGGCACACGCCCAAGCTAAGGGTCAGGGAGCATTGTTTATACACCCCCTTTGACGATTTGAGCAAACGTTTTTTGGGGGGACATTCGAGAACATCCTTAATTGGGAATAACAAAATATATAAGTATATTGTATGTGTTTAGCCTATATTATGTTTATTTAATATACATTATATTTTTTGCTTAGGCATATATTAGGGTTAGGGTCTGTATATATAATTAGAATAAAAATGTATGTAGCATTATATAAAGTACAGTATGTCGTATTTTTCTTATTGCTTTACATATATTATTTCTAGAATAATAGTTTTTTACATACACTTAAATATTTTGCCTATAAAATATCCATATATATTTATCTTTACAAAAAAAAACATAACATGACATTTACTTGTTTCTATATAGCCAAGAAAGAGTGTATCTGTGTGTGTGTGCATCTTTGTGCATGTGTGTGTATATAGGTGCCTGCCATCTTTATAAACCTCTAAAACTTGCTACAGATGAAACGTGTTACTTTCAGTCCTTCAAAGCTTGCAATAAAAGGTATAAAGAAATGAAAAACTAGAGTTTCAACTCATCGTATTAGCATAAGTGCTACTAGCCACAGAACCTGTGCACAGGGTTTCACTTTCTTTTCTTCCCTTAATAAATGACACTGCAATTTACTGTCATTGCTCTCTTAAAAATGTATCACAGAAACTACGCGCATATGACTAGTAATCTAGTCACAACCGAGACTAGCCTTTCTACATCCCTAAATTCTTCCTTCCCCCCTTCTTCTTTCCAATAAAAAAAATGTGCGGGGTTCTGGGGCCCTCCAGGAACTGACACACTCAAAGGATGTGGGTTTTCCTGTCTGTTACTTAAGCCATTAAGAGCGTAAGAGCAAAGCTTTTCACAGAATCAGCAGGGTGGACTGGACGCACGAAGAATAGCTTTGCTCAGAAATGGGAAGTGTGTTATTTATCTTGTTTTAACCTATTCGTCAATTTCAGCCAGCGTTCTGATCAAGAAAAAGCCACCGTTGATAGTTTAAGTGGGTCACGATGAATGTGAATGTATCAATGTATTTTTTAACCTGTATTTCCCTTCACAACAGGAAGTTTGTTTTTGCATTCAGGGGCATTGTTGTGTTTGGGTCCGTCTGAGAAAAAAGTGCAAAGCGTGGGAAAAGAAGAGCGAAAGAACAGGAACAAAAAAATGACTGTGAAAAAATAGAGGAAGAAAAAAATCAAGCTTGCTCGGCCCACAAGATTCACTATTTAGATGTCATTGCAAATCATTCATCAACTTGTTATTTTAGATATTGTGATAAATTGATTTCGGCAGGATTTATAAAAAAATACTTTTTATAGAAATCTTTTCAAATAAAAAGTCTTGAGCAAATGTGCAAAAACATGCTTTGGTTCAGTCTTCTTTTTTAATATTGGCACATTAAGTTTCACAAGCAAAATAAAAGAGTGTGCATAAATGGAACTCTGCATCCTCTCTAAGTTGATGACCGCAATTTCACGCCTTCAGCTTTATAAATGATACAAAAGAGCAGAAGGGTGTAAAAGAGGAACTGACTTTCACCTGTGAAGGGTAATTGGATCATGCACAGGACAGACTAGCATAAAGTGCATGAAGCATGGAGACACATTTCAGAAACCACAGGAAGCAGTGAAGAATGACACAGTTTGATGCAGGCCCATGTGTGTGAACAGGAGAAAAATAAAACAAAACCTTCATTAGTTCTACCCCCAAAGCAATATGAGGTTTTTAACAACTTGGACTTGCATACAAGTGTATACACACACACAAACAAACCAAAGTACATGGACAAACAGACAAGGCTCTCCGACAATGTGTGCCTCAGTAAGTAACAGTGAGTGTGCGCATTTCAGAGAGATTGAGGAGTGAGAGAGAAAAAGAGTTAATTGTGATTAGGCTGTTTGGGGCCATTAAACCTGATGGGCCCTTTATCGCTCTGATCCCCGAAATGGAAATGACTGTCTCATCGCCACATTGACCTACTGAACCACACCTTATTTGAGCCTGACACCAGAATCACGTTATGTAGAAGAAGTGTTTGATTTATCTTGGTTTAGTTTGATTTATCTTGGTTTACTTTGATTGAACAAACAAAACAAATTAAATTATATTTAAACTAATCTAGTCCGTGGACAAAACAAAAAGGTACATGTCGATAAATATGGAGGTGTGGTGGAAATCTTTTGTTATGAATTGATTTAAAAAACTCCCCTCCAGTAAGCAAACTGTTTCACAAGCTGGTTTGGGTAACAAGTGTCTGTTAAATGATGACTAACCGTTTAAAGAACATCTGTTGCAATAATGGAGCTGGAAATGTAACAGGAGAGGGTTGAGAACTGTACCTGATTGTCTGCACTGTACTGAAAGGTGAGATTCCGAGGTATGGAGGTCATGGCCCTCGGCAGACCAAAGCTGGGTTCGGACGCCTGGTCGTGGACAATATAGGTGCAGTTCAGGGCGAAGTTTACCTCCCTCCAGTTGTTCATGTCTTGCAAAGATGTCTCCAACTTCATTTTGATTCGATCTATCACGTTGTGTCTTCACAATTTATCTTTTCGTCTCGTGTCTTTCCGTTGTTTGGTATATTCTCCTTTGGTTTGAGTTGCTTTGGTTTTCCGGTATTTGTTAATCAAAGATCTTAAAAAGACACAAAAAATATAAAATTTAGACATACGCATTATCTAAATCGTACTGAATACAACAAGTACGTAATAAACTAATTATTGTATTTTCAGCAAGCACTGTGGGTTACTACGAGACATAAATACACTGAAAGCTGCAAGACTTCCTCTCAAGAAATAAACAGACACTTAAATAATCACCCTGGGTTACAACGAATTGGAGTAATGCAATTCTTTTAAAATAAAAGTAAAAAATAGCCTTTAGCATTATACTAGTATGGCAAATAAAGGGAAGATGTATGAATGTGTACATACACTCAAGCATTGTCGTTACCATGGCAATAACAAAAATGGGTGGTATATGAGATTGAAATGCAATTCAAATATCACTAGTTATTGTCATTCTAACCAATTGCCTACTTGTTCCCAACTAAATCTATGAAAGTTTAAGTGAACTATCATAGCTTGCCAATGTGAACTAGAACCATTCACAACATCCTATAACGTTAACAAATTATCACCAACATTAACACAAGTCAGTCTCACTTCTACAGAATTAATGGGCTTCAGGCATCTGGATGTCAAAATCATTTCCTTTCTTACCATAAACCCAAAATAAACAATCCATGAAAGAGTTTGAACTCACTTGACATTCATTGAGCTGTTGCATCCTCAGTATCTTTGGTTAGGTCATAGCTGCTTCACTGCTTCCCGCTCACTCTGTCATCCTCTTCGATTTCTCTTCCGTTTACATAAAGTCCAAACAACCTTTCAACTGAAATTCTCTTCTGATCTTTGAGATTCTCCTCAGTTCACAACTGTTACCTAAACTGACCACGCTGAGCTGTTATAGACTTTTGAGCATTGCAGACTAACCAATCAGCATCTGCCTTCAATCATGTGACTTTCAGGATTAGTCAGAAGTGATCCAATTGGGACACTGGAAGCGTTCTGACCACAGCAACCCAAACGTATGCATCAACACCTCCGGCAGACAAAGGATGTCCTTAGACAATCGGAATGGAGTAAAAACTGAGTAAAAAACAGATGGTTGGATCATAGCAAAACACACCAATGGACTTTTGCTTGGATGGGCTCTTAATGAGCAATCTGGTGTCAACCCAATTACACCCCCCCACACACACGCTGCGAGCACCTCTGTGACCTAGATCTATACCCGGCCGGGAGTGTGATACTTTGTTTTGACCAGTAGTGGAAGAGATTGAGACAGAATCAAAGCAGGTCAAACTGGGAAGTTCTCAGACACCTGTCTGAATCCTTATCACACTGTCAGGAAGTCACATGCAGGAGATCTGACATGGAGCTTTCAGTACAGTCCAAACACATAGTGTGAGTCCTGATCTGAACACTTCAGTCCTTATAAACGCTTTGACTTTTACACAAAACAGATTATGAATGAATAACTGCTAGGAAGAAATATGAAATATTGTCGTTTAGGATATGAAAAAATATAAAATATATAACTTTGAAGAAAAGGAGTTTCTCTAAAAATCCCATTTTAAATTGCCAAAATATAAAAGGATCGATACGTTCGAAAATATTTATACTTAAACCACTTTAACATAAATTGAAAGGGAGCTCAAATACAAAATAAGTCTGTATTCTTGGAGTATTGATATAACGCAGGTAAAAGTTCATTCCGGCTTTTGGGTGCTCGTCGGAATGTAAATATTCACATGAGTGAAGTGAAACTTCACGTTGAGAATTTTTGAGGAAGTTTTCCCTTCTCCTATTTCCCCATTTTTATGGAGCTTGGATTAAAGGAATCTACTGAACTCCACTTTTACTCAATCTTTGCTCGTAAAATGCAAGAATGCTCCCTTTAATTGTAATATTTACTCCAATTTATTAATGTTGAAATATTTCAAAGCACATATTTCTACTTTACTTTTAAAACAACAACTTGTAAAACAGACCATCAGCACCATGTGCATTTAAATCAACAGATACGAGTATCATATCTCAATTTGTTCATGTAATTCCAAGCCCTCTCCACCCGTGGAGTGAAACGGTCAGTAAATTGGCTGCCATATGGCGCTTGTGGGTATCTGCGAGACGCCTGTGGCAGCATGGCGTAAGTGTGCCTCTCTTTTCACTGGGCTAATTTCTCTAATTTGCAGACAGTCTGGGCTGCGGCTCAGCACGGCGTGAGCAGAGCAGATCAACCCGGGCGACGCTCTATTTGCACTTTTACAGGGGAGGGTAGACCCGAACGGGAGGGGAGGGACTTCGGTTGGCTGGTGAGGACTGTGTTGGTGAAAAGTGAAGCATATAGTCAGAAGAAAGAACAAGTGTGACTAGCTAAACAGGCTGTAATTATACACTTCAACAGAGAGCATTTTGCGTGCTGCTTTGAGTGAGTCTACTGTATATCTTCATAGATCAGAGTCAGGAATTTGACTGATCTTGCATATTTAGATTCAAGCAGAACACTGTCACAGAAAGCAAAATACAGAAATCACACTATATGGCAGTATGAATAACATATAAAATAATATTTAACCAATGTTTTGAAATTATGTATTCAAATTGAATAAACTAGTACATACGTCTTTAATTAGTTGACCTTTTACTGAACAAAGGTTTTGGTGTGTGTATTTCTATCTAAACATCTACAGTACAAATAACATACTTTGGGGATTAAATTCTCAAAAATATATGATTCTAAAAGCAATCACTCTCTTTCTCTCTCTTCCCCTCCCGTCTCCATTCTGAAAAGCATGTAAACATTTATCTAAAGAGCTATGCAGACTTAAACAACGTGAAGCCATGTCAGTGTAACATTTAAAATACCCCTGAACATAACAAAAGATTAAAGGAAGAACAGTTACATATATTGAGAGTGATACTGGCATTCTTTCATTGTTTTTGGTATAACTGGATACATTATGATATATATGCATATGATTGGATCGCAGGATCAGGATAAGTGACATGGTGGCATGAGTCTCAAAAAGCCCCCGAGTCACAGGAAGACCCCTTAAATTCCAAGAGCCTGTGCCTCTTACATACCCCTCCATCATTTTTTATATTTTAGCTAATTTCGATATTCAATCAGTCATGAATAAGACAGCTTTTCTTCAGTCTTATTTCAAAATTAAACCCATTTCACAATTCTGGCATATTTCCCACTTCAAAATTAACAGAGAACAAAAATGAAACCTCATTACAAAGCACTAATGATAATAGGCCAAAAGCATTGAATAGAAACTAAGACGTGATCTTCTCTTTCTCCTCGTGCTCACTTCTGTGTCTTCCTCAAAGGTGGTAAACAGACACACGGCATTTCTCAAGGGAACAGGATTAATATTTATTTATGCATTGTCTTCTTTGCAACTTACAAACCCCCTCCCTGGCAACAGCACCACCCACTGAAAACACGGTTGGCCAGCGGTTTAAGATCCGTGTCAACGGGCAGTTCAAACACACTGTTTACCATCTCCGCTTGGCTTAAGTCACGCGCACATCCCTCTAAACACGGATAATCCGCCTTCTAGAATGCTAAACACATATGATTACAATATTCACTCTCATCAACAAAAGTGCTCCTTATTTTTGGCTCTGTTTTTGCCGCACGCCGCTTTTTTGTTTTTCCACTCTGATGTTGACATGTTTTTGAGGAAGTTCCATACTTGTGTGGAAAGATAAGGTGCATTGTCAACATGACACTGACATAATCGAGAGAAGAATGGGGTTCAGTGAGCAATGTGCACTTACCGTCAAACACAAGCGTGCCCTAACATGCAAACAGATTGTGTAAGGAAACCAAAATTTGAGTTTGATGAGTTTTATAATCATTTATGCACATTGGTCAAGTTGCGTCTTTAGTCAGTTGATTTAAAGTCATGTAGGCCTGACTGGTCATCATGTGGTGTGGGTTTAAAATGTTGTTAAAAGTAGGGTTTCACCAATAAGTTGGGAATATCACATTGATGTCACATGATGTTGTACTCAATATACGCACGGTGAGATGTATGACATTGGTTTCATGATAAGTGGTCAAGTCATCAGTGTTACTATGGCAACAGCCATCACTGAAAGATATTTGGTACGACTGACCAATTAGAATAAAGTACACATAAAAGTGATTATTTCTCGACCCCCAAAAAAACTTTCCTAGTTCAGGTCTGCAGTTTTACATATGAGAGCTTTTTCACAGGGTTAACAGCCCTCACAACAAACCTTCTCAAAATCTCACTCATTTGTGTGTATTCATATGTGGTTAATGTTAGAAATAAACAAAACAATTCAGTTCTCAGACGCAATTTGTGTTTCTTGCAATTCCTCCTGCAAACATCCATAAAGAAACCGACCTGTGTAACATGCAAACACAATCTTAATCTTTACATCATCCTCACGTATTTTCTTCATGCCCAAGCGGTCTTCGTGTCAGACCTTGGAATTTATATCTACTGCATTTTCTCAAGGGCTGGTAAACAAACAACATGATCCCTCTTGTGAGCCAAAACCTCAATCCGTTTCATGGCATCATGTCCTCTTCCTGATCTCTTCCTCTTTCTTTGTTCTAATTTCATTTTCTTAAGTCTCCGAGTCGCCCCCGAGGCTGGATTTGATTGGTCTGTGCCAGGTAAGGAAGCAGGGGACAGGCTTCTGCCATTGGAGGAGAAAGTAATGATGGAAAATGTAGGAAACATCTGGATGAAAGAGGAAAACAGACACTTCCATGGAAGTGATAATGCAACTCCTTCCCAAACTGGATTCAATAAAATATTTATTCATCAAGAATAGGCAGGATGAAAATCTGGGCCAAACAAGTGCACGTCTACAATTTAAAACTATCAATTTTTTTATAGATTCTAAGCCATACAGGTTCTATCTTGCATGCAGAACATGCATGTTTCCTTCTGCTTTTAAACCAAAATAAAATGTTTAATAATGTATAGGCCTAATTAGACATATCTTACTCTTTCACACTTTAACGCACACCTAAAAGTGGAAGGGCAGGGTGCAAATCTGAAGACAGTCGAGCAAAGGTCCTGAACAAATCTGCTGCAGAGTTCACACCTTCGACTAAAAAGCGAGAAAGAGGAAGTGTATTCATACGATCTTATCTCGATCATCTGCCCTCGCTTGATAATGCTTGAAATAACTACACAAAGTCTTAGCATACTAGTATCAGGCATATTATATCCATCTGTGCCCTGGACTGCGACTAAAATAGTGATTTGAGTGTATATGGAAGAGTCTCGGAGCCAATGAAGATATTTGGAAATACCCCTCTTCTCCTGCTTTCATACTTTATGGCAGTGTATGCAATAACAAGAGCTACATTATCTCACAGAAGTTAGTAAACCCCTCACATTTCTGAAAATATTTTATTATATCTTTTCATTTGATAACACTGAAGAAATGACATTTTGCAACAATGTAAATGATGTGAGTGTAAAGCTTGTATAATTGGGCCCCAAGTGTCAATATGTTGTCTGGCCACCATTATTTTCCAGCACTGCCTTAACCCTCTAAGGCATGAAGTTCACAAGAACTTCACATCACGGAGCTGGTGGATATTCCGAGACCTTGCAATTCTCCACCATCCGTTTGAGGATTCCCCACAGATGTTCAATCTTTTAGAAGCCTCAGCTTCTTCAGCAAGGTAGTGGTCATCTTGGAGGTGTGTTTGGGGTCGAAATCATGTTGGAATACTGCCCTGCGGCCCAGTCTCCGAAGGGAAGGGATCATGCTCTGCTTCAGTATGTCACAGTATTCATGGTTTCCTCAATGAACCGTAGCTCCCCGGTGCCGGCAGCACTCGCGCAGCCCCAGACCTTGACACTCCTACCACCATGCTTGACTGCAGGCAAGACACATTTGTCTCCTCACCTGGTTGCCGCCACAAACGCTAGACACCATCTGAACCAAATAAGTTAATCTGCCTCTCATCAGACCACTGGACATGGTTCCAGTAATCCATGTCCTTAGTCTGCTTGTCTTCAGCAAACTGTTTGCGGGCTTTCTTGTGCTTCATCTTTAGAAGATGCTTCCTTCTGGGACGACAGCCATGCAGACCGATTTGATGCAGAGTGCGGCGTACGGTCTGAGCACTGTCATTCACCATATAGGGAATGGTGTAGGAGTGAGCGATCACAGCAGATGTATTATTGACTTCGGTTGCATGTGCTGACAGTCCCATGTGAACAATGCAGCCTTGCAAGTGCAAAAACATTTGCACATTAATAAAATTCCCCCAAAAATCATCAAATACTCTCATGTTATTCCAAACCCGTATGACTTCCCTTCTTCTGCAGAACACAAAATATATTTTGAAGAACGTTGGTGCCCCAACACATTGACTTCCATTGTATTGACACAAAACCAATGAGACATTTCTCGGAATATCTTACTTGGTGTACCACAAAGAAAAGTGTCATATTCAGGGTTTAAGCAACGTGAGGGATTCACATTATCGGCATCATGGTAGAGTGTCATTTCTGAAATTGTTACTACCGCCACTATTTTGTCTGTAACAGCAATTACTCATGTGCTTTTATATCCTTAAATGGATAAAATCCTTCCACGTGCATTACCAAGTTAACTCTAGCCTTTATGTCACCCCCTGTAGTAGATAAACAGGAAGCGGTTAGAAAGCGAAGCAAAACATCAGTGTCCTCCGCTGACCCACCCCCCACCATAATGACTAATTGTGTGCCATATTGCGCATGGGGGGAGCAAAGCCGCTGCGATGGTTGTTAGATAGTGTAGAACAGGTGGGTTAGGGTTTGTTGGGGCAAAGACACCCCCCAGACCCCCCCAAAACACTTGAGCACAGATCCGTCTGACAGACATGAGGGATTTTCTTCAAATCCATTTTAATCAATAAACACGTCTGCTAATTAAGACCAAATGGGGGTGAGTGGCTGAATCAGGGAGTGGGAGGACACTAATGACTGCATGGTGCAGATAGAGTGAGCGCTGCTGATTCACAGATGTCTAGACCTAATAATGCCTACAAGCGGACACACCTGTATTCCAGGGCAGGTCTATAGAGGATCAGGGATTTGCACATGCTGAAAGTTCATCTGTTACCGTCAATGAGGTTAAAAATAAACTGCTCAGATTCTCACTTTGGGCTGTAAGCAATAAGCTTTTTATGTTGTCATGTAACGTAAATAAATTTCAAGGGTTAGTATGAAAATGAACTAATTATTTAATCTAAAATATTATTAAAAACAACCGTGTAATTTAACAATATAAAGTTTAATGAATTAAAATAGGAATTGGTCGGATCAATCCAAGGTTATATTAGTTTACAATTTTTTTATTTTTTAAACGTTTCTATTTAATGAAATCAAAAAGAATATTGGCCTAAAAATTATAAGAAAACTTAAACTACACGAAGAATTGAAATTTTGCCTCAGAAATAAACTGAAATGAGTTTAAGGCACAAAAAATATCATAATAAACAATAACTTAATCGTATATAGCACCAAAAAATAAACATTTAACAAAAGTGCTATAAATTTACATAAAACAAAAAATCTAAAAATGAAAGCTCATTTAAAACATTAATAAAACGAAACAAAACTAAGAACAAAACTATAATAAAACGAAACAAAACTAAGAATAAAACTATAATAACTCTGGATCAGTCGGAAACAACTCCTTAATGGGACAGTGGATTTAAAAAAAAGCAAAAATTTGTTGACATTAAATTAGTTGCCCCTTCATCAGCCTCAGTCCCCATACACTCTCAGTGTATGAATAACACAATGAAAGTGTCTGAATAAGACGCTTCAACTCACTATTTTAGTTTGTTCTACTAGTAATAACAAGTTTTAAGTTAAATAAAAAGTATAAAGTAAGTAAAAAACGTATTAATCGCAACTTTTTTATAGTGTGGTAAGAGCATTGATATTTTTAGATGATAATACTGTACTTAATTCATTTATTACTAATCATTATTTACTATTCCATACTGTGCACATTTACACAACCTGATGAATTGGCACAGCTATCATGAGGCAAAGTAAGCCGTGATGCTGCCAGCCAAATGTTTCGTGAGATTAAGTGCAACAACAACCAATCAAGTGACACTTTGTGACAAGCCTGAACAGGACTGAACGACAGAAACTAAAAATATCACAGAATCAAATACACCTCCAAAACAGACTTCCACCCTCTTGTTCCAACTCTCTCTTTTTTGTTTTGTTTCTCCAACCTTATTTCTCCATCCCCTCCCACGTGCCTCCTTCATTACTTTGACCTAATTCTCTTTATTTAATCCTCTCTCTCTCTCTCCCTCCCAGATCGGACAACAATCAACTCTCCTAATTACCTCAATCCCGTCAGTCTTTAAGTCTCGCTGTCTCGTGTACAGTCAATACAAAACAAAACCCTATCTGATGCAATCAATACTGTATGAGCAGTCAACTCTGTCTCGGTCTGCATCTCTGGCTCGACTAAGCAAATCTCACACCCACTAGTATTTTCATCATCTGAATGATCAAAAAGTCAAATATTTACTCAACAGGAAGAAGAGGAGTACGAATTGTGCAATGATAGCAGAAAAACGTTCCCATTCAAAGTTCCAAAAGCAGGTTTAACAAATTTGTGAATTTGGAAACGTTTCCCTCTTTTCCATTTTGCTCATCCGGTTTACTTTTCCTGCTTCCTGAATGTATCTTGGATCTTCAACTTCTGCAAAACCATCAGTGTTTGTTACACGATATCAGCATTTTTAAGCATCGCAATTATTTTCAATCTCTAAAGAGAGATTTAAAGGCTTTAGGATGATTAGATGGTAATAACTATTGATCGTCAAATTCTGAGGATTACAGAGTGGCATTTTTCCATATGCCATCTGCTTGTAATTGAGTGTGAACGTGCATTAAACATATGCATACTACTGTAAATAAAAATCATTTAATGAGTTTATGAACCAGTACCAGTTAAATATTATCAATTTTTCCTTTTATTTTATTTAAAATAATTGGATTTGTTTTCACACTTTCTCATCGTTCCCTCCATCTCAATCTTTTTAACCCCCCGGCCACCAACCCGCACAATTAGTCCCATTTTGCCTATAATCTCATTGGCTTAAGGCCTAAGGCTGGCAGGGTACCAGTCTCTTTAGCTCATTAGTCTATACGCAGGGCATTCTGGGAGTTGTGTCTGTCTGCAGTCTTTCATAATGGTCAATCTGTTAGCCTAGTCCACTTTCCAGCTATCCTCTCACCTGTCTGCACACAAATAAACAAGTAAAACACTAACAGATGCAGGAAAGCCGTCTTGTGTAACACTCTGATCTCACATTACCAAATCTCTTTTTCTGCTTTCCTGTATAACAAACAAACAAAACGGCATTTTGTGTTTTCACACCATATTGTAGACGTTCATGTTGGCTTTACTTAAGAACGTCCTCTGAGCGTTAAAGTGATGACAAAGTTTCCAAACTGCGTCTAGCCGTCATGCTAAATTTCATGAAACCACTATTTACGAATTGAAATTTAGAAATGCTTGTGAAATTGAGTTCCTCTTGCTTAACAATGGGACCAGACTTATTCTCTCTTCGTCATCTGCCCTGGTATCTCACACAGTTCCTAAATAACAGTCATACTCAAAATTGTATTGACTCTTCCCAGTACACTATCCTTTCAGTCACAGGGATTAGGCGGATTAGACGTCTGAAACTCAAAACCTATTTTTCTTCTTTTCTCTCTCTTAATGAATTAGCCTGTCTAAGCGGTTGCGAGGTTCAACAACAAACTCCCTGTGAATGTTTCAGAATCGTTGTGCGGTAGTGTGTCATGCGACCAGAGTTTGAGTCCTGGCTATTGGTCCTGTCCCAGCTCCTGTTCCTTTCTCTCTCTGTCATCCTGACATTGTTAAGATGCACTGTGAAACTTTTTCTTGGAGAACTTGTGTCTTTCAATTTATGGAGTTTAAAGCCCAACTGGTACATTATTTACATGCATTGTTTGGCTTTTGAAGCGTCTTTCCCCATACGCTTTACATTTCCAGAAAGCAAACAAAAAGTTCACATTCAATCCAAAACTAGTTTGAATATATGGTTGAGTATATTTTGCACATCATCAAAAGATGTGTAAGCTGCACAACAAGAAGATAAGACATCAATTGAAGAACAAAGACAGCTTTAGATGGCTATTACGTAACTTTCATTCTCCTTTCTCGATTAAAATCCTGTTGACTCACTGCCTAAACATACTGAAAGTGCCGAGTTGTTTTATTGTAGGTGTGCATTTTGACGGAGTGATTTATTATTGTTGGACTGCAAACTGTGTGTAGGCGCGATGAACTATTATAGAACAGGTGACTTTCTTAGTCACCGCCAGACTGTATGACGTGTGCTTTCCACTGTTTCTACTAATGACGGATGACTTCACTTCATAGGGTGAAAGATCATTTTATATCGTTTTCATCACATATCATTGGGATCAAATCAATGTGTGTAGGGTGCTTCTTGATCAGATGTTTTATCTACCTCTGTGGGAATGTTTTCAATCGGTTCAATCCCGAATACGGATGTTATCGCAACCTGTCAGTGAGGAATGGTGTTTGGGGTAACTACTTCCTGGGCTGCCTATGAGGGATGAAGACCACAGTGGGGAAACCACAGAGTTCTTTTACCCTACAGCACTATCAGTTGAGAGAAACTGCCCAGATTGACAAACTGTAAGAGGAAACACATTCTTGTAAAACTCTCCTGTCAACACTAAACAATGCAATTACACACAACGCTCCAACAACCAGGCCTCCGGGTCAGTTTCACTGAAAGTTATAAAAAAATATAAAACTAAGGTTTGAAAGGTTGAGAATTAAATAAATTGGTCAAGGGGTAAAAATGCTGGGTTATTCTCAAAAAAGTCATTAACCCAACCACTGAGTTCAATTAAGCTAGAAAAATGTCCATTTTTGATCAAACAAAAAGGGATAATTTATAAACCAATGGTTGGGTTTGACAGTAACCCACGTGTTTTTTTTTTTTATAAAATTTTGGGCCAAATTTTAGGATTGATATATACCATTTGTGAAGAAGGCAATCCCATAATGCACTAAAACACGCCCTGCATGCCAGATGGCTAGTCCGACCCTGATCACACTGCATGTTTTTTGTGTGATTCTCTGCTTGTCAGATGTATGGAATAGCTTTAAAATGAGTAAATTATGGGGTTTGAGGATAGCTCAATAGGTAGCTACCTACTGTACGTGGGCAATAGACAGCAAGGCAGCACACTAGCTCTAGACTTGGCGTCTCCATTTTAAAGACAGATCCTGAACGAATCACCTTATAAAACAAACTATAAATCCTGACAACCATTGTAAAAAAGGTGAGATACTGTACGTAGACCTATAACTTCACATTAAAGAGATTTTTATCAGTGTGGCATGTTGTTTGATAACCATAAACATCCCACATAACACGAATGGCCTATATTACCTGGCCGAAGAAACTTTTCATGATCATTGTTATTAAGTAATTATTTATTAAAAATGTGTAAAACAATGCTCTTTTACCTTGTAAATTTCTTTAATTCTGTTTTTTCCTCAAATTTATCCTCGATTTGTCCACACGGTTCCTTCAAACAGACTTCAAAGCACGTCGGTCAAATTAAGAATTACGATCTGAAAAAAGTCGACATATGCTAGCAGTCATGGAAGGAGACTCAGCAGATTACTAACCTGTCTGTGTATGAGAAATATGAGTGAATTGTGCAACTGTTGATGAATTCCAGACATAATGTCGGACCATGGGCTAGCACGCAAACCATTGAGCTACTGTAGGTTACTCGGTAAGGGACTCTCCAGTATTGGTTTCATCACAGATGTTTGGAAAACATAAAGAATGTTCGTGATAGGAGTTTGTGTTTCAAATTGCATTCCCTGTCTGCTGAATTGATTTTTCCCCATACATGCGTGACAGATCCAATCCCTGTTCCACCCACTCGTCTAAGAATAGAGCTTCCAGCGAGTGCAAATGTTGGCAGAATGGGATTCCCCCTGAATCATCATTTTCTTTAGTAAATGGGGTGATGATTTCTTGGTCGATGACGCTGCATCCCCCTTTTGTTTTTCGGCCTGCAGATTGGTTACAGCTTGCCTAAATTTGTTTGCCATCAGCATATGTGAATTTTTTCAAAAGGTCCCTGAGTAGTCAAAACCCTTCCGTCAAGTGTTGTTTGCCAACACCACATGGTTTGGTGATTTATCTTCAAAAGGTTACCGAAAGTCTACAGACTTGTCTAACTTTACCTGGCTGCAGTTCACTATACTCCTATAACATATTAAATATACAATCCAATGGGTGAACTATTTTTAAGTTCCTTTAAACTTCAAAAGTTCAATTGTCCTGTATTTTTTTAAGAACTATATAGTCAGTTCAGTTTTAATCCTAAAACACATTGAGATCATCTTTACCCTAGAATCGTCTTACTCGCCGTCCCAAAACATCCTCCTCTATTTGCATCAAAAAGTGATGGTAGTCTATAGAAACAATAATTTCCAGAAAATTTTCACTGGAAAGCCAGAGTGGAATGTAAATTAGCATGAGCGGAAGTGTGCACACACGAGCTCTAAGATAGACACCGGAACCACGGCGGGACTATGTGATTATTTGAGGGCGTGTGTATCATCAAAAGCTCTCGATGTGTAGCAACATAATGGAGACCAGTGACAGCTATTGCACCACAGGCATGTCAACTGTGACTCAAGCCCGCGTGTAAACACACAAAGTGCAGGATACCTTTCACACACCTGCTCACAAACACCACCTGCCCTGTAATTAAAATGCCGGACAAAACATTCCCTCTCTCTCTGTCTTTCCCTTTCTTCATCGCGCTTTCCGCACTTTATTTTCTGGCGAGACTGTCTTTCAGCGTCCACTTGTTTTGACTGAGCCAAGCGCTTATTGCTGCTAAAAATGCACTTTAACAAAGCGCTGTGAAGAAACGCACAGAATAGGCTGGGTGTGATGTTATTGTGAGGGTTAAAATGGTAGCATAATGAAGTACAAATGATTGCTTTATGAGCCCTTTGTAAAACTTAAGTAAAAGGGTGACGATCATCTTTTTATTCTCTGTTTTTACAAGAGTCACAAGACTGGAGACAAAGTTGAAGCTGAAAGACTTAAAAAGTGATTGTTCACCCAAGAACCATAAATTACTCGCCTTCTTGTCATTTCAAACATGTTTGACATTCTTTCTTGCGCTGAACACAAAAGAAGATATTTCACAGAATGTTATTTAACCAGCGCCGGTACCTATACATTTGCATTGGTTTTTTGTCCATACAATAGAAACGAATGGGTGCCAACGCTGTTCGGTTACCAAATTTCTTCAAAATACCTATTTTTGTGTTCTACGGAAGACGGTAAGTCATAGGTTTGAAATGACAAGAACATTTTTTAGGATGAACTATCCCTTTAAGGTCTCCTTGTTTGTTAAACCAATAAAACCGCTTATAGCATTTTCCCATTTAGTAAAGTTTGAGTGTTATTTTATGATTACTGATTCATCTGTCCATAGTTCATATGAATAATTTAATTCTTTTGTGAGCAACATTTTAAAGCAAAAGAGATTAACTGAGTAGCGTTCCACCTGTGACGTCATCTCAGCTTTCTTGGGGTGCAGACTGACTGTAGTCTTCGTCACATTACATAAAACCCCAAAAAGGACAAAAATGTAAAGTGTAAATGTTTAAACGGTGTAACTTTAAGTATCAATACTAAACAGTAGCAAAGCTGGAAAACCTTCTGAGACACTCACGTCTGGAAACAGAAACAGCACGTGCTGAAGTAAACTGAATCAGTTTCTTGCCCCACCCACTTTGGCTTGACCAATCCGGTGTGAAATCACTTCCTGTACGCAGAGCTGCCTGACTGTAAGCGAAAGAGAAAAGGGTAAGAGAGAGAGAGACGTGTTTGGTTTTACTTTCACTTTTCAGAGCTGACTCACTCAGGCGTAAAACACACGGACAAAAGCCACAAATACACAACTGAATTTACACAAGAACTAATAACACACAGCACCAACATGGCTTTCAAATACCCAGAAGCGCGGAGAGATGACAGTAAGGTTAGTGTTTCTTTCACTCTGGGTTTTGCTCATACGGCATATCATTCATTCGTTCGCCTCGTCTTCCTCTTTCCGTAAAATACATGAAACACAACACTAAGAAATACCAGTGATAGGAATCTGACAGGATCACATGAGCGAGCATTTGCTGTTGGTCACAATTTGTGTTGGTTTTGAAGCTTAGTGGTTAAGTGTCGGAAGTTATTTGCATGCAGACGTTTTAACATGTTGCATGAAGGCCTGAAATATGCAACTTTATGCAATTCTTTTTGTTCACTGACGGTTCCTGTAAATATATTTCAGTTGTTATTGTGTTTCTCAAGGTGGATGATTATCATGGAGTGAAGGTCCCGGATCCATACCACTGGCTGGAGGACCCTGACAGTGAGGAGACCAAGGTGACCCACATTTCATACATTCTAAGGACCACCCTTAAATGGATAGTTCACCCAAAAAAGTTCTGTCATCATGTAGTCCCGCCCTTGTCATGTTAAACCTGTATGAGTGTCTTCTGCAGAACACAAATACTGTACTAGTTTTTGCTGGTAATCAGACTATGGGGAAGGAAATGGGGTGTGTCTGGATCAAGAAATGACACAAACTAGATATAAACTTAGGTTCCCAACTGTTCATGTTAAGACTTGTGTGCCCCTGGCAGGCCTCGTTTCTCGGCTCCCGTTGACGTCTGATGTTCCTAATGAAGATATGATTACTTCACCCTACCTCCCTTGCAGGCATCTTTTCATATGAATGAAATCATTGCATAATGCATTATGTGCTTTGCTCGTGAGCACAGGGGAAATTTTCCACAATGCCGAATTTTCCGTTTTTACTGTATTTGTTGTGTTAATTTGTTCCTATGGCTGTGAGAACTTACGCAGCTCACTTGTTGCTTCACCGTCCTATCAGGCTGCGTTTGCACACTAAGGCACCTCTGGATCCAGATACGATAGACTTCACGAGCAACGATATGAAATTACACTTTGGCGATAACCAGTCGCATTCTGTGTTTAAAAACTACAGTACTGCTTTCCTGAAAGAAACACAACAAAAAACTGTTGAATAAAAATATAAATAAAAAACTTAAAACCTTATACAGACAATACTCTTGAAACATCTCAAACATCATTTTGAATTTCTAAGCTCAATAAATCACCTTCCCGTGTATGCACACACACAAACACAGGACGCTTTCCTTCCTTGGAATAGAGCCTCAAAAGCAACACTTTCAGAATAACAGATCAAAATAAACCATCAAATTCATTTGAAGTCCCATAAGCCATTCTTGTCTTTTCCACATCTATAGGAAATCAAATTCGTTATTAAACATGAGATGAGATGCAACGCCCAATGTGTTTTGTCTGTTGACAGCATACAAATCCTACCACAAAAATGCAAACACATACAAATTCTCATCAATCTACCCAAAAAAGAATTCACCGTCAGGTTGTTCAGAACCTGTATATATTTATTTCTTCTGCTGAACACAAAGTAAGATATTTGTAAGAATGTCAGTAACCAAACAGATCTTATTCCCAATTCACTGTCATAGTGTAGTGGGGGATGAGATCTGTTTGGTTACTGACATTCAAATATCTTTCTTTGCATCTGAGGGTGAGTAAATGAGGAATTTTCATTTTTGGGTGAACTATCCCTTTAACATTTTCATTTTCTGATTTCCTATGTAAAAGAAAACTGTTTCTAGGCACCACTTCAGCCCCCAACTAAATTGTGCACGTTTAAGTAACACAAATGAAGTCAATATCTTGAATTGTCATACCCTGATGCACCACACATTTTAATACATTTATCTGAATTCTGCAGTGACTGAGTATGGATTCAAGCTTTGGAATACTATAACCGCTTTCTGTCCCTTATCACATATGTGGGCAAACAATCTATACCACCATTGACATTTTAGGCTCACCCCATTTAGTTTCCTGGTCTCCACCCATGGCCCACGTGACTGGAGCTCAGAAACATGAAAGAGAATGTACATATAAACAAGTTCTCTGTGTGTGCATGACAACAATCTGCCAGTTTAACACTGTACCTCCCACTGCCCCGCAGATGTTTGTCGAAGAACAAAACAAGTTGACCATGCCGTTCCTGGAACAGTGTGGAGTCAAAAAACAGTTCCACCAGCGCCTCACCGAGCTATACAACTACCCCAAATACAGCTGCCCCTACAAGAGAGGAAAGAGGTAGTGATCAAACCACACACGACAACAAACACAGCACGAGACCACCGCTGAAAGGCACAAAACTTCACACTGAAATAGTGTACAATCCATTCTCTGAAAAGAAGAAGAAAGGAATGCACCAACGTAGCGTATATAAAATAACAATCAGCATTTTAATTTAAAGAAACATAACTTTCAGTCCATGTAATGTATGTAACACTAAAACAATCATGTAAGCAAAGAAATGAGCTCACGTTACCACCACACAACAAAACAACTAACATTAATGACAAACTGGTGATTTACATGAAAGCTCTTCTATTGCAGATATTTCTATTTCCACAATGAGGGTTTGCAGAACCAGGACGCGCTTTATGTGCAGGATTCTTTAACCAGTCCCGCGTCTGTCTTCTTTGACCCAAACAAACTTTCAGAGGACGGAACGGTGGCTCTTAAGAGTAAGTTATGGTCATTGATGAAATGCTCACACACATTTATTCATATTGGGCTCGGATGCTCGTACCAACCCAACTGAACTCATCTTATTACATTTCCTAATTATACTCTTTTAGGTTTTCTAAAACTGGAAGGGATAGTTCACACTAAAAAGAAAATCCTGTTTTCATTGACAGTCTTGTCATTACAGACTTTATGACTTTCTTTCCCCTACAGAACACAAAAGGAGAGATTTTAAAGAATGTTGGTAACCAAACAACGCCGGTACCCATTGACTTGCATTGGTTTGGTGTCCATACCATAGAAGTGCATTGGGTGCCCCATTGTTTGGTTAACAACATTCTTCAAAATATCTTCTTTTGTGGTCTGCAGATGACAAGAGGGTGAATAAATGATGACAGAATTTTCATTTTCGGGGTGTTTTTTCATTCATTCGTGTCGATTTTTCAACCACGGTGACTAAAGGTACTTAAATGTCATGTTTTGCCTCGGTTGCTTATGCAGTTCATGAACAGTCATAGTATTTACTGAATACCTTTTACAGTAGAGTTGTAGCTATGGAAGAATTTCTCTGTAGGAACTAACAAACTGGTTTATTTGCATATGGGAAGCCTCACTTTCCAACAACTGTCCCTCATCCATCATTTCCTGGAGTATCTGTGATAAAAGTTCATTTCTAAAAATAGGACTGCTAGTCTTTACACTTGCTGGAATTTTTGTATTCATGAAATGCGAACGTGTACATAATATCTATGGAATTAATTACATATTATATCTTCGAAAGAAAACAATGTTTTCTTTAACCTTTGTAGTTATTCATGTAAATATGGATTCAGGTCTGGTGTCATACAGCTTTGTGTAACTGTCAGGATTTACAGTATCCACGCTCTTAAAAATAAAGGTTCTAAAAGGGGTCTTTGGTGGGCTGCTTGGTCCTGTAATAAAATATGTATTCTCAGTAAAAGTTATACAAGTTAAGATTTTTTGGTTTGTGTCTTAGAACAATAATATACTTTTTAAACAGGGAGCTTCCCCTCCCTGTTTTGTCACAGCTTCCTCATTTTTATATAATTGTTTTGACCTTTCTTTCAATGTGTTTTCTTACTTTCTTTTCTTCTGTCAGAGGAATGTATTTTGCCGCTGGTCTTTGTCTTGTTTTGCAGTGTTTTATATCGGTATATTCCATGAATTTTGCAGTCTGAATAGAGTGAATTTCCTTCTAACTCCATTACAAAATTTATGATGTCATAATTTCAGTTGTGTAGTGTTTATTTCAAAGCTGTCCACAATATTTATAAATACACATTTTAAATGAAGATGTATCTAAAAATATCAATAACTCGTCTCTTAAGTTGAAAACACACTTCTAGGCAGTAAAATGAACACGTCCCTCCTTCTAATAGAACTAATTTATGACTATTTAATTTCAGGTAGGAATTAAAATACAGGTGTAATTTATACTATGATATAAATGGATCCCAAGTATTCAGCTGGCCAAACATGAAATAAAGGAAGTTGACAAAAAACTTTCAACTACAAACAGCCTGAAGACCTGGTTAGTGGTCCTCTCTCCATGACAAGGGGGACAATGTTCCCAGTTGTCCCACTCAAAGTCTTATTTTCACCCAACGTTATATTGTATAAACCTTTAACTAGCATTAGCAAGGAGCAATTTTTTGGCTATTTAATAAATGACTTCTTCAATATGTTCCACACATGCTTCCTGTTTCAAGGATACATGTCACCATAGAACATTATAATCATTTGTATCTCTGCCCTGTGCTTGCAGTGGGTCGCCTATCAGAGGAATGCGAGTATTTCGCCTACGGTCTGAGCAGTGCAGGTTCTGATTGGGTGACTGTACGTTTTCTGAAAGTTGATGATCTCACCCAGCTGCCCGATGTTCTGGAGAGGGTGAAGTTCAGCTGCCTGGCCTGGACCCATGATGCAAAAGGCATCTTTTACAACTGCTACCCTCGACAAGGCGGCAAAGCAGATGGTACGTGACCAAACTACATGAATTCCTTGAAATTCTTGTTTGTCATTAATCCCCCCCCAAAAAACTACTGTTAATGCGATACTTAGGTCTAATAAGGTGTCATGTCTATTTAAGGTACGGAGACCACAACAAACCTAAACCAGAAACTTTACTACCATGTGATTGGCACCAGCCAATCTGAAGACATCCTGGTGGCAGAATTTCCTGAAAACCCCAAATGGCACAGCAGCCTTACAGTAAGCAGACCATATTTAAACAAAAACCCTGTTTAGAAATAAGACATGATGCGACTTGTGCCTACACTATGAAATGATGAAATATAATAAAATCATCCAGGCTTAAAATAAAGAATCACTCTCTATTTTTACATTGTTCTCTTTTTCTCAGATATGATTATTTTATTTCGTTTATTTCTCTTCTCCTTTTCTCTGTACTTCAGATTTCTGATGATGGCAGGTTTGCAGTGTTGTCAATCACTGAGGGATGCGAGCCAGTGAACCGTCTGTGGTACTGCGACCTGCAGGAGCTGCCCAATGGCATCACAGGTCCGTCCGCACGTGTCATTGTTTGAAACCGAATCAGAAGAGCTTTATTGCAAAGTGTGCTTGCACACAAAGTGAATTTTCATTGGTGTTGGAAGCTTCTAGTACAGACGTTCAACACAATAACAATACAAATATAATACGATTTAGCCTAAACACCAAAAAAACATTCCAGCATTTGTCTTACAAAACAGGCCAAGGAGATTTCTGTCAAACTGTCTGAAACTTCATTGAGTGTGGTTTATAACACACACGCAAACACTTAACTGTTGTTTTTCCAGGTTTGTTGCCATGGGTGAAGCTGGTTGATACGTTTGAAGCTAAATATTCCTACATCACAAATGAGGACACTGTGTTCACTTTACGCACCAACCTGGATGCTCCACGGTACCGCCTCATTAACGTAGATCTGCAGGAACCGGAACAGACACACTGGAAATCCCTCATCCCCCAGCACTTGAAAGATGTCCTGGGTAAGATAACATCAAACACACACAAACGAAAGAATGGAGGAGGAAAATATTCTCTCACCGTTTATTCACCCCCATGTCGTTCAAAACCTGTATGACTCTTTCTTCTGTGGAACACAAAAGAAGATAGTCAACAGGGCTAATGTTGTTTGGTTGGCAATGCGATTCAAAATATCTTACAGTGTTCCGCAGTAAAATGAGTATTATGATGATGATGATACACCTCTTTAATGTCTGTATTTTTAAATCTGATGAGATATGCTGCTTTTGATAACCTTTAGTCTATGACTAGCATAGGATGAACTTCTGTGGAATGTAATCTTGTTCTGTATTTTATTTAAAAACAATTTTACGTTGTGGATACAAACTCAAATCCTCTAATAATTTACTCAACCTCGTGCCTTTCCAGATCTAGAAGACATTCTTTCTTTCTTCATTTCAAGACAATCTAACGCGTTTATATTAAAAGCGTGTCATGTTATCTTTTTATACGTGGGGTCGACATGGTGATTGGTGACATGCATCAAAGTAATCCAAGTGACTCCAGCGGGTTATTAAATGCCTTTGGAAGCATATACATTTGTAAAAGAAAACAATTGAATAAAATAATGTCATGTATTCAAGGAAACGCACAGATCAATGTAGTAAATAGGGTGGCATGTTTATAAATTCAATTCTCATCGGTTTTTGCGTGTCTTATGGGTCGTGACTAGTTGTCATATGCAGGTTTGGTCACAAATAAGCCTACACACACACACACACACACACACACAGTTCCTCTTCCCCCAAAATATGATGTTTATGTAAAAAAAAATCAACAGAGAAGCTCTGCCTGCCTGAGTGATTTTGTCTGGTCTTCAGGCTTTGTTGAGTGTGTGAACCAGCGCTACCTGCTGGTGAATTACCTGCATGACGTGAAAGACATCTTACAACTCTATGAGCTGCACTCTGGGAAGCTGATCCGAGATCTGCCATTAGACGTGGGCACTGTGGTGGGTCTGAGCTGCAAAAAGAAGCACCCTGACTTTTTCTACAAGTTCACATCATTTACTACACCAGGTAATCACACCAACAGATCAGGCTACACTTTTTATGCCAAAATACGATGCATGGCCGCAGGTATGTAAACCTCCAGGTTTGGCCAGGCTTCTTGATTCCAGCGAAGACAAACTGAAATGCAGTGGCTTTCTAGAGAATTGTGTGCTTCTATCAGTTGCATCGGAATGAGGAGGCATTTTTCATTCCAAAATGACAGCAGCCACGAGGATAACATGAGGTTTACTTATGTAAATGGTTTATTGCGTGTGCTATACAAGTGCTTAGAAAAGGCCAAATCTGAACTCCATACATTCTCCCAAAAGTGAAAATTCTGTCAGTATTTACACATCATCACGATGTTCCTACATATTGACTTACTGTAACGCTTAATAAAACAACCAAAAGTGCATGGAAAAAAAAGTGAGGATTATTTTCCAAGTACCGCAGACAATTTTAATGAAATAAAATATACAGTGGCCAAGTGACCTTCTGTGAAAATAAAACCATGCAATTTTTTTCATTTTCATTTTTAATAACCAAGGAATAATCTACCACTGTGACCTGAGTCAGTCCAACCCTGAGCCCACAGTCTTCCGTCAGGTGGAAGTGAAAGGCTTCCAACCGAGCGACTACCAGACGACTCAGGTCAGACTATTATCGATCGTAAAATACCATTCTTTTGTAACATACGTTACAAAGAAATACATAATGCACATCTGTGAAACCTTTGTAATTGTGTGTGTTGCAGGTGTTTTACCCCAGTAAAGACGGTACAAAGATACCAATGTTCCTCGTACATGCACGTGGTATTAAAAAAGATGGCTCTCATCCAGTCTTTCTCTATGGTTACGGAGGTTTCGAGAACTCAATTCAACCGTACTACAAGTCAGTACAAAGCATGCTGTTGTCCGGCTCAAAAAGACAGAAGGAAAAACAGTTTTCAGGAAAATTGTGTGATAGAGAAATATGAAGATTAACAGGTTCTTTCTCTATGTGCAGTACAGCCTACCTGCTTTTCATAAGACACTTGGGTGGCATCCTGGCTGTAGCAAACATCAGAGGAGGAGGAGAATACGGCCAAACTTGGCATAAAGGTACATCAGACACTCACTTCACTCAGGCTCAGATGTATTTAATGAGGATTCCTGTAGTTCAAGTGGGAAAGCATTGCATTAGCAAAACTAATGTCATGGGTTTGAACCCCTGGGAACATACAAACTGATTTAATTTATACCTTTGATAAAAGCATCTGCAAGACGCAGAAAATCTAATGGATCTAATAGAGTAATTTGTCTCACAGACATCGCTCACCGGGTAATGTGTTTGAACAGCAGATCTGTATTCGCCCAACTCGAAAAACTCATTTGTCACACTGCAGGAATATTTAAGTGCGAGTATTAAAAATAGTTTGGAACTAGTGGATTAAGCAAAATAAAAAGCAGGTTTGCCAAATGCAATTCACATCTTAAACTTTTGCCGTGGTTTATGATTTATTCTATGGGATAAAGGTGTAGGAATTTTGTTCATCAGTGGTTATTTTTAAATGTAAGATAAAGATGAATTTATGAAAACAGACTTTAAGATCACTACCATGCAATGGTTTTTATATTTCATATTGTGTGAAATGGATAACAGGTATGTATTAAAAATGAAATTATGTATTTTAGGTATGAGTAATTGTATATTTTAAGTTGCGGTATTTGGCAGGGGTAGTTTGGCAAAGTTTTAAAACCTATTAGCAGCAGGGTCACAAATAAAAGTGGGCTTCCCCTAAAATCTGAAAATTCAACCCAGGTGGCAAATGTTTCCCCTTAATAGAGAACGTGAAGCTTATGTCATGCCCTATGTTGCAGTGGCGCCGCCATCTTGGGAGGATCATACTTTGCTTCTATTATTGCTTTGATATGTATCATTACTTGTTTTTGTATGATATAAGGAGAAATAGAAAGTGAATGAACCAGTGGCTTTTCCTGGACGACTCTGCATAATGCTATTGAAGTTTTTAACACCGCAAGACCGACCTTCCATAGTTATATTTCCTAATCAAACAAGAAAACCAAAAAACTGCATCACTAGCAGCGATCATCCTCCCAAGATGGCCCAATATTCAACGTCGATTAACAAACTCTTAAGAAAAATGTATAAAAGTTTTACAGATTAACTTTCCTATAAAGGCACAGGTTTTACCTAAAACGGCTTTTTTATTTCGCAACCATTACATGCTTTGCTCCGAACGGCTCTCAATGTATTTAAACTAGTCTGAATTTACATGAGTGTATTGCATTTAATTTCAGCTGGCAACCTTGGAAACAAACAGAACTGCTTTGATGACTTCCAGTGCGCCGCGGAGTACCTGATCCGTGAACGATACAGCACGGCCAACCGGATCGCTATCAACGGAGCGTCCAACGGCGGCCTGCTTGTGGGTACGTTTCTTGGAAGGGAAATAAACAAGATCCTCTCAGTCAACGAGTCTTCACATTGCATAAGAATAACGCTTTAATGACAACTTACGGTCACACAGCTGTGCGTCTTAAATGATGTGTGCCCTCTGCTTCATTACTCACATCTAGTTCATCTGTTGAGTAAACATGACATCGTCGTTCACACTCGGTGTTTCTCACATCAGTCTCGCATACGTACACGCAGCTGTGAGAAGAAAATGTGCACTGCTATTTAGCGAGAGACCTTTAGCAGCACGCGCACTTCTGACACTTATTAAATAGCAGGCCTATGAGACGCAGTCGATTGATGACACTCCGATTTTTTTCATAAAGAGGAGGAAGGATTGAGTCAATTTAAGATTGTGCGGAATTTTTGGATTGTGAGTTACGTTTGTGTGGGCTGACAACAGTATTTGACAACTATGTTAAGTTATAGTGATTGTGTGTTGATACTACAGAAATCTGAGTCATGCCAAGTATTTTGTGTTTGAGTGTTAGTGTGTGTGAATGTAGTACATGTTTTTCTTCAGCGGCATGTGTGAACCAGCGGCCCGAGCTGTTCGGATGTGCGGTGGCTGAGGTCGGGGTCATGGACATGCTCAAGTTTCACAAGTTCACCATCGGTCACGCCTGGACGACTGACTACGGCTGTGCGGACGACCCTGAACAGTTTAAGTGGCTCATAAAGTAGGACTTTAACCACATTACACAAAAATATCTTACAGGCCAGGTTCCACACATAAGGCAAAAGCCTCGCCTCAGACTAAAATGCATGTTTGGGCTATCTTAAAAGACTTCTGTCCTCATTTACTCACCTTCGACTTCAAGTTGTTCCAAACCAATGAACACAGAGAAAGATATTTGGAAGAAGGCTTGTAGCCAAACAGTTCTTGGCCACCATTGACTATCATACGAGGAAAAATGATGATGGCAGACAAAGTGACCCGGAACTGTTTCCTTTCTTACATTCTTCAAAATACACTTTGTGTTCATCAGAGCAAAGAAATGTATAAAGCATTTGTTCCTTATATGATAGTAAATAAAAGCATGTTCTTTGAAACATTTTTAACCCGCTCCTTAAGAACAGTTGTTACACAAATAATGGATTTACACATACTTTGAAACTTTTGAAGAATTTGGTTCCAAAATGATATAAAATTATGTTCTTTGTTACATTTTCATGTTGTATTGTGTTGGTTAGCTGTATTTTTTTAGTTATTAGGGCTTAAATCAAAACAAACCAACTGAAGTTTGATTGATATTAATTGGAATGGACTATAAAAAATAAAGTTTTTTTTAAATATTTTAAGACCAAGCATATTTAAACCAAACATAATTGTTAAGAAACAGCCACAGTGGGTTGGGAGTATTAAATGTACTCACTCTCTCCACAGGTACTCTCCCCTCTATAACCTTCCTCATGCCCCTCGGGATGGGCCGCCGTACCCCCCCATGCTGCTCCTAACGGCCGATCACGATGACCGCGTGGTCCCCCTGCACACTTTGAAGTATGTAGCCACCCTGCAGTATGGAGTGGGCCGCAGCCCCGACCAGACAAAGCCCCTGTTGGTCAGAGTGGACACTCGCAGTGGACACGGTGCAGGGAAACCCACAGCAAAAGCCATCCTGGAGGACACACACATCTTCTCTTTTATAGCCCAGACCCTGGGCCTGAGCTGGAAACCATGAGAGAGGAATGAATAATGTCTCCCTTTGATGGTCTTTAATCATTTGTGATCACGTGTTTTACTGTTTTTAACTCAGCTTTTTGCACATTGTGCATTATAATAGGGGTCACCCTCTTGATGAATCATTTCTTGTTTCAATCAATTGTTTCTTAAATTACAGCTGTAAAATAAATAGTTTGGCATTTGCACTGTAATACTTAAAACAACCACTAAGGGGCAGTAAAGGACTGAAACGGCTCCACCATCTTGTCTGGATAAAACCGTACAGAGCCATCAGGGAGAAAAATGAAAATATGGCATTCCAGAGTGATTTGATAAAGAAGGTTCGCTAAGATCCTATATGGCACACCCAGGGGAGAGGGAGCCTGCTCGAAATATTTAACCATAATCCCATGAATTAAAAAAACTGCCTTGCATTTGACACAATACCCCCAAAAACCATAAACTAAAAACCAAGCAACATATTTTTACAAGAAAATTGTCACATTTTCATAATTTCAAAATTAAAGATTTTTCTAGTTGTCAGATGTAGTGGACTTGACTTGTAAACCAAAAGGAAACTGATTTAATACATCCACAAAAATTCACTCTTTAGGACCAGTTTCAGAAATGTAACGTCCAGAAACAGCATCAAAAAGCAATAACCATACATAATAAATTCAAGTTAAATGTCTGTTTGCCGTCTGTCTACTATTAAATGTATTCAATTCAATGAAGTGATTCTCATTGTAATGACTGCTGCAGAAACTTACAGACTGTTGCCGTGATAACTGCGAGACGAGGTCTGTCATTAGCTCATCATGATGAAGAAATTCATTCTGTTTTGAGATCACTTCAGATTTAAAGCTCAGGAACAAACTGAATTCTGATGACAGCAGGATGGCTTGAAATAAAGACGATTACATTCGCCTGTTAAATTACAAGGGGCTAGAGAACATTACAAGGGATTAAAAAAAAGTAAATCTTCCACAATGCAATATCCATGTTACTCTAACATAATTACAATAATGATAATGCGTAATTATAAGCGGTTTCTTATAATTGCATACATGCATGTTGTTCATTACCAGTGCTCAGCATTTACTGTAATTACACTGCAAGTTTAATACCATAGTGTAAAGTGTGACCTAAATTTCAGGGTAAGTGGCTTTGGGGAGTTCAAGGCATCAAACGAAAGGAGGAAAGTAGGGAAGAAACGGAGTTAAATAGGTGACACAGCCCTTGTGTTCATCTGTGGTCACAGGAAGTTTAATCTGGGTTTGCCCAAAACCTGAGAAATAATCTGATGATGTGTGACAGCCTCTGAACAGAACAGAGCACATCAGCTTGAACGGAGGACCCCAGACGAGATGACTCAAAGGAGAGTTTCACATGAATGCGTATGAGAAGAGTTCAAAAGTGGAGATCTGACTGAAGTTGACTGTCAAACTTTGTCTTAAAGGGACAGTCCACCCAGAAATTAAAGTCAAAATATACTCACCCTTGTATCTCTCGACACCGTTCTATTGTGTGAAAACAATTAGAGATATTAAGCTGTAAAATACGTGTAATCGTTTTCATTCTTGTTCATGTGATATACATGAGTGCAGTGCTCAAATTTTTTGGTAGGGGTTAGTCTCGTAATACACAATTTATACAAAATATATTTCAAAATAATATGCATAACTGTATACTATTTATCAAAAACAGGCTTATATTAAAGAACAGCCTTTTTTACTGCATTTTGGATCAAATCAGTGCAGGCTTGGTGAACAGAAATTACATTTGAACAGTAGTGTAAGCCCAACAGAATAATTCTAGCATGAATTTAATCACATTTGTCATTATCATTTTTACTCAAATAAAAATATCTGAGGGGTCCCTAATGCCTTATGTGGGGTCCAGGATCCCCCAAGTCAATTCGAGCACTGCATGAGTGCATATATAAGAATACAATCATGATGAACGCAAAATAATGACCAGATGTTCTCGTTTCTATCCCTTTAAAGGCAATAATGGTACATTTAGTTCATCCACTCAGTCACATGACCCTAATACTAGCTTTGTCACTTAACTATACACACAGCATAGACGTCTCTATTCTCGGTGAATGAACTGCATCTCCAGAGTTTGCACCTTGAGAGAGGACGCATTCCCAGAAGCCCCGCTTCACTTTGTTTGTTCACACTCGCTCCCGATCCGGATTAATTTCCCAAATCCGATTTGAGGTCTGGCACTCAAACAGCCAGGATCAAACTTTTGTGTAAGGAAAGTTTCCCCTTCACACCAGCTTAGAGGTGCATCCGTCGCCTCCTGCTGAACGGTCTTTTAATCTGAACACAAAAACGTGTAAGCAGTCTCTTGTGCACGCGCGCACACACAGTTGCATTTTGCTTTCTCACTGCTGGAAGTATTAACTGCTTTATTTTTGTCAGAACATTCATTCCGTCCTTTTCACACTTTCAGCTTTTCTCGGTTATTATGTCGATGTGTTGTTTTTTAGCAGGAGTGCACCAAACAGCTCAAAATATTGTTTTGTGTTCTTCCAAATCTGGGTTGGAATGTTTCTGTTCGACTACTTTGAAGATCAAAACATTTTACAGCACATCTATTTGATTTTATCTATTCTGATTGCCTTTTATTTTATATTTTGTTTGCTTTTTAAATTTGTTAAGTACTCACCTTATTCAACCCTTTCTCAACATCTGAAATAATCACAAAGACAGATTGCACCATGGGATGTTAACGAAGATCAGATCTCAGATTTTGTTTTGACGGAGATGACAGTCTGCTTTAGATTTCAAGTAGTCAAAGGTGCTCCCAATTCTCTCAGTCTCAGAGGGAAAAAATGCTTGTAAAAAATCCTGTTGGCAAAAAAATCAAGAGCAGCGAATTGTGTTTTTGCTTCCTGCTGTTTTTCAGGAGGTTGAACTGACAGGAAAGACTTGATTGCCTCGACATTGATTACACATGATTAAAATAGACTGTGTATATGAATTCAGGCAGGTACGCTTGAAACCAGGAGATCGCAAGCAAACACAATAAAGCCGACGGTACCTGTATTGTATTTTTTTAATAACATGTTTCAGTATTGCAACAGCCATCTGTTTTTCTACCAGGTAAAAATCATGAAAAATTACAACTGAAATGAAAAACTTAAAGAAAGACACTTTATTCTTAGCTACTCGTCTAATTCAAACAATAATCGTTTAAACACAGTGAAAGGATCACATTATTATTCAAACAAATTATAAAAATAGATTGCATTTTCAAATACATATTTACAGTATCAAACAGAGATCAGAATGATACACACAATGCAAAGGGGGACTCCAGTATTATTTTGTAAAGGGTTGTTCAATAGTGCAGAACAGTTTGTTGTTTAGATTTGTGGTGATTATTCATTTGGGTTACGTCACGTTTTAAAATGATATGTCTCAGATAATTATGAATATGTGGTACTGACGTAAGCGCTCTTTATATCCGTATTTATCAAACACTCGTGGTAAAAAATGTGATGCGATCCCTCACAACATTCTTTATAATTGCTCATGTCCTGAAAAAAGAACAAACGTATATGAATTACGGTTTGTTTTGTACTTCTCTATTGTAACACAATCCTTTTGTGCACCATGGTCTTTGAACCGATCCGTTTATATCATAAAATGTGAAGTTTCAGCACACAGAATCTCAGTCTCTCACTGACTCCAGTTCCCAACGCACACATCACACAAAAATGCAAAAGTCCAAATCCAATAACACTAGCACATTCAGAACTTTCTTTTCAAAGAAGAACCACTTCCGTCGTTCACAACGGCAACATCAAGTAATACACACATATGAGTGTATCCAACAGCCGTCACTGCAGCGAATAATAAATGTCTGTAAGCGTGTATGCGCAACATCACGGCCACCCGTTCACAGTTGACCCTCAAAAGTGCAGGCAAAAAAAAAAATTACACAAACAAGATCGAGAAGCATCTTGATGAAATCACAGCAAATGTGACCAGATTTAGTGCTCTGTTTCTCGAGATGTAATATTTCTGCTTTCAAATTTCAGATGAAGGTTCTGTAAACGCATAAATAAATTCTCTAATAAATATGGTACAAGATAAAGTAAATCATAAATACCGCAGTGCAAACATTGTCTATAGTTAAGACAGAACGAGAACGATAAACACAACACAGAATATAGAATTTAGATGACACTAAATAAAATTCTGAAATTCGAAAACAGTTTACGTGGCGAAAGCAAGTGGAAGGAAAATGTAGACGAGAAAAACAGATGTAAGAATCAAATGCACGGATGGGATTTACAACGTATTAAGATTTTTTATCGGTTGACTTTCTGAAGATACAGACAGATCTTCTCCCTGTCTGAGGAGCTGAAGGGATCCGGGATTTGGTGGCATGCTTTTGGTCGAGTCCGCAGCATGATCAGTGGCTACAAAGCACGAGTTCTTAAAAGAAATTTAAGAGCCTCTGAGTCCTGCTAAAAAGGACAACGCTTGAGGGTCAGCGGATGAAGCAGGTGAAATCCGCACATCAGTTATTTGAAAGAAAATCCTCTGTGATATTGTTTCGTCATTGGTTTGTGAAAAAGCATGTTTGCCCAAAGCGAAGATCAAGAAACCTAAAAAGGAAAGATTAGGAAGAAAACTGCCATCGCAGTGACTAAATTATCACCTCCCGACCGCTGAACGGCCTTCTGGGTAATCACGGGAACAGACGTCCACGTGTCTTTCCTCTTCAAACCAGGTAACGTCCAGTTCAAGCGTGTGTGCGTTTGTCAGACCTGTACTCCTCGACCGTGCATCTGAATAACCTGCGCCCTAAGTGTCTGTATGGCAGTCAGGATCTGTTTCTGGTGCTCCAGAGAGGTGATGCCCAGACTCAACACGTCCCTGAAAAACAACAGAGCTGTAAGACCCGAACCAAGAAACCCAGATGTTATCAATCCCACAATGCAATCACTTACTGAACGGTCATGCGGGCCACTGACTCCAGATAGCAGTATCCAGCGGATGTGAAGTTGTCTTTGTAACGGCCCATGTCTACAGCTTCTAACCATTCTCCAATGGAGCTAAATGAAGGGAAGGAGGGGAGGGTTCGGTCTGCTAGTGATACAGAGGAACCCAGAGTCCTGGAGGAACAGACAGAGACATAACGGATTGCGTAAAAAGTTAACCATGGTAAATACGGTAATACCATATAGTACTGCATTGTAAGTGACACAGTGACTTCCAAGGATTGGGGATCCAATCACAAATAAACACACACATTGCTGTACACATCCAACAGTAACACCAGTCTTTGTGTTTCCCGTCACCCCTTGTGATTAGATTGAGACATAACAAAGGAGATGGAACATCCCGAGCACAATGGCATGATGGGAAATGTATCAGTCTCGGTACCTGCGTCCCAGCGTGGATGACCCAATGTTATCCGGGCTCCTGATGGTCTTGCTGAGAGCGCTGTGGATCTGTGTGAACGTGGGTCTCTCCGTCCTCTCCTTCTGCCAGCAGTCCAACATAAGCTGATGCAAAGATGGCGGGCAGTTCACGGGTGCGGGTAACCGGAACCCGTCCTCTATCGCTTTAATGACCTGTGATGTACAAATAAAGGTGAAAATTTACATTTGTAGAATAAAATAACAACCTAGGAATTATTTACAGCATTTTTCAGCAAATCCCAAAATACAGTATTTGCAATAAACATCATTTATTTATCCTCATTTCAATCAAAGCCTGAATCGCCTTCTTTTTTCCTTGAACACAAAAGAAGATATTCCGAGACATGTCTCAGTGGCTTTGTGGCCATACAATGGAAGTCAAAGGGGACCAGTTTGGTTACCAACATCCATTAAAAGATCTTATTTTGTGTTTTGCAGAAGAAAGTCAGCCATACAGGTTTGGAATGACAAGAGGGTGAGTTAATAAATCATTTAAATTGGTGATGTATGATTATTGAATGGGCATATACGGCATCTGTAATTAAAAAAATCAAATGCGCATTATGTAAATTAGATTATGCTCTTTTTAGAAACATGTTTTGCAACTAATATATTTCTGTAAAGGGGAGCTACAGAATCTTTGCGGCAGGAGTGAAAGGAAGACCACACGCCGCGTGACTTCTGAGTCTGATTGGTCACAGGGCTAAAGTGGACTTGAAGTCTAAACGCGCATACACACACGCACACTTTCTATCTGAGGCTCTGTACACCCCTTGCTTTGGCCGCTTTTAAATTTATATATGAATGCAAGACTCCTCACTTCACACAGCAAAATCCAATCATACCAACAGAGAGAGGAAGCTAAAAAGAATAAATCGCACAAAACAGGAGGTTTGAAAGAGAAGAAAAATGTGACCGTTTGAAGGAGAAAGTGAATAAACAGTTGGGAAGCAAAACTCAAGGCTAAATGGACAGTAAACTAGACAGGAAAAGGGATATTAAAGGTACACCTAAAATAAAATTCTGACATTTCTAAGCCACCATTCACTACCATAGTAGAAAAACATTACAATTGTAGTCAAATGTACCCCAGAACTGTACACTCTTCAAAGTATCTTCTTTTGTGTTTAACATAACAGAAATGTATTAATACATTTTTCCAACTATGGAAGTCAATGGTGGTTAAGAATTGTTTATAAAGATTTAGAACAACTTGAGGTAGACATAGTAAATCTAGACAGAATTTTAATTTTTGTGACAAACTGTCCCTTTAAGAGTTAGACATACGTCTTGGTTGCCCATGTCCCAGTACGGCCTCTCTCCGAAGGACATGACTTCCCACATGACGATCCCAAAGCTCCATACATCCGAGGCCGAGCTGTATCGATGGTACTGAATGGCCTCCGGGGCCGTCCACAATACAGAACTCTTCCCCCTGTGCTGAAAGGGTAAAAGAGATCTTTTTATGTCATATAATGAACTACCAAACTGTTCATCCCGTAACTTGCATTATGGTTCCAGAAGCTACAGCCAGATTGTGAATATAGTCACAATATATTATGTATACCTTCACCAGTAGCTGTATTCACAGTAACACATCATATTTATTAAAAGAAAGTAAAGCAAATAAAAATATTCATTTTAATATTGATTTTGTGGAAGCATGAACTGTTTTACACGCACGGGGACCGACCCCCTCAAGACAACCTAAAATGGTTTAAATTGAGACGTTCAAGCATTCAATAATATAAAACAAAATATACTTCTTTATAACAATATACATCAGAATATTATATAACTTAGAAATTAGTTGTGGAAAATGAAGTCCAATATGTTAAGAACCACTAAATTAAACTATATATTTTGTGACAGTAACATATCATTAAAAACAGACGTTCGCAGTGTAGATCTCATGACTAAAACAGATCTATTTTACAAAAGACTTTTAGATTTCCATCCAAAATGAAATTTCGTTGCAATGACACATAGCACAACGGGGATAAAATGGAGGCAGTATACACAGTCGAAAAAATATATAAAATAAGAAATATAAAAAGAGACGAAAAACTTTGTATAAAACCTAAAAGATAAAGATGTATATTGCACAGAGTAGTTACCTATGTAGAAGAAACTTTTATATTAATAAAAAATAATTTATATATATTTAATATAATAATATATTTCACAGTGCAAGTTTAAATATAATTATCTAAAGATTAAGTATAAAATGTATACAACGTTATGAGCACATTGTGAGTGTGCGGGACGGATGCATTGTGCTGTCTAGTATCCCAACTCCCACATTCATCTTATCATAACAGAAGCATGAAGGAGTCCTTTAAACACACTGCACATTCAGCTTAGCCATCACGAAAAACATAAATGTTTGATGGAAACTAGATTAGAGCTGCGCTTTGACTTTTAGAGAAATGTGCTGACTACCATCGGCTCCTCACACTCGGTGCTGTTACAATACTCACTAGCGTGCTGTAGACGGCCTCTATCTTGTCATCCTGGAAAGGTCTGAAGCCTGATACTTTGCAGACCAGGTTGCTGTTCACCAGGACCTTGTGAGCGGCCAGCCGGCGATGGATGAAGCCCATTTCTGTGAGATACTTCATCCCAGACGCCACACCGCTCAACAGATCCACCAGCTGAAGAACGGTCAACTGACCTTCATGTTGCTATAAACAAAGACAAAAGATGTTGGATTGTGGGCGTGGCTAAGAAACCGTCAAAATGTCACGTAAATCCATATTTGTCTTACCCGCAGAAAAGAATCAAGTGTCCCGTTGGTCATACTCTCCACCACGATCATCATCGTATTGCCTGAAATAAACAAACACACATGCAACTAACCAATCAGAAACAAGTATTCCAAATAAGGCCTGTTATGTACAGTATGTGCACTTCCTCTTTCAAACAGTGAGTGATAGAAACATGCCCAAAGTGAGACAAGAGGCGGACGCTCCATTAGAGAGCAAATCCCCAGGTATTACAGAAAAGAGAAAGAAAGAGAGATGGATCCCTCTATCACATACACTGACACCAACAATCTGGAGCATTCAACGGACAACCCAATCAATCTGGTCAATCTAGCATCTTCAGCTCCAAACACCCCCTGCGGGGAGGAGCAGACACGCCTGACCTACCCCAATCAGAGGACCCCCTACCGGGCTCTCAACTCGGGTCCTTTGGAGCTGTGGAGGGTCTGACAGGTGGATGGTGCGGGATGAAGAGGACCGCGGTGGGTGTGAGACTTTCAGGAGATAAACGGCAGCAAAGAAAATGTAGATTTGCAGGTGGAGGAGGTGAAGTCGAGGAGAAAGATTAGAGTCATTAAAGGGGGCTTGCTGTGATTTGGCCACCAATTACTCCAACCTGAACATCTGCTACTGTGCTCGCTGAGTGCACGCACACACGCACGGGCTAATTCAATCAGAAAAAAAAGCAATTCATTCTTCTCTCTAAAATGCCAGTGAGCACATCAGCTCCTGCCCTCCATTTTAAAACAACACAATTAGACGAGAACCAATTTTGCTTTGTTGATGAATCACCACATACATTTAAATGAGGCACGGGGACATTCAATGGGGTCATATTATCAACCCAAACCGGATTTTGTCTTGGTACTTGCATAAGCAATTTAATTAAGATATGAAAAGGTATAGAAATATTTTTATCTTTTAGCCCAGTATATGTCTGTTCGATAGAACTTAAGTACATGCGGTGGCCTGCTGTAAATATGTGGAATATTCCTCACGATATTCATCCAAAATTGTGTTTAATAAAAAAAGTAATGCTTTTTAAAAGATGCAGCTAAGCAATTCCATGTAAATGTCAAATTTATCATTAAAAAACAGTTTTTACCTTACTGATATCTCAGATGTCAATATTTGGTGGTTTAAAACACATGCTAGGTATCTCTTAAAGCATTTCTTGATGATTTTCTAGTCATGTAAGTGCCGCTTCCAGAATTGTCACATCCGCAACAGAGAACTGTCACATAATAAGTAAAAAAGTAAACAAATATTGTTAGTTCTATTAAGAGACAACTCTTCTCAAATCGTTGGTTATTACTGCTTCAAGGTAGTGCATTTTAATTCACATAATTCTTACCAAAACGTTGTCCTTTCTCGAAAACATAAGTGCTTTCTAGTCACATCCGTAACATGCATATTTCTCTCATCTTAAGGCTGGAATACACTACAAGACTTTTGCTGAGATTTTCCCAAGATTTTCAGTCTGGATTTATGCGCTAGTCTGCACATTATATCGCGTACTGTGTGATGCCATGTTTTTCTCTGCAAACCTTCAAAAGGTTTTTTTATCTGCTCAGAATATTTAAGTTGTGTAGTGTCTCCCAGTTTTAAACAGAAAACACATGAACTGATCTTTCTCTGATGTCTGGAGTCTATAATCAGAAGCTTTGAAAAATGCAAAGAGATTGTTCAATATATTATTCACTGTATTTTTTGAGAATTAGTTTTGACTGCAAATTTGACATCCATAATGTTAGAATTGCTACGTTTCTGAAAGATGGTGATGTGTGTGACGAAAAAACATGCATTGTTTGACAATAATATGCAAGTAAAAAACAGCAAAGTGATTCCACTTTAATACGGACAAAAATACACTTTTTGTTATAAAAAATTCAATTTCACGGCCAGTAAGCAATATTTTCAGTGGGTATATTTCTGTAATTTACCTTCTATTGTCAGGTGTAGCAAAAAAGTAATTTTACACACTGATAATGGAGCTGAACTTTTTCGAATGAGACTTTTGTCATTATGCAGTCTAACATACACATCCTCAATCCTGTCATGCATTTCTATCATCGGCCGCAACTACAATCAATGCAAAGACAAAAATTCCAGCTCTACTTTAGCACTAATGCACACATTCCCAAACGTATTTAAGTGCTGCTATTCCTTTAATTCAGCAAATCTGTTCTCTGTCTCTAGCCGCCTCCGGTCTCACTCCACATCACCTTCATCATCCCTACGGCAAGAGCACGGTAGGCAAATCCATCTGGCCTTTTTATCTCCAGGAACATCACATCGATCGATCAAAAGATGGACCTGTTCTCCTAACTCCACACTTCTGTACCTCCGGCCAAATTCCCTCCCGTCACGCTGTGGACTGAAAGTTCTTGGATTCATTTAATCCTGATTCTTCTCCCTCCGTCCTTTAAGAAGTTGATAACATCTAAACCTCCTCGTTCTCTTTGATCTTCTACCTCTAACGGCCATCCGTCCTACAGGTATCGACTCTTTCCTTTCTCTTTTCGCCCTTATGAGGATCGTCCCATTTATTCCGAGGTTCAGTTCCCAATAAACTGTCCGATCAATGGCATATCATTCTTTTTTCTATTACTTCAGCGGGACATCCCGCTCTCCCTTACTTATCTTTTTTCAATAGAGGGACGTACCATCCATTCTGTCCTTCTGAATCTATTCAAGTTGAGGGTCATCAAATCCCTTATTCCTTTTGATCTTTGCCTTTCCCTATCCTGTGAGCAATAGTCCAATCACCATGCAGGTTTTATTTTCAACAGAGGGACATCCCATACATCTCTACTTCGTTCTTTTTTCTTTGCTTTTCATTCTCTACATTGTTTCAATTGGCCCGAATGCAATCTGTACTGACCTCTGGTGATGACTCCCTCCAGACGTACAATGTTGGCATGATCGAACTGTCCCAGAATTCCTGCTTCGCTGAGGAACGAGCGTCTCTGTTTTTCCGAGCAGCCTGCCCGAAGCGTCTTTATGGCCACGGGTAACTCGCGTTTGCTGGGCAGTTTCAAGCAACCCCAACATACCTCGCCAAAGTCTCCTGCAGAGCCAAGTTACATACATAAGACATCAAATAATAAGATTGCAACAATCTTGGTTATCGTTTAAAGGAATAGTTCACACAAAAATGCAGGAATAATTAACACAAATGTAATACATTTAAAGATAATCTTATCAAAGACATGGAGTTGTGTGACAGAATGGTAATTTTTGAGTGAACTATTTATATAATGTCTCGTCTGCGTGGATCTGAAAATATATCAAAAACATTTTTTATCTAATACGAAAAAGAAGAATCTGAATTTGCTAGAATACAAAGAAGATAATGAGTTTTTGGGGGGTTTTGGATTTCTGGTACCTGTATGGACTATCCTCTCTATTTTAATGCTGGAAATGTCCAGTTCTTTGGCAAAGGCGTGGATAGCTTGGAGCAAATCTTCACATGTTTCCGGGTCAATGTACGTCCTTCTGGTTGGGATTTTAACTACAAAAAAAGTATATATATAGTGGTATGAAAATGACATCCTGCCATGGTTTTGACCTCATGACTCAACATGAGCAACACAAGCAATTCATGCATATACAATATGTCCGAAACCGCTGACTTGTTCACTCATTCATTATTCAATACATACTGTAACAAATGTCAGTTCACTATATGAAGAAAGACAAGCGTGATTGCAAAAATAAATAATTAAAAAATTGATTTAAATCTGTTGCGATGAGTTTCTAAACAAATACTGTGATAAACATTAATCATTTTATATTAATGCTTCACTAAAATAACAACTATTTGTTCAGTAATATGCATCTTGTTTTATATTCTTGTGTTGCGGCTGGTCTCTCTGAAATGTGCTTACAGCTCATCATCGACCCGAGCCAAACCAGAGGCTTAACTTCACATTCTCATAACAACTTATTGATCTGAAGCTCACATACATACACATACTTAAAACTACAATTACAAAACAAATTAAAGGTCCTTCATTCCATCATGAGAGCGTGGCTCAAGATCGAAGACCTCTTCATCGGGAATGAGGCTTTTGTATCGTATTCCGCATGTACCGCCTATACCGCAGTGATTTCCATCTCATTTCCCACTCATTCCTATTCAAGTTGGTTTTAACGGATTCACAGATTTCACCTCCTCAGATTAACCATGGGGCTTTTTATAAATAAACACAGAAGATAATTCCCAGGAATCCAAACAGACATGCACACATAGTTTTTTATTTGAGGAGATATCGTAAACCAGAAAGTTTTGTTTTCATACAAAGCTATTTATAACTAGCACTAAAGAGTTTAACCCCATTACAAATCCTCAGTAAACTTGATCAATTTCGACTAGATTTGAACAAAATTGGAAAAGAAAATAGTATTTACGTATCTATTAATTCATCTTTTCATGTGGACATTACAGGGGTTTTGGCAGATTTAGCTAACTTCCGGGAACAATTTTGTCTCCAAACTACAGTACTTAGTCAATCCCCAAACATACAGATTCTGAAGCATTAAATCCACAAATAAATTCACAGTCGGCCAGTTTTACACACAAATAAAGCAGGCCTCCGAGACTTTATAATGTCAACTAACCACTGATCCCTACCAGTTTTTCTAGGTCATCCAAAAACACGGAAGGAAAACAAGAACATGCAAGAAAATAGGGTGTTGTATCAGAAGTTGTGTAACAGATGGAAGAACAAATTTGTAAAACAAAGGGTGGTGGGATACAGACAATGGGTCACCACAGAGCGGAGCCCAGAGCAAGGAGGGAGAGAGAGAGAGAGAAAATAATTCGGGAAGGAATTCCTGCTCATAATCTGTGATCATGCTGATAAGATTTATTTTGCGAGTGCAATTTCTTTGTGACAGAATATGTTTTTCTGTTAAAAGCAAAGTTAAACTCTATGCTTATATTGTTCTCATTATTCTTAATTGAAGTTTTGTTGCTGGAAAGTAAAGGACCTGTAATAAATGCTTTGTTTTCTGTGTGAGTGTGGGTCTGACTTATGCCAAGAGAGCCAAACAATAAACATTATTTATTTGGTTTTGCATTCAGAACGAAAATGACACACAATATTGTTGTATTTCATTAATTACTATCTGTCTTCAGCATTCTTTGTCTTTCATTATTCATAAACCCTTATTTGCCCAATGTAATATATTTTATATATTTGACTTGCATCTTATTTGCTCATTTTTTTATAATATTATTTTACACCATAATCTATATCATCTTGACAATGGCATTAATGTAATTTATTCTATATATTCTCCTTTCATTTTTTTTGCTCATATATATTTTTATATTATTTTACTTTGTGGTCTACATTAACATTTAACTTGACAATGCCTTACAAAATACTCTATTCTGTCTCACATGTCAGTATTACCATCAAGGTTCCCTTAAAAGGACCTGCTTTTTACAAATTACAAATTTGCATTTTTATGGGAGTTCTTTTTAGAAACAGAAGATTTGCATTACAACAGTTTGTTTAGGAATATGACAAAAAAATCTAGTTTTTACCCACAACAAAAATATGAAATATTACATGCAAAGTGAAAGATATAATCGGATCTTCTTTGCATCTTCATTGTAGCCTTTGTCTATGTGTGATGTACTATCTATTCTGGCATAATGTGCATGGCAAATGCATTTGCATGTTAAATGCAATAGATCACGATCGCAGTGAGTTAATGAAGACGAGCGAATGTAGGTCTCAGCATCTGTCAGACTGCTTTCACATATGGATACACTGTAAATAAGTTAGACGTGATGTGTGTGCGTGTCATCAGCACACATTGTTTGAGCAGATTTAATGCCTCAGCAGCACGACTGCTCCGCACAGACGCTCATTACTCACAAAACCTACTGCTGCTCTGGCAAACACACACAACACATGCGAGCACATACGCACACATGCATATTAATAGTACACATCTGGCTGGAGTTCAGAGAGGTTTGAGGGGAAATGGCAAAAAAAGAAAGATAACTAGATGTACTGACAACTAAAGGTTGTATTTTAATATTTTTTTGGTCACAGAGATGATGAAGACGACACAGGAAACTGTTAGATAGATAGAGGAAACGGAACTAGACTGGACTAGACTTGGCTGGCACTGCCCTTCCCCCTTTCTTCCCACTTTCTCATCATCACAGAAGACAACTGAAGCATGTTAATGGACGGCAGCATTAGGCCGACTGGTGTTCTGGCACGCATACCGACTTAGACGTTAATGCAGTGCCTCTTTAAACTTCCTTAATCTCTCTTTTTCCACTGATCACTATTCTGGATTTGTTTTTTCCCTTTCCCTCCATCCTAATCTCTCCACCTGTGACAGGTCATGTCCATTACTGCCTTCTGAAATGAAGCCCACAGTCAAAGTGATTTGTGGAATCGATGCACATGTGTGTGTGGAAACACGTAGTTATACTCACACTGGAAGTAAAGCTCATCGTCTCCCTCCTGACTGGCCTTACTGTAGCCACACTGTCTGTGAGGAAAAACACACACAAAGGACGGGTCATGAAACACAAAGCACCAGAAAACACCTTTGAGGAAAATACAAATCACTACCAGCTGTGGGGAAACAGCCCTTAAAGCGGCAATCTGTTATCTTTTTGCTATTTAAAGGAATACTCCAACCCAACAAATGTCTTTGTTTGGTCGAACACAAAGAAAGATATTTGGAAGAATGTAAGCATCTCAATTCACGGGGCATTGTGTCTACCATGGTAGAAAAAACTGAAATAGAGTCAAATGTGCCCTAGAACTGTTTGCATTCCTATATTGAACAGAAAAAAAAAAATATTTATATATAATTTTTCCGACTATGGTAGTCAATGAGTTTTTAGTTGCTAATATTCTTTCAATTATCTTTCTTTGTACTTAAACGAACAAATACATTTATAAAGGTTTGGAAAATTTGAGGATGAGTAAATGACAGAATTTTAATTTTTTGGTGGATTATCCCTTTGAGTTGCTTCACAAAAAATCAGCTTAAAGTCTAAATGTAAATGTGTTTACTCTCGCGAATAGAGAAAATAATACACACTGACGTTTTTATGAACTATTTTATGAACACTGACATTTTTTATGAACTCAATAATTACATTTTGACATTTTTAAACAGAAGTTACAAATTTCAGCTTTAAAGTGACAAATCTCATTTAAATTATTTAATAAAAATTCAACACTGCTTCTCTAAAAAAAATCAACATGGTCTGAAAATGCTTGAAATATAACAATAATATCCCTTGAGATTTTTTTTTAGTTTTCTGGTGACACTTTAGTTTTTTTACAATTCTTGATCAATTATCAACGTCAACAAGTTGCTTATTAGCATGCCTATTATAAGAATTTGTGACCCTGGATCACAAACCAGTTTTAAGTAGCAAGGGAACATTTAGTAAAAGACAAAAATACATTGTATGGGTCAGAATTATAAATGTTTCTTTTATCCCAAAAATCATTAAGATATTAAGTCAAGATCATGTTCCATGAAGATATTTTGTAAATGTCCTACCTTAAATACATAAAAACTTAATTTTTGTGAGTGGATGGCCTGCTACAGCGCCTCTGATTAACAACTTCAAAAATGATTTTCTCAATATTTGGATTATTTTGCACTCTCAGATTCCTGAGTTTTATCCCAGCCAGATATTATCCTATTTTAATAAAATCGTACATACATTTTTTTTTCGAAAAAATTGACCCTTAAGACTGGCTTTGTTGTCCAGGGTCGCATATTGGCTGTTTATTAGTACTTATAAAGCACATATTCCGCATGGCAACAATCTACATCCTTAAACTGACCTAACACCTGACTATTAATAAGCAACAAATTAGGAGTTTATTCAGGCAAAAACGTTTTTTTAATAGCGAGAATTGAACCTCAAAATAAAGTGTGACCCCCAACCTTCTTTCATAAAAAATTGATATAAAATAAGCTCCAACTTTTAAACATACATTTTTCATAAATTTGCCCGGAACATAATGTACAATATGAAACTCCTAGCATGCCCGAAAATCACATTTTCACTCTCATCCGACACAACCTCTTTTTTAAATGTAATTTAGCAATTTATACATAAGGCGGTTTCAAAGCAACAACCTAAACGAACGTTACTGCGCATGCACGTTTTTTGTGGCCCGAATTTACCTTCCCGTACACATCCGCAAAGAATAGAATCTCTGCAGATTATTTCTGATAACAAGCAAAAGAAATAATAAGTAAATTACATTAACTAGCAAGTAAAAAGTATGACTAGCCAGTGTTATTTTGGGTTACAAGCCAAGTCAGACTGATCACAAACACAGACCGTAAAATAACTTTAAGCCAGGCACAGGCGGCTCATGAGATAGTCTATGATAGTAAAGAAAATATAATAGTTTCTGACCTTTCTGACCTGTAATACTCAATAATAGTTATATTATTAAAAGTAATATTAAATTTCACCCAACAAAGCCCATTCAGTAAATTACAGATACAAACCCCAAATGATTTTAATATAGCTTAATGAAACTCTTATAGAGTGTATGAGGGCTATCATGAGTTGAACAAAGACTTTTACACAGGCCAATGCATGTGTGCCTCTGTATTTACAGTACCATATGTATTTCAATGTACTCTAGGGGTCGGAGGGATTCTGAACAGATATGAGGTTTAGCTCAGATCTGTAGTTCACAGTAGGGAAATGGAGAAGTGTGATGGTTAACCGCTGCCCCGACAAAGCTGTAGCGGCAGTGCGAGAAGAATCAGGCTTCTGTGGGATCTGATGGTGTTTGGACGATTTTACGTTGTGGATTAGCATGTCAGAGACACCGGGGAAAGGCATGCACCACGGGAGGGATTACAGACACGCACACACACAAGCACACACACACAGCAGAATCGCTCAAAAGGATGTTGAAGTTTCGCACACTCCAGTATATTTGCCGGAGCATATGCAGTACTAATATGGAAAGGACTAACTCACTCAATAAAAGTCAGACTTAACTTCAGTGTGTGTGCGTGTGTGTTGACAGGCATCTCATTACAGCGATCAGAACATCCACAATCTACTCTAAAGAGGCGATGAGCACAGGCATCGACTGACTGACTACTACAAAGACGACAGGGCAGAGAGGGACATGCAGGCGTACACACATTCTGTGTTTCCTGGGTCTCGGGTGGGAGCTCTCTGTTAGGAAACAGTGGCAGGGAAAGACGAGCGAGAAGATGGGGAGGGACGCGGCAGCGGGAGATGAAGGGTTGCATAGAAACGCAGGCATGCCTGTACCTTGGAAACAGCTGCGTGGAGGGAGGGAGAGGAGGAGGAGGAGGAAGAGTAGAGAAGGAGGTAGAGAGCAGCACCACACGTGTAGGAGCTACGTTGGAGGGTCTGGAGAAGCCACTAGGGGAAGAGAGGAAGGAACGGCCTGAGAAAAAAATCTTCCTCCTAGAGAGGATGTAGTCACATGGGCTTTGACATCACAGGAAGTACACTAGATGGCCAGGAGTGCTTTTCATCAAAATGGGATCTGATGACATCACTTCTCGTGATGCAGACTAACTTCTAACTTACTTTCTAAGCTTTTAAGTTATACAACTCAACAAAGATCCCTTGACACCGCAGACAGGTACAACATGAGAGCATCTTATAACTTGGTAGGAGCTATTATGAATGTCTGCCTCGATAAAGAAGTGAAAGATACGGGGTCGAGTGAAGGTCGGGGGATTGAAAGGTGTGACGGATCCGTGCAGGAGAAAGAACGCAGAGGAGCGGAGACCAATTACCACACACTTTTACAGCATTATTGTGTGTGTGTGTGTATGTGTTTGTATACTCATGTGGTGTATGTGGAAAAAACACAGAATACCTTGAAAAGTCCAAAGTACTTACAGTAAAAATCAACCATACTTGACATAGAATTCAAAAGTGACTGTGACCTAGTACATCTGAAAGTGTTTCCCATATACACTACACTGACAAGACATAAAAAGCTTTTTTTTTCTTAAAAACATCTATTTTGCCTTATTTTCATCATTCAGATTTTAAAGTATTCACAATAAGAGAATATAACTGTATTTAAAAATGCATCATGGTTGACAACCCACTTACTATATGGATGAACCAGTAATAAATATTAATTTCTTAAATCGATTTTTATAAAAATGACTGCACACACTTATAAAAACAATAACATAATAACTAAAATTGTGTTATGAACAAAAAGCAACATATGAGTGCATCGTAACACTTTTTAAATTAGCTATAAAATATTGCAAATACTTAATAAACAACATTGAGAAATACGCACTATACGCAGTTATTTTTAATTCCAAATACAGCAAGACACCCCTCCCTGACTCCAGACACAGCGAGTGGAGACCTAGATGGATTAAATATCCATCCACAAATACCAATAATCCGCTTACAGTGTGTGTATGTGTCAGTAATTGAGTGATATAAATAATAAATGAGATGTTATTCCCTGAACACGGGTGGAAAAGGATCCAGATTTTGAGGGGCTTTGGAAAGAAACATACGTAAAAAACAATTTCTGTTAAGTCCAAATCGGTGAAAGTGATAGTTTACTCAAAAATGAAAATTCTGTCATCATTTACTTACCCTTGGTGTCATTTCAACCTGTTTGACTTTCTTTCTTATGCAGAACACAAAAGAAGATATTTTGAAGAATGTTGGTAACTGAACAACGGCGGTACCCATAGAATTGCATTGGTTTTGTTTCCTTACAATAGAAGTGAATGGTACTCCCTGTTACCCATTTTTTTTTAAATATCTTCTTTTGTCTTCTGCAGAAGAAAGTCGTGCAGGTTCGAAATAACAAGAGGGGGAGTAAATGATGACAGATTTGTCTATTTTGTAAGAACTATCCCTTTAAGATAATACAGGTCACATGTGCAGAGATGAATAAAGATCTGTGTTTTTGAAAATGTGTTTATTTATATTCGGGTAGTTGATGAATAATGGTACATGTGGCCTAAGTTGTGACATATCAAAACTTTTAAAACAAACTATTATATTACATTGTTTTATATCGTTCATATTATATTTATCAATTACGTTTTTTCTCATTTTTTGCCATCACACAAAAGGACAAAATTGCATATTAGTCTGTCAACCACCCATTCACATATGAATGTAAAATTGTTATCACACAGAAATTCTGACTCACATTCATTCCTTAACTGAAGCATCAGCCATGTTGTCTGTTTGTCCAATCCAATTTCACACCTGATGTATGCCAGTGTCTCTAATAAGCCACATGCAATTCATCAATAGAAATCGCTTCATCATAGGAGCCAATAAATCCATTCGGCTCGGAGACGGATTTTGTGTTGATGTGTGGACTGATGATAAAGTTTGTGGTAGCATATTAAAGCGTGTGTGTGATTGACAGTGTCTGGGCCGCGCTGTGTTGCGTGTGGTTTAGAATGAATGAGAACCATTTCACAGCGGCTCAATATAATCCATTCTCATCAGTCTGATTAATGGAGAGCTGTAGGAGTGTGTGTTTCCTATCTGCCTTTCGCTCCCTTGACATCGCAGCTGCATGGAGATCCATTAGAGCATGACACACCTGTGTGTGTGTGTGTGTGTGTGTGTGTGCACGTGTGTGCATGCCATAACACTTGTCCACATTGTACCTTATGCTGTCCAAGAACCATCTACTTGAACAGGAACAGACAGTCTGGTTGACCGCAAATAAAATGAATTACTGGAAGCCGGGGAGGTTTTGCTTATTCAATAAAAACCTAATTTGAAATGATTGGAAAGTGAGGGGGAATTAAATCTGTCACAGGTCAAACTCAAGCCTTCGTCACCAGCATAAGTGCAACATTCTAAAGCACATGCGCTAACCGATGCACCACATTACACGTGAGCAGAATTCTGACAGGAAACAACACCTGAGCAGGTGGCGTGTCTATCTTTATCTTTTACCCCATCTGGGAAACGCAGCCTTTACAAACACGCGCGTGACATATGCACATGTCACACGATCGCGGCGAAATTGGATTGAGTTATTGTGCTGCCCGTCATACAGACTAACAACGGCATCGTGCATCTCTGAAAGTGGAATGAGGTTTCACGCACAAGGGAGCGATGAGAGATGAGTTTGTGTGTGTGTGTGTGTGTGTATAAGAGACTGACTTCACCAAATCTGTTGTGATTTATTCTGACGGATGATTTTGCAGACCAAGGAAGTAGAAAAAGGCTTTCACCAATGCGCCTGTCACACCGGAGTTATACTGAGGCGGTCGATAGAGAAACGGAAGACTGTCATAGCAGGAAAACTGAATGTGCAACAGCATTACATTTTAGTTAGAGAAACAGTTCACCCAAAAACACAACGGTCATGAGCAGGCCCAGACAGAATACCCACAAATGACCAAAAATAGTTTTTCTACAATGCAGTTTGGTGCTTTCTAAAGCTATTGGTCACAGACCATTACGGTTCCTACTTTATATGAGAAAAAATCTGTTATTGCAAATCTGAAGTTTTGTGTTGCACAGGAAACATTGGCCCTACCTTCTCCAGATGAGCAGTCCGACTCCAAGAGTGAGCAACATGATGAGAGCAGCGACTGAGACCACCACGATGATCACCACAGGACTCTGCTCGCTGGAAGCCAGCGCCACTAAAGAAAAACATGTATCCAAAGACAAACAAAAGGTACAGTTAGTATTCATGGGGGCACAAGCCATTATCACTGCTTTAAAAGCAACGGAGCATGACAAGAGGATTGATTTTTTAAGTTTTTCTTGATTTATTTTGATAAGGCCTTAATGGGAATACATTTTTGTGAGGTGAAGTTACGGCTTTCCTCCAAAATGTGTCCGTTTCATCCATTTGGACGGGGGGAGACAGTCATTTTTGGCTTCTAAATGAAACACTTCGGCTGTGAAATGGAAAGTTTGAACTGCTGTCGACGTTTATGTGTTAAATAATAGCAATGTTTAATATCATATTTTTTTAAATGCATCATATTTCTGTTATTTCTTTGTGTGGATGAGAAAATTCAGAACTGGAGCATTAAAGCACAATTTTTACTGTAAGATCTTCTCAAATACAACAAAACGCTTCATCGACAGAGACAGTTACTCCCCACATACAGCACTAAATACTCAAAATTGAAAAACGTCCAAATCAAAGATACATTATAAGCCCAGCCGAGCGTTTAACATTTGAAGGAACAGGAAAATTCTAAACAGAGAATTAAAGTACTCTACAAAGCAACACTAAGAGATTCTGAAACCAGATTCACCCGGGCCAAAATGTTTGCAACTGGGCAAAGAGGGTAGCAGCTTTGTTCTGAATAACCTGTTTAAATACTTTGTAAGTTAGTGCACTTCACAGGAAAAGGATGAGCTTACATGTGCAGTTCCTTCCATTGTGTTCATCCAATATGAATGATTCCTCTTAAATTAAACATGCCAGCAAGCTTTTGCACTTTAAACTCAGTGTGTCATTATAAAGTAAAAATGTAGTGAGCACTAATATAATAAATAAATAATATAATCATAATAATTCTTGGAACCAAGCATCATCAGCAACACTCTTAACTAGAAAACATGACGAAGCGAAGAAGTTACTCACATTCTCCTAGCGTCTGCAGCTCCAGCGGTGTGCTGTACGCCCCGTAGTCGAGCGGAGGGGGTGACACAGCCACCACGGGCGTGGAGGAAGACGCAGCAGATGGAGAAGAGGGAGATGAGGACGAGGAGGATGAAGAAAGAGGAGATGAGGAGAGAGAGGACAAAGCTGGACTGGAACAGGTGCGGATGAGGAAGACGTAAGTTGTGCCCGGTTTCAGGTTGTTGACACTGATTCTTGTGGCGGCCGTCTTAACCGTGGAATAACTCTGGTCTTTCTGGTCCTGAAAAAACATGCCAACATGTCCATAACGATTGAAGAGTAAATGAACATCTACAAATGGTCAATGAGTGCATGCAGGTTTCCAAAACACTCAATCCATCTTCCATTGGGTGGACAAACAGGCTGGTTCGGTTTGGACTCAAACTGACAGGATAGTATTCACACTTTTAAAAATGTTTGTCTTTGCATACCATTGTAAACGTACAACATGTACAGTAGCGTTCATCATTTTTATCTGATGAAAGAACACCGTCCAAGTTGTTTACATTCTGGTTGTTTTTTTATTAGATATAAACAGTCCAACACCAGGCTTATAAATACACTTACTGCTCATAAGAAATGGCATTATTTCATGGTTTTCCAGCACTTGTGTGAGTTTTTTTAGACTTTAATGTCTGGTAGATATATGTTATGGAGCTTACTGGCATGATCAATGAATCGCAGTGTGCTGTGGTTGTACACAAACGCAGGTAAACAGACCTCAGGAGATGCAACTGTACCTTCTCATAGTATTTGATCTCGTACTCTGTGCGACTGCTGTTGGTATATGCGATGGGCTCCCTCCAAACCAGAGTCACACTGCGCTGTTCAACCTTCTCTGCCCGCAGCTCGCTCACTTGAGAGGGTGCTAGAGAGAGAGACAGAGAGAACGAGAGAGAGAGCTGTAAATAATTAAGGAAAGCTGTAAGAATTTTCTGTCAGCTGGAATAGCGTGTGAGACATTGTATAAGATCCGATAAAGACGTTCTCTTGTCAGAAAAAGTTCGCATCTGTTCATATTTTGTATTCTGGGTGGTTATACAATGTTTTAACTTCCCATTTCAAAATTAACACGTATATTAAAGTATCATTGGCATGATTTTAGCTGAAGTAATTCACTATCATGTATTGTTTTCCAGTAAAAATATCAAGAAATCCATGAAACAAATTTCTCCTTTAGGTTCCAAATATAGTGATTATTGTTCCAATAATTTGATCTGTTTTAATTGTTTAATATCAGGCTATTTATAATTTTTTATTAGTAAATTGATTCTTTTTTTTATCCCCTCAATTTAAATATACATCAATTCAGATCTGTGTCTTTGCTCCCTCAAAATAAATGCACACTTTTAATGTCTTAACTGGGCAGATGTTTCTTGTTGTTTTGAAAATACACACAGACAGAAATAGATTGTGTGTATGTGTGTGTTGCTGTGCGTGTGTTGCCCCTCCTCTTCTGCTGTCCAGATTAAGAGATGATTAACAACGACACAACAGCTGAGAGCTGCCACTCAAAATCCACAATGGAGAACTGACATCTCCATCACTACACAAAATAAGCACTGAACGAATAAGACACCAAACTTTCCTTGATCATACACCAACCAAAATGCAAAAAGCACATATTTTCATTTTTTTTGATAAGAAAAACATTTCCCGTCAAGCATCCCTGTATGCAATGAAGCTGTAATTTGGGCTGCTGATCAAAAGCTGTATCTCACCTCTTCATCTATGTCAAGCCTTTAAAACAAAGTCACTGGGGTTATCTTCATTCAGTCTGTTCTCACAACCAATAGGAACTCCTCTATTTCCTGCCATAAGAGCGCCGTACAGACATCCCACGAGACAGTGTGTGAACTAAAACTAAAACATCTCAGGAAAAAATGCTTTGATCCCAAACTAAGTGACAGCTAGACTGCTCATTATACATCATGGACAACTCAACTGTGACACGCTGTGCACGAGGGTCGTCCATAGTGTCAGCTTTGCGACTAGACTCCAAACAGACAATTCAATCCTTGCCAGACCTGTGAAATTTATTTCACTTTTTTTACCATTTTGCTACTTTTATGGACAGCATTAGTACACAAAGGTTTGGTGTTGGCAAAGCTTTTAAAAATTTCTTTTTTAACTTTCCAATATGGCTGTCAGACGATTTATCGCGATTAACCGTATCCAGAATAAAATGTAGTTTTTACATAATATATGTCTGTGTACTGTGCATATAAATTTGTATTTTTAAATAGGTACATATACATGTATAGATATTTAGGAAATGTTTGCATGTTTTTTTATGTTTACCATTGATTTAAATTATAAATAATTGTTTATTTTTATATTTTTCTTAAATAAACATGTATTTGTGATTTTTTAATAGAAAATGTATATGCACTGTACACAGACATATATTATGTAAACACAAACTTTTATTCTGCATATTATTAATAGCGATTAATCTTTTGACAGCCCTACTATTCCATGTCATAAAGTAGCTTACATCAAAATAGTAACTAAAAACAAGCTCAGAATCCCAAATTTTGCATTAAAACAATAAACATCTGTTGTTTTTCTTTTTTTTAAATCCCACATCTAATTCCAAAATCCGTGATTTATCTTCAAAGTTTAAATGTGGACTGAGACCCCCAACCTAACAAATAAGTGGATTAATAACCTCAAGAGGCACCCAAAAGTCAAAACAACAGTTTGTGAATTAGATCGAGTGTAAGCAAAGCTTTTTTCGCTTTTTCTTTCTCACTCCAGGCTTTTGTTTCTTAAGCTGTGTTTAATGAATTATGTATCGAGCAGCGAACTGCTACTCTGCCTCCAAATGCACCTGCAAACATGGTTAACATCACACGCACGACATACATACACATATGCACTCGCCCCACCGAGTGGGAGGAAATGAGAGCCGGCCTGAACTGCTTACAGTAACTCGCTGCAGGCACTAAACTGGAGGTTGAGATGTTCTGAATCGTGCTATCGAACTGACCTTTGGAAGGAAGGTTAAGATGTTGCGATACACGTTACATGTTCTCTCTCACACAAACACAAACATACAGATTTTCATTAGGGATGTACACACAACATTTTTTTTTCGAACCGGACCAGTCGATTTGCCCACCAGGTCATAACACCGTTCTGTGTGTATATAGATCAACAGTTAGAAATGCCAGAGCCTTTCAATACATTCACTGACAATTGGACATGTAAGATATTCTAAGTATCAATAAACTTGTTTACAGCAAAACTTGCATTGTCCTAACAAAAATGGACTTTAAAATGTGTTATAAAAATGTGGTGGTTTTATGGTTGATGCATTTAGATTTTAAAACTTTTTCAGAGAATATTCAGACAGGTCTTCTTAGCACACGATGATAGTTCACCCCAAAATGAAAGGTCTGTCATCATTTACTCATCTTCGTTTAATTTTAAACCTGAATGACTTTTCAAAACCACAAAAGAAGAAATTTTGAAGAATGTTAGGAACTGAAAACTGTGGGTAAATGATGACAGACTTTTCATTTTGGGTTGAACTATCCCCTCAAAGCACAACACTTTGTCTGCACTCGAAAACTCTTTCCATACCATTAAAAATAATCAAGATAAACGAATCAACTGCTCACTACCCCTTCCAACAGCGATCAATGTAACTGTTCACCCGAGTGAGACATTCCCGTATATCTTTGTTGAGCAGAGGGTATATGCCCTATAGACAGAGCCAGCATGGCTCCTGTGTGCCTTGCAGTGGCAGAGCCGAGGATGCATTCAGCAGGGGTGTTTGGAAACTACGTTTGGCAAGAAGCGGTGCGCTATCAGAGCGTGCAGGCAGGCAAGCGCTGCTCCCTCAGGACGTCTTCCTGTGAATTAGTGTGGAAGTCTCTCTCTCTCTTTTAACCTCAGTCATCTCATTATTGTTTGGAGAATTCCTTTGACTGGCTCTGCAGTTTTTGGCACATTGCAACATCCTGCTAATCGTGGTGCTTTTGTTAAACATGTACATCCACTTAAACGTCTTCTGTGTGTGTTAGAGAGGCGAGAGAGCAAAAGATTTTCCGTGTTTTGTTATGGCCAGTTAGCCGTGTTTTCTGACAACATGCAGCGATACATTGCAGACGGCTATTTGCCTCTTGGCCAAACAGAAAGAAGCAGAGAGCAATGCAGGGAGGTAAAGCGAGGGATACTTGGATTTTTCTGTGGTGTTTGCTTTACTCTGGCAGGGTAAAATGTGATCTTGCCCTCAGCAATGGCAGAAGAGAATGTGACCGAGTCACGCATGATAACACACAAACATACTGTACACACAAACACACACACGCATACACCTCAATATCGATGCAGTCTGGCCGAACATATGAGATGCCTTCAGGTGTAAGTTGACCTTGCAGTTAGGGCACAAGTGAGTGTGTGTAATACTTAAGACATATGTGTGCATTCAGTTTGCTAGATAGTATGTGACTTCTCATACTAAAGATGAACAATGATATTTTCTTTAAAGGTCCAGTGTATTAAATGTAGCGCCATCTAGCAGTGAGGTTGCGAATTACAACCAACGGCTGCCTCCACTCCACTCCACTCCTCCCTTTCGAAGCACTACGGTGGCTGACAAAGGATTAAGATGTCGTTCCTCGCTTCTTTGTCGAAGGAGATACGGTTTTACGAAGCATTCCATGGAGCAGTTTGTCCGATTAGGGCTACTGTAGAAACAACCTGGCGAGTTCCGTGCAAGGGGATTCGCAGTTTATTTAGATAGAAATAACTCATTATGAGGTAATAAAAACGTAACGCTTCATTATGTAAGATCTTTTACCACCTCTGAAGACATAGTTATGATTATTAAATTGCATTTCTGTCACCTTTAACATTCATTGATTTTTTAACTTTCATTTCAGTTTCACCATTTTTTGTAGATTTTTCCTCCGACTATTATTCTACACAACTTGAAATAGATGCATTGCACAACAACACATCCCACACACGCACACACATTCCCCGCTATGAGAAAGAAAGAACTAAAAACGATTTAAAATAAACCTATGGTCCGACACATTACCCAGGATGCTTCACCAGCTGGGCAGGCTGATAGACTTGCTATTATCATTCATATTATCATTTATATTATCGTGGGGAGAGAGGGAAGGATAAAGTGAAGGGAGGGAAAGGAAGAAAGGGTTTCTGCCGGCCTGCTGGGAGGGTGAGATAGACTGATGCCTGCAAGACATATACATTTCCATCTAAAGAATGCTATTACAACACCCTACGCACACCTGGGACGGGAAGAGCGAGGATGAAAGGAAGCGGGAAGGGACGTAAAAGAGGGTGGCGGCGGAGGAGGAAGAGAGTGAACAAGGAAGCGTGGAGAAAATGAAAAACAGTGAACGGGGAGGAAGGAAAGATAAATGAGAGAAGAGGATTGGAAAAGAAAGCGAAGGAGTAGTACATAAAAAGAAAGCGCAGGGAGAGGGCGAGAAAAAGGCTAATGAGGAAATAAGATTTGCCAATGGCATTTCCCATAGAACTCCACACTATATCACTATAGAAATCCAATTTCCTTCGCTAAGATTTATGACCTTTCTTAAAGGTGAGGGGTATAATTTTTGTGCCACTATCAGAACCTAAAGGAATTTCAAGATGTATCCGAAACACTTTGCGAACTGTCCCGGACTTGTCTTTTATTTTCAGACAAACAGGTAATCCAGCCCAAAACTCACAATAAGTTGACATGTCGGACTGCTCAGACAAACAGCAATGATGCAAATGACTGACAAACTGTTTCGTTTCTTTGCAAAATGAACTGGGATAGGGAACACATTTAACATTCGTGTGGCTGTGCTTTTCTTGTTTGCACCATAGCCAAAGCTAGAAAAAAATAGTATAATCACCTCCTTAGAGGTGACAGAAACTTAAAAAGTGGGTTATAATGATTGGAACGCCCTCAGGAACTTCCTCCAAAAAAACATGAGGATGTAAGCCAAGAAAAACACACTTTCAACACAAGACGAAATTAAAAAGGGGAAAAACATCCAGTGAGATAGGGGGTTGACAGGAAGGTAAGGCTTCATTTTCCAGACTCAAAGCCCCAGCACTGCTGTAAGCTACAGACAGCGTCAAACCGCCTGACAGCACAGACACAACACTAAGCTGATTTCAGAGTTCATGAGAAGTGCACCAAAGTTAGACTAAATCAGAAATAAATAAATATATGAAAAATCCGCTCTCGACACGTAAAAGCAGAGCACAGTCTTTCGAGCAAAAGCACATTTATTCAGCTAACTCTGCAAAGAGGGAGGTCTGGCTGACTGACATCTCCCTCTAGGGATGACAGACAGCTGTCAATCAAAGCATTAGGCCATCGCTCTCATCACGAGATGTCTGAACAGTGAGCGTGGAGACTCATCAACCCCCTATAGCTTTACACAAAACCTCACGGCAAAAATCATTTTTCAAGCCGTGTTTTTTACCGTGAAACATCCAAATAGATTACGCCTACTTGAGACAGAAAATTGCAAACAGAGTTGTTTATAAAAGCGATATCTTAAGTTAAACAGCAAGTTGATTTTCTCCCCCATTGCCAATTTTTGGAAACAAACCTATTTAAACCATATTTTCTTTAAAAACAAGTCTGAATATATAATGCAGCGTCGCCTAATAGCTAAAGACCTGATCGCAGCAAGAACAAAAACTACATAAGCATCAAAACCAACATTTTTATTAAGCTGTTCGCAACAAGAACAAAATCTACATTAGCATCAAAACCAACATTTCTATTAAGCTCTGCGGTTTTACATATGAAACGTGTAAGCCATTTAAATTGTATTGGATTTTGATAGGATTTAAATTTTTTATCATCAGAAAGTCATGCCAACAATACTGTTCCTCAGTCATTTTTTAAAAACGTTACTTTTGTAGTTATCGTACTTGGTCTGAGAAGAACATTATGTGGTATGATTTGTATGTTCATTCATAGAAGTTTGCATATTTGCACCAAAAACACAAAGACACCATTTAAAAAAAGGATTATTATTATTCTCTCTCTATATAAATTTATATATATATTCCGTTTTTGTTGTATGTTTTCAGACGTATACCGTACATTTTAAACATTCAGTAAGTGTATTTGTTTTGTTGCACTTGTTGTTTGTGGTCACTGTCTTTTAGTCATTTACACCTAAAAGAAGAAACAGTACATTCCTTTAAAAAAAACGTAATTCTTTTCTTTTTTGCTTTTACATTTTTTTGTACTGATAACAAGACAAGCATACTCATTAACAACATGACTTTGTCCAGCGTAACAATCTTTCTGGATAAAAAAAGAAACTTTAATCCACACACAAGTCACAAAACTCTCCGAACAGAATAATAACCATCTTAACACTTATAAGGGTGATAATGAGACTAAGAGGAAAGAGGGGCATTTCAAAGAAATCGCTGTCAGTTTGAACTTTTCTTGCATACATTCTCACACATCCCTTTGGTTTAAGAGCCTGACTCATTGTGGCCGTCCGTCACTCAGAGTTCACAGCAACGCTGTTAAGATCTGAGGACATCTAGCCTGTCGTCTGCGCGCTCGATCCGACATCTAACTCTCCGCGTGCCGCATAACAAGCTCGCGAACGCATCTGTGATTGCCACAAAGAGCGGTGAAAGCGTGCTCTCGCAAAGGGCGAGGAAAAGATGTTACGCCGCGACCAATTAAAATCCTTTGCGCTCTGTGACAAAAGAGGCCAAATTGGTTGAGTGCGGAGCTGAATGGAGGGTGATGACTCAATCTCTTTTAGTGCTGCTGGAGTTCCTGCGCCCTCTCTCATTTTCTACCATTAAAGCGGAGCGAGAAAGCATCTCCCTCGTTAGGGAGAAAGACGGGAATGCGGTCGAGAGCAAATGAACAAATGTGCGGCGGATTGCAGAGGAGAGCGTTCCTCTACATGAATGGACGGATGAGGGGAAGACGAGTAATGAAAGATTTGGTTGATCAAACTGGTAAAGTTGGACTGTAATCATCAGACTTTGTTAAAATGTAGACTTTTCCCCATTCACACTCACACACATAACTCGCTCTCCTCTTGAGGCACTGTTTCCTGCTGTTCTTCTCCTCATGTCATTCTCTTATCCCTCTCTCTCCACCCTTCCTCTGATGAGGCGCTCAGAAGGGGCCCGACCCCAGAGAGCTCCACAGGCCCCGGCCATCTAAAGCAGCAGAGCTAAATCCTCTGAAGATATTGAAATGTCAATCCCTTTTTGGTGACCCTCCCCTCAACCTTTCTACCAAACACGCACACAAACAGGTTTGATTCATTACATTACACAGAACATCTCATAGACTTCTACTGTTTTCCTATCAGGCTAATGATATTTTCTATCCTTTACCTAACCCTCATGTAAAAATACTGATATTATCAGATTCGAAATAATACATGATACTTTTTTTTTACTAAAGAGGACCATCTCATATGTCTTAAAGGGATAATTCAGCCAAATTCTCCAATTTGCTGTTTATTTACTCACCCTCAGGCCATCTGAGATGTAGGTGACATTTTTTTCTTGAGTAGAACCATAAAGAAGATTGTTTGGAAAATCCGCAGCCCTCTCTGCTTCATATAATGGGAGTCTATGGGGTCCACCGGTCTAAGAGTTCATAAAGCACGTTATTCCAAAAAGCAGCTCCTGGCGACATGTTGACGTTACGTAAAGCGAATCGTTTGATATTTTCATAAAACTGAACGTCATTTTCAATAATAATAGCCATAATGTGCAGCCTCTGCACATAGTCTTCTTTTTGTAGAATTTGGTCACGGATGGCATACCAGCGTCTGGTACGTTTTGCGCCACCTGCAGAAGGGGAGTGTTGAGGCTGTACATTATGGCAAATATTATAAAAAATGACGTTAAAATTTATGAAAATATCGAGCGAGTCACTTCACGAAACGTCAACATGTCGCCAAGAACCGCTTTTTGGAATTATGTGCTTTAGGAACTCTTAGAACGGCAGACCCCCAAGACTACCATTATATGAAGCAAAGAGGGCTGGGATTTACCAAACAATCTTTTTCAGGTTCTACTCAGGAAAAAATGTCACCTACCTCTCGGATGGCCTGAGGGTGAGTAAATAAAAGGCAAATTGGAGTTTTTGGCAGAACTTTCCCTTTAAAGAGTACATAACTACGGATTTTTAAGGTCCTACTCTGGTTTATGAAGTGTCCAACAACATGTTTATGAAAACAGAAGGTGTAAAAAAACTATTATTTCATAATAATTGGCAGTAATTCTTACTTTTTCTAATCCCCTCCTTACCGGTAGCCTACTGTGATGTGATTGGTGAAATGGTCTAGTCTGCTGTGATTGGTCTACCGTGAATGAGGCTCAAGAGTGTTTAGGGGAAAAAAGTGAAGTTTTCGTGGTCAGTCCTAGCAAAACGTAGACAGGGACTACATGTTGTGACGTTAATCCGCGGAGGTTTGCACACAAACGACTAGGGAAGACTCGTTTGCATGATTCAGAGTCGACTCCCTTTTTTCCAAGCCAATAACTTTGTTATTCATTCTCTTCGGATTTACAACTTGGCAGAATGCTTACTTTCAAACATTATATAATGCATGAATACTTATTAATTTATAATCTCATGTTGTTTACTCTTTAAGGAGTTGTTTTATGATTACATTATGATGCACAATATTGTATATACATTTATAAAGATATTTTTGAAAATTGGCCCTCTCAAGCACATCGAATATATACATAGCAAACAAAGGACATGTCGAGTGACTTAGTAAAGCGTATTGTAGCATAAAAGCACTGCAATCCATCAAAAGCCAGCCCCCCAAATTCAGATCTGAAGGATGATCTTACCTAAATCTGCCTGGTCTGTTTGGGTTTAGGGGCTGGTTTAAACCTGCCATCTACATCCATTTCATGCCTTAACATTTCAGAACCCCTGTCACTGACTAAGGTACTTGAAAAAATTACTATGTGTCACGGAAGGCCGTAAAAATCAGAAGACAACACTTGAAAGTGACGGGGCTGCTTATTTAGATGTGCACAAAAATCCACCACAAAAATAAGTGACTCATTCATGGTGACAAAAGGCCTTACAAATCATCCGGGCTGTGGACAGCTTACACATTTCTTTTTATTCACATTGATTTAACTTAACAAAAGCGACCCAATAAATGTCTAGTTAAATGTGCTCTGAATTTGTATTTACAGTTCTGCTACGGTACAATCACAGTCAGATGTTAAAAAAGCACATGTGTTACACTGCACACCCACTTAAAACTTGCTTAAACCAATTCGTTTTCCATTTTAACATTAGAAAATCTCAATTCAGTAGGATGGACCAGAGGGAAATGTGCACAGCTTCACAAACAAATCAACGTTCTCTTGAGATCCAAACTTTAGGTGATCGTGTCCCCTCTGGAGCGTCCTTCCCTGCGGTCCCACAAGAAAAGAATGCGAACACCCCTACCCATAAACCCTAACCTCCCATCAGGGCCTGCGGTGGGCCGATAAGTCCAGCTCAAAGCCCCCTTCTCAAATACAGGGAAATCCGTTTGGTCAGGGTGCACTTCTCATCGACTCGCAGTCTTAAACCCATGCTGGCTAAGTGCCAACTCCGCCAGCCGTGAACCTTGTGCCGTAAAGCACCACGGACGTTCTCTGTAGCGTGGAATCACCGCTGGGTCTCGTTCTGAGAGGAAGTTTAATATTTCACACTGGAAAGAAGAGAGAGGAGGGTGAAGTGGGAGGGGGAGATTTACTAACAGGTTTATAGTTTAGGGTGGGGGGCTGTGAGTGTGTGACCCGCCTCACAGTCACTGATGCAGTATTCATAAAGGTCAGCTGCTCTTTTATGAATTATTGTTTTAGAACACAGAAAGGGCGTCTGTCACATCATACCCTCTGCTCGCGTGGAGCCCGTCACGGTTAAGTAATGCAGCAGAGAGGCAATATTGAGGCGGCATGCTTGGGTGTGTTGACATGCACATCGATATAGGAACAGAGACTGCAAAAGATCCCAAACACTAGTGTTTAATGTATAACCCGGTATGTAGGATATAAAAGTAAGATATTCACACTAAACAAAACTTGCTTATACATCAGGGTTGCCAAATTGATGCAACAAAACCAGCCAGGTGGGCAAAACTAGCCAAGTAACCAATGCCCAAATATCAAAATACAATCAGTCCCATACTTAAAAATATTTTACAGTCCTTGCTAGGCATTAGAGACAATTGAAAATCACTATACTGCACAAAAAAAATGCTGAGTTATTTATTTTCAACCCAGCATAGGGTCAAAAAGGGACAAACCCAACCGTTGGGTTGTATATAAACCAAGTATTCAACACAAAATGCTGGGCTGTTTTAACCAATAGCTGGGACAAATATAAACATTTTATGACTTAAATTAACCCAACGGCTGGGTTTGTCACTTTAAGACCCAGTGCTGGATTGAAAATAACCTAGCATTTTCTAGAACAAAGTAATGAACACACCTTAACTTCACCTTACAGCAAGAACGAAAGCTTTTAAAATCTATCTACATTTGACCCGTGGAATAAAAAACGACGTATGGCAACAGTTTCTAAAGTAACCCTATTACGTTGGAATATCAGGGATCTAGCAACCCTGCTCTATAATTAAACAAAAAATTGCAGGTTAGTGTAAGTACTTCAATTTGCGTGGATGGAATCAAGTGACGTCAAACTGACATTTGTTGCAAAACTGCTCCCTTGCTCAAATGATAAATATCTACGCTCTTGACATTCTGAATCGGGTAAAGTATAGGACACGCCTTAAAATATAGTTTTTTATATACTCGCTTGCTAATAACTGATATTATAAACTGCATTTTACTGGCCATCAGCCACCTCAATCTCACAATGGGAAATAAAATGAATACGTAGCAGTGAAAAGCAATATTCAACCATCTCTAACTATAATGGTCAGATAAAGGGGAGATGGTGGTCTAGTGGGTTAAACCACTGAACTGGTAAATCAAAAGGTTGCTGGTTCGATCCCAGCAGCCACCACCAGTGTGTCCTTGAGCAAGACACTTTACTCCATGTTGCTCCAGGGGGATTGTCTGTAATAAGTGCACTGTAAGTCGCTTTGGATAAAAGCGTCTGCCAAATGACTAAATGTAAATGTAAATGTATAAAACACATTGATGTCATAGTGATATTTCAACGTTGCTTAATCTTCTACCTGTGGTCAAATTCATTGCAAATATAGAATTTATATTCAAATATATCATCGCTAACAGCCTCATGGAAAATTAATTCCAGTCACTTTATTTCTCCAAATTGCTCTCAGTGTGAACGCAGTTTCATTTCATTTGTATAGAGAGCTCAGCAAAAGGTTATTCCTTCAAACAACTTCCAATAACACAAAAACAAAGCACTAACCGCAGCACTGATCTCGCTCTCTAGTCAGTGCATCGCTTTTGTGTTGACTGGCAATCACACAGAACTCTAATCAAAGTGCATAAACACAGCTGCCTGTGAGACTGTACATCAGTGTACAGTAAAGTAACGCACATCCGCTGAGAGGTGCAGTTAACCTTCAGTGTGTGTGTGTGTGTGTGTGTGAGATTAATGGTGTGTTTATTGCGAATGGAACAGGAGTTGAGAGGAATATTGAGTTAGAATATGCAACCGACATAAAAATTAAAGGCTTGTGTTATACCTACCCACACAACCTCCAGCACATTAAAAACACAAGGATGGCCCATCCCGGAGGATAAGATTTACACCTGAGAGGGTGAGAGAGTCCAAGAGACAAAGAGAGAGTCGTTTTTGGCCGAGAAGCAGCAATTGGTGTTGGGAGGAACATAAAATAAAAGGAACGGGAGCGGAGAGCCAAATAAACGCTCTGCAATTGACTCTTAATGGAGAGAAAAGCGGGTGGAAGTGGAGGACTTGATGAAAGAGATCTTCTCCATTAATAAACATGCAGCTTCAATGCTACTTATATCAGCCCGAGTGTTCAAGCACTCTGGGAACAGGAAAAGATCTGAATCGGCGCTAAAGCGTATATGTGTGTGTGTGTGAGGCGGCAAATCTGCTTCGTGTGTACATTATCTGCATGCCTTGTAATAGTAGTTAATGGTCAGTTATTGCAGATAAACTGGTTATATATATCATCTGAAGTGAAAGCGTGTATCAGGTTATTTACATAATATAGTGTACGTGTGTGTAGGACAGTACACAACCTGAAGTATCCCTCCCCACCTCACAAAACTCACCAGCTGTCCACTAAAGCCCTTCTGCACCCCAGATGCTGCAGTTATACAACTTCATTTTGTAATCGGTCAGCACTGATAAGAAGTGCTTGGTTGCATGCTCAGAGGTCATAAAACACACGTGAACGCACAAATGTACGCACACATTGTATGTTTTACTGTCTACTGTTTTTACATTGAGCTAAAGATAATTTCTGTCTTTTAATTCTAACTGTCTTTGCATTGTTACATTTTCATTATTAAAATACCATTTTACATCTTTTTTTGTGTTCATTAGTACAAAGAAATTCATACAGGTTCGGACCAACATGAGGATGAGTAAATAAAGACAAAGTTTTCCCTTTAAGCCATTTTTCTAGTGGAGATCAGTGACCTTGAGATGGGTGACTTTTGGTCCTAACTATAGTTTACATATTTTTCAGATGCATGCCAAAGCTATTATAGTTTACCAAAACTATCAAAACATTCTATAAATAAATATATATATATTTTTTTTATAAATAATAAAATGTAAAACATACAAATTTGCTGAAAATTACTAAATTGGTAATATTAACATAATGACTATTATTAAATTACATTGAAGCTTTTACAAAACATTGATAAAACTAGAATAAAATTTAAAAAAACTCCCCAATTATATATGTATAATTTTGTTTAATGTCAATAAAACTATTACTATGTTTACAAAATTCTGTGATTTTTGTGAGTGTATTGCATAAAACAGCCCTTTGCTATATAATTCAGACGTTAATTGGTCTTTTTATTGCAGTAGAAGAATTGACTATTGCACCTGAGAGACACTACTATAACCTCCAATTATGTGCAAAACATTTACCAATTCAATTAAAAATAAATAAATGCCTTTCATTGCTCAGCTTAAAGGACCATTTCAACAAATGGAAAAAATGCAAAGGTTTTATATCGTATTGGATGACCCTCACAGTCTAATACCATTACGAATCAGTATATTGAAAAAATGTAACTGACCACCCCTCCGGATCTCATTTAAGAGGACGGGAACACCATTTAATCTCAGGCAGTTTCAAAAAAACACATTAGTAACTCAAGAGCATAGAGCGAAAGCAATGAAATAGGGAAGCACTAAGATGAACATAAGCTGCTTTGTCACAACCTCATTTGACTCCGATAAGAAGCGTTCCACTCAAATCAAACCATCCAGAGTGGAAACATCTGCTGTGGTGTTTTCAGGGACATGTCAGTGTGCTCAAATACTTCTCTCCCAAAATTACGGGAAAGCATCCTGAGCGCTTACACTGTAATACTTGACTATTCTTAAGCAATTTAAAATAATTGAAAGTGCCTCAATATTGTATATGTACCTGGAAGGCTGGTGGAGATGTTGACTTGGGTGTAGAACCTTTTATTCGGAAGCATCTCCGAAACGCCATTCCGGGCTTCTACGCTGAAGGAGTAGTTGCTGTTAGGTAGTAGGTTGACCACAGTGACTGTGCGCTCCGTCAGGCCGCTCTGCTGCGGTACGAAGCCCACGCTGGCACCGCAGGGTTCACACTGCACCTGCAGGGCTCGAGGTGGGCCCACACATCGGCGACAACCTATACTGTAGGTAAGATCCACCCGACGACCGGAGTCATTTGGTGCGGACCATTCCAGAATAAGTGTGGATTGTTTGAGGGTGTAGACCAGATCTCTGGGTGGAGAGGGGGGACCTACATAAAAAAGACGTAACATCAAGTAATGGATTCATAAGCAAGAAGTAAATGCAATGTGAACAACATACTCTACTTCGCAACATGATAACCCCTGAAAGAACTGTAATTCTATTTCAAAATGAAAACCAATTAGCTACAACTGGGTGAAGTCTAATATAGCTTAAGGCTTAAAGTCTGTTGAGAGGAAATGAACACAGGGGCATGGAAGAGATTCAAAGAGAGAGAGGAACCGTAGAGTTTTAAGGGCATATGGCAGACAACAGAACAACAAACACACACTTGGAAATAAATTTATCCAAACACAGGGTGAGAAAAGTATCATTAGACGCTCAAAAACTGTCATTTTTGAACGGATAGGTCAGCCAAAAATGAAAATTCTGTAATTTATGCACCCACTTGTCATTTTAAACCTGTATGACATCCTTTCTTTCTGCAGTAAAAAAAGTTACTTTGAAGAAAGTTGGTAGACCAAATAATGTCTGTACCCATTCGCTTCTAATGTACAGACCAGAGCAAACCATCGGTACCGCCGTTGCTCGGTTACCAACATTTCTTAAAATATCTTCTTCTCTGTTCTGTTTGGAATGAGAGGAGGGTGTGTAAACGACAACATCATTTTCATTTTTGGGTGAACTTTCCCTTTAAAGTCCGGTTCACACTGCCATTGAAAAGTCGGCGCAAGCGTTTTGACGCAATAAAGCAAAAAAACAATCGATTCCTATGATGTCCTTCACATAGAACATGAACATTAGGCACAAAAAACGCAAAGGTTTTCTATGCATGCATTACCCTCTCCTTTCCTGAAACAGTGAACTAATTGTCCTTTAGCTCCGCCTGGCTTACCGGAGTGAAATAGCTGTCGGCGATCAATCATTTCGCCATTGATATGAAAGCTAAGTTTGTATGACATTCGCTACGCTGTATCCTATCGCAGGCAGTCTGAATAAACCTTAAGGCCTTACTGAAACTAAAACCCTTTTATAATAAAATTGCCCCAATAATCGCAACAGAAACTGTGAATAAAAGTGAATTTTGGCTTAAAATAAAGCAATTTCTAACAAAGTTAAACTTAACAACAAGAAGCATTAGTTGCTGCTGTATTAAGGGAGCTTATTCAAGGTTTTAAACAATCAGCAGTGGTGTAGTGAATGTGTGAATCCAAAGAAACAGGAGAGAGATGGAGAAAGAGACATAAATATAAATTTATGAAAAAAGAGATAAAAGAGAGAGAGCAAGAGAGAGATAAACAGAGATCATGGGTGTTAATTGTTGCTGTCCTGTAGCGCAGGACTGTTCTGTTGACTCTGGGAGGAGCGGGTCGACACCGGAGCTCGGCTTCTATAATGTCGTTTGTCAGACAAGAATCTGGCAGCAACAGGGAGCCATTTAAATGTCACCGGGGCTTTAAGCTGCCCATCATCTGCCAGGGCCTGGACCACCGCAGGTGCCTGCCACTGCCCTTAAACACACACACAACTCTGATGGGCTCAATATGTTCTAATGAGAGGTGAGTTTGCTTGTCCTTCCGGACAGGATAAGGTGGCCTTTAAAGTTGTGTTTGTGAGCTTGTGAACAAAATGAACGGTTTCAAAGGACGCGTGTGCCTGGCCCGAAGTCAACCTCCGGTCTGTGTTTGTTTATTTGCCTGGCTAGTGGCTAATAATGTATAATATAATTCTTTATTCTAATTTATATTTAATTTAATTTATATGCATACTTTATCGTATGATAATTGTACTAAACAAACAATTTGTTTAATTCATAAAATGTATGCAATTTTGCCGCATTTTAATTTAGCCAACAAACTTTTCTTCAAGTTGTTACCCAAACTAAAACTGGTTAAATCTACTTTTATCTTGCTAGCTAATGTAATTTATTTGTCATTTATTTGACTTGTTATCAGAAATAATCTACGGGACTTTATTCTTTGCGGATGTGTACCTGAATTTAAGTTTGGTTAAGCATGCATGCGTAGTAACGTTTGTTTACGCTGTTGTTTTGAAACCGTGTACACAAGGGCACAAACACACATGTGCACGACGAGGAAAGTTAAACAATCTTTCCCATCGCCTCTGTTAACATCTTATGTCATTTACAGTTACAATTCTGCAGTACATTACTGTACAGATATTTCCCTTTTCTCTGTCTGGCTGGATCTGCTCATAGGAATCACGGTGGGATCGATACTATAATGAACACTATCACGAAGTGTTTCTCTCTCTCTCCTTTAAAAGCGGCTTAAATCAATAGAGTAATTAATGGTTTAATTATGCTATAAAAGTCATAACAAAGCCATTTACAGCAATCAGACATTTGTTAAACCCAAAGTTATGGGTCAGTCATGAGATTTTTAAGGTAAAATGTGTCAATTTTGGGCCACTAATGTCAACAAATGGAATTGCGAAAACAATTTACTCCTCTAATATATCACTACACAGGCTTTAAGTTTGTACTCTCTGTATTGAGCCGAAAGGGTCAATCTGTGATGTTTAAATCCTCTATTGATTGTTTTCTCTTTACAAACTAATTTGCACTTCAGTTCACCGAGATTAAACTTCGGTATGCAGTGAAAGGCAGAACTTCCTTGATTTGCTTGCACAGTCCAATGTTACCGGCCGTTCACACCCACATACACTTCAATCCTCTCAACAGAGCTAACCCCATTGTAAACAATTAAAAAACAGGATCAATTATATTGATTACAGCACTGTACACACACAAATAAATACAAATGTTTACTATTTACTCCTGCACATAACAATTTCCAAACACACACACACACTCCGGAAGTGGACATTCTTACGAGTGCAAGGGGCCGAAGGGGGGTCCAGCGGAGTCCTGAAGTGGTCGTCCTCACACATACAAAGCACATTACCATCCTCTTCAGCCTTGCTGTTCGCCGGACACGAGAAACACTCTTGTTGCCGTGACGACATCTTATATGTGCCGGGAGGACAGGCTGAGGAAAGAACACACAGCAAAAACATATTTTATTTACTGAAAGCACAAAACCTGCAGCTGAGACCTCTCTGCACAAAAGCGCTGACAAGCCGACAGCAGAAAGGTTTCTGCACATGTGGCTTTAATACTTATTAGCCAACATAAAAGATCTACTCGGGAACATAATGTGCTACTTGGAGAGAAACAAGCCACTGGGCCTCTAGATCTTTTTACACTAATGAGGATCAAAATATACATGAGAGGGGTGATTTGATGCGAATAACAGACAAACTGCTGAGACTGTGAACACACAGAGTACAAGAGAACGGACCTTTCGTTAAATGTATAGGAGAAAACACAAGATGCAATAAAGCAGAAAGAAGTCCCATCTTTCAGTGAGAAGAACCAATCACTTTCATGTACTGTAGCTTAAAAGGGAAAAAAGTATTTTGTTAGTTATTTGACATTTGTCTACAAGGGAAATCGTTTTGGATATTTAGTTTTTCCAAACAGGAGGTTCATAACAAAAATATTTCACTACTGTACTACAATACAGGACCCACAAGCCTGAAGTGAAATTAAATCCACCAATCAAAAGTGGAATGAGAACCACTTCAAAAGCTCATCTCAACTCAGCACAACACAATTATAATTTTCCATGACTATAAAATAATGATTTGCTTAACTTTTAAGTAGTTTTAAATGTAATTCAATTTAAGTTTATTATGCATACTATTTTATACAAGTAATTAATGACCATAAGTCATAAAAGTTATATTGTACCACCATAATTCATGGTCATTTGTAGCAATTAATAAAATGATTAGCCACAAATACCTTCACTTCATCATTGCTTAACACAAAGGGTCATTTAAACAATTCATTGGAAAAGATGAATATGGATGATACACAAAAATACATGCTACTACACGTGCAAACACCAAATCGAAATAAAAACATTCTTAAAAATGTGTACATTTAGAATGAAAACATTCCCACATTCATGCTTCTTTTCATACAGAAAAACCCAGCATCTCACAAACTATCATATTCATTCCTGCAAGTAGCAAACTTTGACGTGTCCTCATATGCCACAGTTTGTTTTTGCCACTTTCTTTACAACTGGACTTCCAACTGTAATGTGTTTTTCTTGAGCTTCAAGTCCCAAAGAAAAGTGAGACGAAGCCAGCTAAAGCCAAAACCCTCTGCAAAGTGTGCTTGAGAGAACGAGTTTATATCCCATATCTGACATTACACAGAGGTCCTAAGCCAAAGCCTGGTTTTTTCTTAGTGTTGCAGGACCCTGGCAATCCTGCTGAAACTAGAGAGATGATTGCTTCCATAGTGCCACAAGGTGCTATTAGGCAGATGGGGCAACAAGTCGCGCCTGGTGAAGCAGAGAATGTGGCATAAATGCCAAACACCTACGTGGGGGGGGGGATTAGGAGTCTTATACAGGAGCAGTATGTACAGGACATGTACAGGACAGATCTTGAAATGTAGCATTCATGTAACTATACATTAAATACATCAACTTATTATTTTATAAACATTCACTTTTTCACAGACCCAGCAAACTGAAAAAAGCTAGACAGGTGAGGATGTTTACGCTGGTTGACACCGTCTCGCGATAAGGTCCTGGTTTGGCTTGAGCAATCGCATTTCTCTGAGGGGTCTCTTAATAACCACCCGACTCTTTCAAACACATCAATAAATCATAAAATGGCAACACTGTAAACGTGAGCGATGAATTGTTTCAGTGGAGCTCTTGCAGGAGGTATTAATGAATATTAATAAGCCCAAAAAGACGCTTGCCTTTCTCGCCCCGTTTCCTCTCGACACAAATGGCCTTCATTATTTTCAGGCCATAATTCCATATCGTCTTATTTTCAAATGTCAGACAAGATTTGCAAGCAGCTGTCAGGGAATCAATAATTCATGTCATCGTATTGAGATCATCGCAATGCTGCTAATTCTAATTTATGAAAGAATCCCTTACCGATAGAATAAAATCACTGCCTAAAAGGTCCTGCCGATCAAACAGCCCTCACATCCCTCTCCAGACAAATTATAACCCTTGGGATAAAACAAGCAATAATTATCTGTTCGAGTTCTCCAGGTGACTCACACGGCTTTTCATCAAAAATCGTGCTGCAAAGGTTACAATGACGTTGATGCGTCCTGTGCATTAACCAGGGGCCCAAATACTATTTTTCCCTAATCTCGGATGTCACAAACTATCACCTTCAGAGTCCTGGTACCAGCACCAAAGTCCATTAGTAGTGGCGTTTGCTAAGGCAATCTCTGCTATCACCATTTCTCACACATAGAGTTAAGGATTTGAACAAACCTTAAAGTATTAAACTTTAGCATGCAAGCCGTGCTGCAGGCATTCAGGATAGCTCAAACTGTGTTGCTTGGTGTGCTATTGTTTCAGGACTTACGATATTCACCTTTCTAACAATGTACAGCATTCAATTCAAGCCCTATCTAGAGACCTGGGGGTAAGATACCTGTCTCTTTTGACACGGGGAGTAAACAACACCCACAAAATTCTCAAAACCACATAGCATTGGATAGCAACATAGACACACAAAAAAATCGGAACCTTCGCAACTGCATATCTATGCTCCGGCAATCACCAATGGCATTAAGTTTTGCACAGGGAATGTAAAACTCTAGTTAAAGTTGACATTTCAAGTCATAAATATCTCAACTAGACATAGATAGCATTTTAACAGGATTTTTAAGAGGACGGAGAGAGACAAAGAAGCCTCTTATAGGGTGTCACATCTGGACAGATTCCTTCTATTCATGTCCACCACATTCATCCAGATAACCCTGATCCTCTTAACACACCTCACCCTTTTCCTTTACTCTTCTTTCTTTTGAATCTCTCTTATCCTTATTCTGTGCTTCTCTCTATATGTCTCTCTCTCTCCATCTTTTCCAAATCCCTTCGCTCACCCTCTCAAATTCAATGGTGCTTATCTCGCCCAGCAGAACAATAGGACAACCGTGGACAAGGGTCCGAATTACAGGATATTACACTTTTCAGCCCTAATCCTAATCAGGACGGGAATGATCCGAGCTCAACCCTATTAGATGGTGAGGGGGTTGGAGCCATGGTAGGTCTTTGCCGACTTAAATTATCAATTGCTAGGATTTGAAGAGACTTATCAATAAATATAGCGAAAATGTTCATTACAAACATTAGTACCGTAGCTTAAACTATCTAAAAAATGTGTAACTCTTACTAGTGGCTGTCAAGTAGGTGCAGAACAACTATTTAACTCAATAACTATACGTGCGCATCTATTTCTTTCTCTCAACCTGTGCTGCTTCGCGTGCTCCCTCCGGCTACTGCACTCGCACTGTGTTCTTACTTGCTTCCCCAATGAAGCGCATTAGCTCACCCAGCTCCAGAGGGTTAGAACCAGGAGGACATCATCAAAGGCGACCGAGCAGCTAATCTTGCAGCTTTGTTTGCTTCCTGTCACCTCTGATGGATGGTTTCCATTTTGCCAAGTCCAAAGGAGATTTGTAAACGTCCAGAGTTGGACGCGGGCACCTGATGGAGAGGCACAGGGCCGAGCGGATCAAAGCTGAGCCAGCCATAAACGCATGTGTGCTTGGTGCCCACGTCACATGAACTAAGGCTTTAGGGTCATAACTTTGCAGATCATAGTGTACCTCATTCATAGATACAGTGAACGTGTGTGATTTCATAAAGAAGAGCCTGGGGAAATCTGTAATAAAAATACAGGGAGCTATATGAAAAAAGGGGGAAGTAGTTCAGTACATGTATAGAAGAAGAAAGGGAGGAGAGAAAGAGAGAGTAGAAAATGAAATAAAAAAGAAAAAAACAGGAAATGACAGAGATACAAAGTATCAATTACCGATAGTCTGAAAATCAGACCATTTACTTGTTTAACTGCTATAATTGGGTCTCTGGTCCATCTACCAACTCTACTAACGTGAAAAATGGCAACCCAGTAACTTTGTTTATGTAAGCCTGTGAGAGAACGAGCCGTTCAGATTTCGCTCCCCTTCTGACGTACGTAGCCGTTCTTATTATAATATTACCGCCACTTTTTCTGAACGTGTCCACTCATGGCGCTGCTGCCTCTTTTGATTCAGATATAAATGAAGAGAAATGCAGAAATGGAAAAAGAAAATGCAGAAAGAAAGAAATGCAGAAAGACATGCACAAATGCAGAAAGAAAGAAATCAGGGGAGAAAGAAATGTAGAAAGAAATGCACAAATGCAGAAAGACATAAAGAAATAAAGAAATGCACAAAGAAATGCACAAATGCAGAATGAAATGCAGGAAAAGAGAAATGAAGCAAGAAAGCTTTCCCGTAGTTGTGGTAAGAGCAATGCACATACTTAGAAACCAATGTATAGGACAATGCAATTTAAGTTGCTTTGGATAAAAGCGTCTGCCAAATGCATAAATGTAAATGTAAAATGTAAAGAAAGAAATGCAGAAAGAAAGAAATGCACAAATGTAGAAAGAAAGGAAGAAATTCAGAAAATAAGAAATGCAGAAAGAAAGAAATGCACAAATGAAGAAAGAAAGAAATTCAGAAAGAAAGAAATGCAGAAAGAAAGAAATTTAGAAAGAAAGAAATGCAGAAAGAAAGAAATGCAGAAAGAGAGAAAGAAAGTTTAATTAATGTACTAGGAAAAGAAAAGGATAACATATAGTGAACTAATGTGTTTCTGAACATCCGTATCACCTGCTCCTCACAGACATCAGACCAGTTTTTCACAGTAGGGAGACTGAGCTACTGAAATTGATTTCCTGTAGGCTTCTGGTGGCATTACCCCTGTCCCCTCAAACACCAATCTCAACATGCCCATATCCACGTCTGCCTGATCAGAGAGCGCAAGCTATCAGCTTTCCCTCATTAGGCCTGGAGAGAAGGATGAGATGGGAAAGCAGACACGAGGGGAGAGAGAGAGCCCTGTCCATTTGCATTCCAAACCCATCGGGCGGGTGTCAATGGTTATGTTTGCATCTGAATGTCAAAGCAATTTCAGGTGCACCACTCAAGAAATTGAGAGAGATGGAGAAGTCGAAGAAAAAAAAAAGAAAAAACTACTTTCTGAATCAGTGAAGGGTGTCCGTCTGATGAGAATGCTGGGTCTGGAGAATGAGAGCGCCTCTGCCAATGAGATACAGGTAAATTTGCAACATCTCTAAGAAATATTTGCACGGCATTGGAGGTTGGAAGCATTTACAGCCCCAAACAAACAGCACTTTTCATTGTTAGCTCGGGTAATGGATCCCTTTTTTCATTTTCTTCCTTCGCTTTCAAGGGTGTTTTGCTCAGTCGGAACATCAGCCGATAATGCAAGTGGGGAAAAACAGTCCTCAAAGTTTGCCTGATGCTTCTAATGTAAACTAACAAATTAAACCCAGTGTGACGTACCAGCATGTTCCTCAAAACAAAGAAACCAAAAACCTGATAATTTAATTAAGTTAAAAAAATACATAAGTTGATTGATTTCCATTTTTTAAGACAAATGATGTCTTGAAGCTGAAGCTGGTCACATTTCCATGATCAATGCCATAGAGGTCAGTAGCATCCTAGATATTCTTTTTCCAAAACAAATCACAATTAAAACGCCACTCATGCTGTTAAGACAGTCCAAAAAGGTCAAATTTACCATAACATGCCATGACCTCAAGCCTAAACTGTATTACCTCTGACCTTGGTCCCTAACAGTCATTAACACAACTGGTCAAGGAAATAACAAGCTGGTTTGGAAATCGAAGGAACTATAACGCTTGGGAGGACATGGATCAATACATGACCAGATCGATGACAAGGGTAGATCGACCCTGGTCGGCCTCTAAGGTTTGAAAGGTCAGGGTGACCCACGGTAAGAAATGAGGGGATCAGATAAAGATGAATACTGTAGATGTGGAAAGGCCCTGAAGGTAATGAACATAATTACCAGTCACCTTGTTGGATCTTGAAGGAGCTTGTTATATACTTTTAAAGAGACAGTCTCCCAAAAGAAAAATCTATCTTTCTCTACTTGCATACTTGTTCCGAAACTGTATAATTTCCATCCATCCATGAAGCCAGGCCATCTTATCCAGTTCATTGGCCGTGACTTTCTTCCAAATTTTAAAGCTGATCTACAACCACATAAGACAAAGAAAGCAATAAAAGTAGTTCATGCAGATCTTTTTCAGCATTCTTCAAAACACAATTTTTGCGTTTCACATAAGAAAGTCATAAGGGTTTTGGATCCACGTGACTGTGACTAAACTGTGACATTTTGGGGTAAAATACTCCTTTAAGAATAAACAAAACCTTGATATTTTGCGGAAAACTACTCCGTTTAAACTAGACAACACACATTCATCGACAGCTACACAAAAAAAAGGTTAAACGGCGGACAATTTGTATCACGCTCGCACTTACACGCACAATTTGTGACCCTGCAAGAGCACCCGGGCAACAATTAGCTGCATTTGTCAGTCTGGCGTTTGCGTAAAAAATAAGCAGAAACACAATCAAGGCCACAATTACGCTGTGAAGGTAAAAGGCTTGTGACCTTGTTGTGTAATTAACAGCTTCGTTCATTAGTTTTTCCTTTTTATTTGTGGGCAGTTTTAATTAAGATGCAGGATGCTGTGGGGAAAAGTAGAAAGGGATGTTAAGATTTTGCTAAAAAAGGGGCAAAATGAGAAATGGGGCACAGGGTGCAGCCGTGCCAGGGGACGGGGATGAAATGGAGCAGGCAGTCACATGGAACAAGACATTAAGATAAGAGAAAGAGGAACATACATAGAACAGAACAATCGGTTCTATAGCACAATGGACTGATGGAATAAAGTAAGGTGGAATGTCAGAAACGCATAGAAATGGTAAACTTCTGTGTCCTTAAATGGGCCATTTCATGAAATTCAGACTTTTTCCATGTTTAAGTCCTATAATCGGGTCTCTGGTACATCTATCAACTCAGAAAACGTTTTTGTTTTCGCAAGCGAGAATTAGTTACGAGACCATGGCAAAAGTAGGCAAGCATGCTAACTGTTCTGTTGCTGGTAAGTAAGACTTCAGGGACCATTAGCAGCTTTAAAGTAGATAAAATGTCAGTGTGAAACGTTTGTCTGTTCACTCATAGAAAGCAATGTGTATTGTTTTGTGTAAACACGCAACGGGATTGTCCCGTGTAACAATACTTTCACTTATTGAAAAATGCGATGCGTTTGTCTTGAGTACCTTCACTTATAGAAAGCAGATGTGTGTATGGTTTGTAAAAACGCGACCGGTTTGTCATGTGTACTTTCACTTATAGAAAACATTACACGTTTGGCTTATAGATATATCTGTCAACACTCCCGTTTTTCACACCCATCTTCCGCCACCCTCCAGTTTCCTTATTTCACCCGTTAAACCCCGGGACACGATCACGTTTTTTGACCGTACCAACAGGGACTGGTGTCTGTTAGGATTCTGTTCGCTTATAGAAAACTATGTATTTGGTGTTTAAAGACGAGATGCAGCATCTCTGACTCGCTTTATGAGACCTTTCTTCTTGTTTTGTCATTGAAAGCACAGGCTCACAACCCTCGCAAAGTTTTCTGCTGGAAAGGGGGCGGTGTCTAGCAGCTCATTTGGACTAAAAGAGACACACACTGAAACAGTGCGATTCTCCTCGCATGCAAAATTGGGCATCCATGGTATAAATGAGATATGTGGTGTATTTTGAGTTGCAACTTCACAGGCACATTCAGTGGACCCCTAAGGTTTAAATTACATTCGTGTAAAAGGAGAAAAAAAATCTCTCCTTTAAAGTGATAGTTCACCCAAAAACCTGTATGACTTTCTTTGACACATAAGAAGATTTGGAAGAAAGTTGGTAATGGAAAAGCGCCGGCACCCATTCATGTCTATTGTATGGACACAAAACCAATGCTAGTGAATGGGTGCCACCATTCTTCAAAATATCTTTTGTGTTCTGCAGAAGAAAAAAAGTCTTTCAGGTTTGAAATGACAAGAGGGTGAGTATCACTTTAAAACCACCCATGTTCTCTTTTCAGCAACAAAGAGTGCTCAAAGCTTTTAAGCAGCATTTTTTCCCCCTTAAAACAGAAGCTTCTAAAAAAAATTAGGTTTATTGGTGCTCTACAGTATATTGGTCTCATGGTTCTTCATTGCTTTGTCGAATGAGTTTTTTTTCTCTCGCTTAAAGACTTCCCTGCAATCCAATGCATCATGACTGAATGTAGCCTTGCATTACACAGAACACGGCATAAAGCATAGTGAATTCGTTCAGATAGTGAATTATGTAACTGCCATCCAGGAATCCTGAAACAACGCAGGATTATTCCATCAAGAATATCTGTTGTGAACCATCATATGATATTAAACAGCACAATGTACCAGATGGGTCCGTGTGAGGCATTCATGCGATTTCTCAGCAATATGTGTAATTGGAATCGTGAACTAAATTATGGAGCAAATGTTAGTGGAATCATAATGTTCAACTAGAGCCGGAGAGTTGAAAGCACACTCCAGCTGGATCTTTACTGTACCCTTGAATGACTTTAACTCAAGTCCCAAAAGGACGCCAGTGTACATGAAGTTCCTTGAAGCTGAAAAGCATCTGCTAAATGGAAAAACCAACAAACCATAAACATGAGAGAAAAAGGTATGAATAAAAAGATATCGGAGTTTTTCGGTATATATTTAATGGCATAGTTCACCCAAAAATGAAAATTCTGTGATCATTTAGTCACAGTCTTGTCACTTCAAACCTGTCTTTCTTTTTTAAGATATGGAGGAATGTTGGTAAGCAAAAACCTTTGGTCACCATTGACTTTTGTATGGACGTTGTCCAATGACAAGCCAATGGGTACCGCCGTTATTCGATTACCAACATTGTTCGAAATATCATCCTTTCGCAGAAGAAAAAGTCATAAGGGTTTGAAATGAAAAGAGGGTCAGTAAATGATGACATAATATTCATTTTCATTTTTGAACTTTAACTTTAATTACAGTTTAATTATTTCTCAAATAAACCTACAATGGTCATTTCAGTAGGATTTCAACTCATTTCAGCACAAATCTTTTAAATCTCTGCTTTTAAATTGACAAATTTACCACACAAAATCATTGCTGCTTTATATCTGAACAAACTAAAAAATACCAAAAAATTCAATTCAGTGATGGAAAACAACAGTTTTTGAACTTTGCTACAGCACTGAAGGGCATTACAACAACAGCAGGTCAGAAAAATGAATGCTTTGAGTGTTAAAGTTCATTTTCTTCACGTCTCGTTTATTAAGCACTCAACCACAATAGAGCAAGAATACTGATTGCTCAAACCGTGCATAAAAACTTGGACAGAACGTACTTTCGCCTCTTCCAAGCCAGCTCTGAGGTGTTGGGTGTTCACACACAGCAGATGGGTTTAGAGTGTGTGTGGGTGTATCTATTGATTTCTTCTGGCCCACGGACCTGCGAGTGTCTCCCTTCCCCCTGCCTCACTTCATCAGTTTCATCCGAGACTTGCTCCAGTCTAAGGTCTCCATCGCTCTTGGCAAACGTTGTGGGTGGAACTCGCCAGACTAACCCAAGCATCCTCCAAAACTTCCTCCCAGGATAATGGAGTTTTCAAGAAATATTGTGTAGGATGTTTGGCATTGCTAGAGATGCACTACAGACGTGTCTAATGATTGCCAGCTTGGCATATGGTTGTATATTCTTGTTTCTCGCTCTAGGTTTGGCATTTTTCGCTATTTCCTGAAGGACTAGAGAGTATGTTTGGCAGCCATGTGGATGTCTAGGACAAAACAGAATCATTAAGCATTTATTTTTACATTAAACATTTTTTCCTATACTGGAAGCCATAGAACTTTCAAATATGGACCACAAAAGAAGATATTTTGAGAAAGTAGTTTTGTGTACAAACATTGGAAGACCTAGGGTCCAATGTCGTTTGGTTACAAACATTCTTAAAAAAATATCTTCTTTTGTGTTCTGCAGATGATAGAAAGTGTTACAGCTCTTGAATGGCTTGAGGGTGAGTAAATTAAAATTGTTTGGGTGAAATATCCGTTAAAAAGGCAAATGCCCATCACCTATGATGCTCTTTACTTTCTCTCTCACTCCTTTGCAAAGAGTAAATGAGCATAAGCCAGCAATCGAGAAATCGCTGGGCTTCATCAGAACTGTGAGATCTGGTCCTGTGCCCAGTTCTCCACACTCGCTAAAAATCAATAGCTTGTTTTTAATGGAGAGATCCTAGAGCGTGGCAAAAAGGCAAAACGCAAACACTGGTGCGTTCCCAGACGTTGGCACTGCGGCTGGAGTGGCTTCTGCCTGTGGCGACCCACAGATCAGTGAATCCTGTGCTGCATCCTTGATCGAGACTGCCGGAAGTCCCACTGCGGTTGGAAAACTCAAAGTCAAACTTTAGACACCCACAGAGAGGATGCTGCTAGGTTTTGAGAGGCAAACATGGTTGCATTTAACTTTTAGTAGATTTTTATAAAATCTATATAATATACAGTGGTCCCATAGAAGTATTTGGACACTGCCAACAAAGAATGAAATCTTTACTTAATGTGACTGTTCACCCAAATATGTAATTTACTCACCATCTTGTCCTTTCTGAAATGTATGACAATCTTTCCTGTGCAGAATACGAGAAAGATATTTTGAAGAATGGTAACCAAACAACATGGAACTCCACTGACTTCCAGTGTATCGACACAAAGCCAATGCAAGTCAATATGTACCGCAGTTGATCAGTTTCCAAAGTTCAGAGTTTTCATTTTTGGGTGAACTATTACTTTAAAACCCCTTTTCTTTTTCAACGACTTATAAGAAAGTAGTATATCAAGTCAATTGAAGTCAAAGAACCACAGGTTTGGTTCATCACATTAATTACAGTATAAACATGCTCCACAAAATCTGGCAACCAAAAAATACTTTCCAAATAACATATTTATTGTTTAAAGACAAGGTTAATGACATTTATCAGTTTAAAGTGTATAGTAAGAATCCAAACACTTCATGGCTGCACAAATCTCCTTACGTAATGCTGGAAAACACAGTGCTGTCTCATAAATGCAGACCTGTCCATCATATCTCTCATAACGACATCTCTTATCCTGCGTCAGGAGTTTTAGCATGCAGCCTGCAGCGGATTCCTGATAAACCGCTGAGGTACAGGACGCATTTAATAAACTATTCATGTCCTGCCTCAGACGTACAGGCCGGCGCCCAGTGTGGGCTGCACTGAAGTCCAGACAGACGGCAGGAGAGGTAGTCAGAGCGACAGGAAGATGGAGAGAGACAGAGAGAGCGACTGTACCAAGATAACCAGCTGAGAAAATGACATAAGCTATCCGGCAGTTATCCCTCTCGTTCGCGCGCGCCTCTGCACTCAGCAGTGAATTATTCAGAGTGAGGCCACTGCGAGTCACAGCCAAAGCGCTGAAATAGCTGCAGACCAGCTAGAGTGAGAGGACAAATATAACCAAAGACCGCTTACGATGCACCAGTGATACTAAATGTGCTGCGGAAGTCTTGGAAATGGAGAAAATGTTGAGTACATTTGAAGGGACGGGACGCCCAAAGATTTAAGCGGACACATTTTTGGACTGGGAGGACAAAATGGTTAAAAACTTCAGTGCGTGGAAGCCTTAAGCATTGGTTTTGCCACTATTCTATTCTTATATTATATTATATTATATCATATACTATTACATTTCAATGCATTTTAGCAAACCTGATTATCCACATGCAGACAAACACATGATGTGTCAGCTTTCTCCTCACCAACCACAACACCATGCCAACCCCATCAGGGAAGGTGACAGGCCTGGGGTCAGCCGTGACTGAAAACTCCAACACCACGTCATGCTGGGCAGACTGACACAGGGACTCCAGCTGTGGTCACTGCAGTCACATCGCAGCTAACAGCTGTTAAAATAACCTTGCCAAACGCAGGCCATTTTGTGCTTTAATGGTTGTATGATTCAGAGGTGTGACATATAATAGCTAAATGTTAAGAAATAGTTTACCGGGGGAATTGCGGGATTAGTTATTCATTTTGTTCCACAGCTGCATGCTGTTATTTTTGAGACAAACAAATGGAGAAATATAATACTCTTTTTTTTTATACAACAACAATAAATTACCACTATTGGTCAAACACCGAATAGGACAAAAAAGACTACTAATGTAGTCAACACGTCCAATATATTTCAAGTCTTATTTCAAATCTTCCAAACCAATAAGTCTTTGACAACAATTGCAGCTGGAGAACAAAATCAATGAGTTAAATTTGAAAATCAGATTATTTTGATTCATGATTTGGATAATTCGGTTTGTTGAACAGAATCTGTTAATAGACTCATTAAATCAGGAATTATTGCATGAATGATTCGCTTCTACATTTAAAGGCATATTTCACCCAAAAAAGAAAATTCTGTCTTCATCTACTCACCTTCGAGTTGTTCCAAATCTGTATACATTTCTTTGTTCTGATGAACACAGAGAAAGATTATACAATATTTCCTACTATGGTAGTCAATGGGGATGCAAAATCTGTCTGGTTGTAAGTATTCTTCCAAATATTTTTCTCTGTGCTCATCTGAACAAAGAAATGTATTCAGATTCTGAACAACTTGAAGGTGAACTGTAACAGCTGAGTAAATGATGACAGAATTTACATTTTTGGATGAACGGCCCCTTTAAAAGTTGCAGAAAATTACTAAACAGTCACAAAAAATAAAAAGCGTGGTGGTATAGATTTACATTCATGAGGATGCTCCAGTTAAGACATAACATGTCCCCAATGTCCAAATCTCTTTGATCAGTCTGGGGGATTCTGGGAAATAAGCACATGAATGTTTTTATTACAGCCAGACAGGATCATTCCAAGGTGACGCATCTTAATAAAAATCATTCCGGACCCACGCTCAATCCCTTCCAGAGATTCTATAATTTGTCATACTGAACACTGCTAAGGAGATCATCCTTACACACACACACACACACACAAAAGAGAGAGAGGATTAGAGCAGTGACAGTTCATTAGAGAGCTGGTGACATCATCCAGAGATGCAGGGATGTCACATGGGCTAAAACGGGGCTATGCGAGGCTCCGACTAGGCTCACACACACAAAGCTTGTCAACACACACACACACATACATATCATTGCCGCTGGAGCAATCAGCATTAGCGAGTGTTTCTTAGAGAGGGTCAGCTGGGGACTCGACCCTCAGTAATGCTGGCAGAGGGCACAATCAATAAATCAGCAACCTGCGGCTTACACCATCACTTCAGTCAGGCAGGATGCCGATAAAAACAGTCGTTTGAAGACTTATACAATGTTGGGGACGGACTAGAATTTTAAAGACAAAATTAAATCTCACTTTTAATATAATACAGATCACAGAAGCACCACTTTACTGTTTTGGGATTTGAACCGACTAGGGATGCAAAAATATCACAATCTTACCAATTCGGTAATACCTCTGAATACAGTCCACGGTACAATTTTTATTGCAATATTTAAAATGACAAATGATGACTTGGAAATGGGCCATAAGCATCCTCTTTTCTTAATGCTATAATCATCATAACTGTTGCTTAGAGGTCGAGTTATAGCATGAGATGGGCCAAATGACCTAATAATCCCTTTTATAAAATAAATAATTGCCCCAGATAGACCTTGACAAAGGTAACATATTTTCTATGTTAGGCACGGAAGACTTCTCGTTTAATACAGTCATGTGAACACAATAATATTGAGGCAATTTTGCTATTGTGATAACATGATATCGATAATATTATTACATCCCTAGATACGACAAAATAAATGCTTATTTCAGATACTGAAGAGTTTCACAATTTATTAAAGAATCACTGATACTATTGTTCAAGTATTTAAACAAACCCAAGTCACAAGTGTAATTTTGTTTTTACAGTTCTGAATGACAACTTCTATGGCTGATAAACCGATGTTCTACTATCTTTGTGATTGGATGTTTTAAATAGATTTGCCAGAAAACACCTATAGACAGTTTGAGCAGCAAAAACATAAACAAAGGTTATGACAAACGTTACATAGGCCAAACTTATCTTCTGGTAGATCTCCGCAAAGAATCAATAACTGCGGAGTAGTCTTAATTTTATTTAATACAATTAATATATAATAAAATAGTAATATAATATAACAATTTGTTTTATATGTAATTTCTAACCAAACACAGACTGGAAGTTAACTTTGGGCAAGCGTGTACGTCCGGTGAAACAGTCTATCGCAATGCATTGAACATCTTAGCAACCACATACCACAGCATTGCCATGGCAGCCGCTCACGACACCATAGCATCCCAACACAAACCACCCCTCAAATTAATTCACCCCCAAAAAAAAGAAGAAGATAATAGAAAAACCAAACAATTTCCTAGAAATGTTATTCATATGAAAGACAACCCACTATCTGCTTGTGTCAAAAACCTTTCTAAGCTAAACATCAAGAAAAATGCACGACTGATCATCAACGCCCTCGAATTTCATCTCAACAAGGCCAATTTTAATTCAAAGAATTCATTTTCCAAATTCAATCTCCACTTCTGACACTTCTGATTGTACAACAACACAGAAGGACCTTCATATACGGTATTGTGTGGACTAAATAGAAAACAGCTACCGCAAATCATCATCTTGTTTTATTGGCAGAATAAATTCATTAATGCTGTATAATTCAATGAGCCATTAGTATGTGATTAATTTGATTTAATGCATTTGCCGGCTACGTGTTTTTGTACTTTTTTATACTTGTTTCAAGCAAGTGCTCATGCCTGCCAGCTCTAAACAAGTTTGTACTTGTAAACCGTGATGTTTAATTAGATTTGAGTGAGAAAATGAGGGCTGTTGTACGAAGAACAAGCTACTACGTGCAAAAGAAATGACATTATAAAACAGATTTTTCTGGACTGGTGCATACCAGGCTTGTCAAAACGCAAATATGTTAACAGCTATTATACATAAACCTGTTCACCTTCACACACAAATATATAAAACCTGACATTTCCTCTCGCTCACAAGACGTCCTGGTGGGGTACACACAAGCAAACACAATAAGACTCGACAAGCTGAGGATAACACAAACCGGTCAATACACGACAAGGAACATTTACTTATCCATCTATCCCGTCCTTTATTTACGCCTGTAGTTCATTGAGCGATGCGATTGGTCAGGGGAGGGTGGTAATTGGAGAGCCAGCCAATTAGATTGATCCTTCTGACAAAACAAACAAAGGTTGCCAAGCAACACCTGGCAGGACCAGAGGAAGCCATAGGTACTAGATCCAATCAAACTATATTCTTGGCCAAGGACCAGCCCATACTCAACATTTCACCACACAGAAATCAATGCATTCGCTCCTCCATCCATCTGTGGACGCAATTTTAATAAGTGAGGTGGCGACGTGAAGGTGAACCGGCAGTATAAATGAGTTTTGAGCTCCAGTGAATCTTTCTGCAGGATACAATGTTCCTCGCCGACGGGAACTCCTCTCCCGGAATATGGAGCAGGGCCAGAGAGCGAGACCTGCATGATTTACAGCGCAGAGGATATGGGGAAGCTGAGCTGTTTCGCATCGCTGTCTAGGGAAGGCTATGGAGAAGTTATAAGAAACAGTGAGAGTGTGTGTTTAAGCAATGGAAGTTGGGTTTAGAGAAGTGCAAAACGTCATTTTAATGTAAAAAAAAACATGAACAATTTCAGAAAGTACTGAAAAAAAAACAAATCTAGTCACAGGGATAGTTCACCCCAAAAGCAGAAAAATCTGTCATCATTTACTCACCCTCGAGTAGTTTCAAATCTTTATACATTTCTTCGTTCTGAACACAGAGAAAGATATTGACTACCACAGTAGGACAAATTACAATAGTAGTCAAAAGTGCCCCAGAACTGTTTGCTTTCGTACAGCCTTTTAAAATATCGTCTTTTGTGTTCACCAGAATAAAGAAATTTGTAAAGAAATTTTTCCTACAATTTTAGTCCTAGGTGTCCAAGGACTGTTTGGTTACAAGCAATCTTCCAAGTTTGTCTGTGTTCATCAGAACAAGAAATTTATACAGAATTAAAAAATGAATACTCAAGTCATATGTCATTCCGAACCTATAAGGCCCGATTCACATTTCGTGTCTAAAACGGCGCGAAAAAACACCATCCGCGCCTCTTTCTCTCTTCAAAGGACCGCGGCGCTACGAAAAGTTGAACTATTTCCATCTCGATAAGGCAGTGGGACGCTTTAGAAAAATGTTGTGTTGCCCCCTATTTGCAAGCGCCGGTCGTGCATCTACATTTAAAATAACTACTGTGTACGGAAAAGACACGAATTTTTAGACTTTCTTCTGCAGAACACATAACATATTTTGGAGAATATTGGCAACAAAACAACATTTGGCCCGTTAACATTTTCTAAAATATTTTCTGTTTTTTAACTACATGAAGGTAAATAAATGATGAGAGAATTTTTATTTTAGGATGAACTATGCCTTTAAACGTCACCAAACGACTAAACGTCAACAATGTTGAACGAATTACAGTAGTTAAGCTGAGCATATTTACTCTTTCATGGCTCACAAATTTGCATTCACGCTATTTGCTATACATTGATTTTAGGCTGACAATGTACTGTACACACACACGGTGGGACAAGTGCCCGGCACTGTCTCAAGAATTCAACAGCTAATTGTGTTTGATTGCTCATGGATTGAAATCAATAGCTTTCAGACACCATGTCCTGTAGACCCTCAGCCTCTTACTCTTATTCACATATACATAGCAGAAATATCAATATCTGTGCCTTTATGGTCCACGAGCACATGTATGAGCGCAAACAGACCTTTAGTCAATTCAAATGAATATGAATGATGGATTCTCCAAGGTTAACACAAATCTGCTAATGTTACCCACCACGTGTGCGTTTTAAACGTGACGTGTCAGCTTGCACCCCCTAATCTCATCCTCTCGCTCAGAGGCAGATGACCTGACAGAAGGATGTGTGTGTGTAAGAGAAAAAGGGATGAGGCAGATCTCAAACAGCCATGGATAAAGAAAAGCAATAATGTGGCCGGGGCCATCTGAGAGTGAAATGGCATGAGATTAACCTGAGGGGAGAGAGGTGCACCTCAGATATCCTCTGGGAGCCCTCAGACACGCGGCGCCCGCGCCGTGGCGACTGCTGAATGTCAAAGCCAGCAGAAAAGCATCGAGGGCATAACATTTTTGAGCGAGAACAGGAGCTAGTAGGAGACGTGTGGAGAAAGATCAAAAAGAAAGAGCAGAAGAAAGAAATGACAATTCTGCAGAAAAAAAGACAAGGAGATGGTGTACTAACAGTGGGGTGCTTGTCCCTCACAGCAGGTTGATGCTTGGCAGCCTCATCTCTTAGGATTTACTACGAGCGGCCTGGTACGCGTGTACAGAACTTGTGTATTTGGTGCCGTACGAGTGGCGATGACAGGCCCATCAACCACCTCTTTTACGGAGATGTCCAAACACTCTCAAAATTGCCTCTCGCTCTCAGCGGGGGTGTCCGACAACCATGGCGAATCTGTAGCTCCAAACCTCGTTTTTCGCCTTTCCGTCCATTTTTTTCCCATTTGCTGACCCTGATTCGTCCGCGCACTTTCATTGATTGGCCGTGAGCCGCGGTCGGGCTGACAGCCTGCTGCTTTTGCTATAGAGGATGTGACATTGGGTTCAGGGTCTGAGGTGCATTTAGGAACTGGACACACACACACTGTTCCTCTTCTCTCAGAATTTCTCACTTTTCTGTCCCTCCCTATATTTCAGACAAACAGCTGTCGTTGTCTGTTCGTCTGGGCTGTCTGGGTGTTCTGCCTGACTGCTTCACAGACAAATGAGAGGGAGAGGGCTTCTGATAACCCTGTTTACACTGAAAACTTGGACAGAAAAGAAATTGGGGTCGTATCACGCTGTGCTCACCTTGGGCGGCAAATACACTTCAGTCACATGTGGGGCGACAAGTCAGAACATTACATCAGTGACATTTGTATATGGAGATCATATAATGAAATGAATTTAATGTATATTATGATTACATCCATTGTAAGCTTGACCAAACATTTTATATTTATATTTATAAAACGTTATTAAAGGGATAGTTGACCCAAAAATAAGAAAATTCTGTCATCAGTGATTCACCCTGTTGTTGCGTCGAACCGGTATGACTTTCTTTCTTCTTCAAAACACAAAAGAAGATATTCTGAAGACTGCCAGTAGCCTAAGAAGGGGTGGTACCTATTGACTTGCATTGGTTTTGTGTCCGTACAACAGAAGTGAATAGGTATGCTACTGTCGCTGTAAGTTACCAACATTCTTCAAAATATCTTCTTCACAAAGTTATACAGGTTTTGAAATGGCAAGGGTGAACAAATGATGACAGAATTTTCATTTTTGTGTCAACAATACAACAAAATAGATTTAATATTTGATCACGTTTACTGTGAAATGTTGTTTGTCAGAAGTTGGTTACATTTAACATGACCTCAGGGAACCATGTGAGATTTTCTTTCTTGAGACTGAGAAATACACTAGCACAAAAGAGAAATAGTACACCGAAGCTGTATATTGCTATTATTCTTGCCTCATTTTCCATCAATGCCTTTTCAAGACATGACAATTTCCTTTAACAACAGGTCATTATGTATATGCTGTGCTTCGGAGAGAGAATTTTACCGCGCCTCGGAGAATCGATACACATTATCAACCACATAAAACTGGCTGCAAGAAATGTATATGCGCCTTCTGATCAGAGATCAGATTTTCCAATTCTAGGTTTATGGGCTGTGCACTGATCAAGAAACAGCACTCTCGAGTATTGCAACAGGTGATAGGCTAAACTTAATCCTCTGGTTGTGGAAAATTGTTAAAGGTGACACGGGTGCGGGTCGTGTTCCTACACAACTCAAGAATCCTTCAGGGGGAAATCTGTCCTCAGATTGAACCAAATCCTTTTGGGACAGTTCCATTTAGGTCAGAGATTTCAGTAAGGCTTGTTTGCAGAATTTTCAAAGATATTGCCAATAAAAGATCTGCACCTCTAAGCTGCTGCTAAAAAATTGAAATGCATCAAGAATCTTTTTTTGTGTGTGTTATTTTATTGGATCGTGCCTCTCTGAATCCAAATCAAAGATTCCCATCCCAAATGTGTTCCCTCTTCAACGGAAACTGTTTAACAAGGGACCCTGAGGAACTACCGAGACACTACACAGTCTTTTTATGAGATCTACAATTCAATCAGTTTAATTATTTTAGGGGGAAAAAATCCATATCATGATTGATTATTATGTCCCCGAGGTGTAATTTAAAAGACCTCTATAAAATAACAATCCTTCAGAGCAGAGACAAATCCACCGTCTTAACGTAATGACTTCAAACTCATTTTTCTTGGATAAGTAGTAGGACTCATCTGCCAGTAGAGAACAGTGACCTTTAAGAGAATCATTCAGTCTGCCTGATTTTATAGTAAACAACAGTACATTTGTATCGCAAAGCAGCGTTATCTTGGCACTAGACAATCTTACCAAAAGACCTTTGAGAAGACATCGTATTTAATGTGACAATATCAAAAGCGAGGGTGTAAAGTCTGTACAGTCTGTTGAATATGACAGCGTACTGTACCATAGAAAAAAGTGTAAATTATTACACGAATGTGCAATTAAAGCTGTGGCACTACTGTGGTAAATTGATGGTAATATTACAGTACTCTTAAAATTTTATTATAACCATATTCACATCGCATAATACTGCCATACTGTTGTTCCAAAATATTATAGCATTTAAAAGGTACATGTGTAAACAAGAACAAATATATTGTATATAAGTGCCAACCATGTCCAGAAAACCATGGTAATATCAAGGTAATTTTTATACAGTTTTGATTTAATAACTGATGTACATATGGTATACAACTTTGGTGGAGGAATGGAGTATATTAAAGGGGTAATTTGTCGCAGCTTAAACAAATATAATTGTTTGCTTTAGATGTAATGCAATGTGTATACACGATTTAAGGTTAAAAACGCTGTATTTTCCAACACCGTGCATGTTTGTATCTCCTCTTTGCTCTGCCTCTCTGAAACGCGCTGGTATTTTACAAAGCTCATCGCTCTAAAAAGTTCATCACTAGTGCGTAGTGTTTGGTGGGATACAGCACAGAAATGTAACGCCTCTTACCATATTCGGAACAGCAGGCTGCGCCGACAACGGTAAAATGAGTTTTACAAGACCGCCCACCTTCCTTGCGTTTAGATTTGGGCGGTCTTAGTCAAATCGTGTTACGAACTGACATAGATTCGCCGGGGTGTGGTTACACGAGGCATTTCAGGCAGGTCTGGGTGAACATTCGCTTATAGATAAAAAAAAAACTGACACTTAAATTTCTGCAATTTTACGTGTCTAGTACATGCATGGGCATCTTATAACACACCAAAGACAAAGAAAAACACGTATATCCTGCAAATCAACCCTTTAATATTGAACTTGACAATTCTTTGGCACAACATGCTTCATGCTGTCACCCAACTGGTCGTTCTATATCAGGGGTAGATTGAGGTGATTAACTAGTCAGTTAAAAAGCCCCCTTCCTGATGCTAAATATAGATTTTATAACCTTTATGTTAGCTGTTTAAACCTAGTAAACCCACTTTAGCAAGACGCTAAATGCTTCAGTTTCTACACATCAAATGTGTCCTTTTCATGGTAAACACGACCGACAAGAAAGTCTCACTTCAGACACAGCGCTTTCATGCCTGAACGCATTATAAACAGTAAGAGTCATCCAGCATCTAGCATGCGTGTAGCCGCTGCTCGAGGCTAAAACGTCTCGTATGAGAACCGTCTTCTTTTTTTAAGAGGAAGTGGGATTTCGTCTTACGAGTTCCCTCAGTAAATCCTCCATACGGACCTAGTGTGGCTTTTACTGCCTCATATAACAATACAGTATGCATTAAACATTATACACAGACTGTCACAAGAAAAAAGGGAAGCCATGAATTAATGATGGGTTACGGTTTGATTTGCTGGTCCGTCCACATCTGCACGACTTAAACCTCCCTACTTAGAATCCCAAAGGGATTTTAGGGAGCAAAGCTAAAGGAATTAAAAAATGGCCTAAAGGAAACAGACAAAAGGCAAAAATATAATTTAAGAAACCGAAGCTGCCTACACATTTTAAGTCATAGATATGCTTGAACGCACTGTGACGGGTTAACAAAAAATACATACATTGCATTCATTTTAAAGGGACATCTTCATAAAAATGTATAATTTAATTAAATAACAGTCTCTTCAGGAATAGTCACTTTACGTCCTATCCTGTCACAAAAGCAACAACGCTAAGCGGACACAACATTTTGTATATACACCACACAAAGAGGTTAGCTTTGAAATAGATCTAAAGTGTAACACACAGATCTAAACTTAAGTAAAACATCAAGAAACTACAAGAAAGAACTACAAGTCTTAATAAAAGTTTTGATAAGACACAAAAAACAGCACTTGAAAAATAAACAATAGCCCTTTGTCAAGTCTGTGAGCTAAACTTCACCATCACTCAGGCTGTGCGAGCACAGTGTGTGTCTTTCTCTCTTCCCCTCCCTATTGATCTCTCCTTGCCTGTCTGGACTTTCTAAACGCTGCCATTATCTTTACTTTTTCCACTCAAGAACAACAAAAAGTTGAACTCAGGGGGTGAAAGGGAGTCACAAGGGGGCTAAAAACACAGGGGTATGAGAGCTGAATTCCAACACGTCTTCTCACCAAACCCTTTAGGAACGTGCACCTGTGGAGTGTCCGCACTGGGCGGACATCTAATGCCAAGCAGGGTGAGGTCACACCAGACAGAGGTGTCGTTATAATTGTATTGTGCGGCACATGAGAGCAATGGGAGCATTCACACGCACACACACAAGAATCAATCCGTCTCCAGAGCAGTGCGCATCCCCGCTGCTCTCCCGATCGACCTGACATAGACATACGTACCCCAGATAATGGATGCACCACACGCGCACAGACAGCTCAAGCGGGGTGTCGGCCCATCGCACCAGGAGACGAAACCAAAACGTCCTCAAAACAAGAAATGTCAATCCGTCTCCTCATCTACTAGAGAACGTATGTTCAAGCTATGAGTGGTAGGAGAAAGTTTACCAAATATTAACATTTAATCACCCTAATATCCTTCAAATACGTCCTTCTAATGAAAAACTGATATATTGACGAATCAACAAATCTCCAAAAAATGCCCCAAACACCCCCCTTAAAGAGGTACTACCCTTCGTTCATTGAGTTTTTTCTAAAGAGATGAGGTCACCAAAACCCGTTTTTTGGAAATTTTCCCTTAGTTTTATTAACCAGAAAAAAGTGAGTAAATAAAGAATTAATTTTTCATTTCGGAGGAACAGGTCATTTGATATCTGAGCTTCTCTTCATAGACAAAACAGGCTCTGACTGTTTAAAGCCCAGTGTCTGGAGATATCAAGCTACACGTCATCTCATATCAGTGCTGCTTCTATAAACTGGTAAGACCATATCACGCCTTCCATTATTGTAGCGTTAGCAAATGATGATTTGTGGCTCAAGAGATGTGATTGTGTCAGACTGGCAGACTTTAGGATAAAAGAACTCCTATCGCTGCGTGCCTCGGATCTAAGTGTTTAGCTTCGGTTTGCATCCGGGAATGTTTGATTTGTGCTCTATTCAGTGTCACAGGGTGAGCATTTTAAATGGATTCATGAAATATGCATAAACATTTAGGAAAAAAAGAGAAAAAGAAACAATTAGAATCTTTTTTAACTGAAATAAGTGAAATCTGAAATTTGGGGATTAAAATATACAACAAAAACTACCCCATCAATAACAATGGATAATTTTTACGATTTAATTTATGAACTCATATATATTGAAAAAATATGAAACATCATTTTTTTTAAAGCATAGTATAATGATTAAAATGATAATGACCTTCTGCCAGAGCCAACTTAATCACACCCCGAAACCCCGCCTCCTTTTCCTCAGCTTATTCTATATTAATTTCTTAACAATGCTCCAATCACAGTGCTTACGTACCGCCGCCTCCTTTAGCCTTTAACTCAATCCTATTAGAGAAAAAAATGGAGGGGCATCCAATTTTCTGTGCGTGTGTGTTGGCGAGAACCTGAGACCGAGACGGAGAGAATGAACATCGAAAAACATTTCAATAAAAATCACCTTCTCAATAGGGATCAGCTCATCCCAAAACTCATTCCAAAACCACACTTTGGCATTCAAAGAGACCACAAAGACTCTGTGTGTGCGTTTGCGTGTATGTCTGTGTGTGCGTGTGATAACCGCATTACTGGGGTAATCTGCATAGAGCATCTATCCAGGAATTGGAAATGAGTTCGTGAGGTTTGACGGGGGTTCAGAGAGATCTCACCACACCAAAGCCCTTCTCACACTAAGACAAACACACACACTGACTTATACGTCAACACACACACACCTTTCCCTCCTGATAATATTCAAATGATTCCACCTGAAGGTCACAGAGGCAGCGTGGCGGTCGCTTCCACGCGTAATGCATTCCGGTGTGGGCGCGATTAACCAGTGTTCCCCCCTCTGACCCTTATCGGTGGTGTCACACTGAATTTATTCCTCGACTCCTAGGTGTCACATTAAATTTCTTCCCCCTGCCTCTGAAGTCAGCCTCTCGCAGAATGAGAGGGTTTATGGGAACATAAACCGGGCGATGAGATGGGAGGTTCTGAGAGCGGCATTTATCCGAGAGCCGCACAATACCAATAGGATTATTGCCAGGTGGGCCGGAGTGGAACCAGATCAGTGCAAAACGATCATTACTGGTTGAAGTTCACAGTTAAAAAGGAAACGTTACCATTGGGTTTGAGCAGCAGCAAAGGATGCAGAAGAAAAACTCTGCCCTGCCGCCATCCCCTAAATACAAAGCAGCACACAAAGACACAAAAAGCTTCACGTCTTTAATTATTCCTGGCATTAAAATGAGATCCACTTTACAATAAACCCTCATTGCACTCAATTTATCTTTAAACGATGCAACCTTCCAATAAGCCCGGCATATGTTCAGAGCCTATAGGCCCGAGGAACAGCTTATGAAAATGATTTGCGCTGTAATACCAGCATGAATATTGTATGGGTCTGAGCTAGTCTGAGGTGGGTGGGGTGGGACATGCTAATCAGGGGAACAGACACAGCCCTCGTTAAAACTTTAATTGCCGCCTCATCTGTATCCTCACGGGCGGCCTGGGCACACTCGCTGCATTTTTAAAGAGCCATGAAAAGCGCACAGCCTTCAGAGTCTGTCAAGGAGAAGAGCATATATGATAAAGAGGACAGGGAGAGAGAGAAATAGAGAGAGAGAGAAATAGACAGAGATAGAGAGAGAGAGGGAGTGGGGAAAGGATGGAAAAAGGTACAAATTCGATTCTCTTAGTAGTATTAGTCTAGACAGAGTCAGATTTTTTAAATTGTAGTCTATAAATGAAACTTGCAAATAAACTGTAAATGCCTCCTATGGTGTGACAGTATACGAGACTTTTACCTTCATTGTTTATCGTATGATTTATATTATATTATAAATATACTAATATAGCACTTTTTTTTTTATTTTATTTTGTCACACCATACACATGTATGGTCTTTGTCGACTACCCTTGTACAGTTTGTGCCTATATCTAAGACTGTCAAATTGAGTAAACACGATTACCAGATTCCAAAATAAATATTTCGGTTTATATAATATACGTAAAGGTGTGTGAGTTTATATATATTATAAGTATTAAAGAAATTTGTAATATATTTTCATTTAATTGCACATTATAGAAATTAATATTTACATCTAATGTATTTTACATATATATATATATATGTGTGGGTGTGTATAAATATTTGTAGTATATACATGAACGTGTGCATTTATACATATATATAAATATACACATAAATATACTCAAACAATTCTTATGGAATCGATTAATCGCCAATCTAGCATTTCACATTGCACAAGATGGATTGTAACTGATCCTGTCAGTATACACTGCTTTCACATTTTGTACATTAATAACCGTGAATCATCGTGGACACACAAAGTCATCGTGACACAAGAGTCAAAATGCATAATATTGCTTGCTTCACTTTTAAACATTTATGTTTTTGAACAGTTAGTTTTGTCTCAGAGCGGGTATACTTGACATACCGCGTCCCTTTCCGTCTCGCGCACAAACGTCTAACCTCAGCTTTTTGAGCATACTCACCACGGCACGGAATAAGCGGGAACGTCCATGTTTGACACATGCGCAGTACAAATGAGTATGTGTGCTCTACTCTTATGAATGTACTGCAAATACTCTTGAAAACGCTGAAGGCAGACAGAATTGAGATATACAGCTCTCTGCTTGGAGTGCAAAAGTCACGCTCCACAGAAAAGTATGAAAACATACACAAGCACACATTTTTGCCAAATAATACGTTATTAATAATAGTTCACTTCTGCGATTTGGTCCGATTGTGTTCATATCAGCAGCAAAGCGTACAGAGTTCACATGAAGGAGACCTCCCTTTTTGAGCAGACTTGGGTACAGTTCACGGTTGCAGACCCAAGTTCAGAAGATAGCATTCATATCTTCCAAACAAACCAAACTCTGACGTTAATCGAACCCGGGTGCACGCCGAAAGTGCTAATATGAAACCGCCCTTACAAAACTTTAGAAAACTTAAGTCTTCAGATTTAGACTTTGCCCTGAAAAATCCCTTCAGAGAAGCATTTCACTACACTGAAAGATTGAGAGAAACAGAATTACAGGGAGACTCAGGAAAACACAATGTACGAATGAGTAAACAAAGTAACACATTTACAGTGAGGGAGGGCGGAATTGTTCCGTCCGGTCCCATGATTCATTGCAAATGAGATGTCACCCTGGCAGTCATAACGGGCTCTCGCCACTCCCTGCAGCGTAATTGAATTCTTCACTCGTATAAACTATGCGCTTGGGCCAGCCGGCGTTTTGATTGTTATTAATGCTGGTGTTTATGAAGGGAGGCCTCCAATGACCGATCGGAGCCTCCGCAGGGCCCCTGAGGGTCCTCTCGTATACCCTCACACACAAACATGAGCTTATCACTGCAGCCAAATGAAACAAATGTAAATACGGCGCAGCATTTTTAATTTCAAATAAGAGCTTTCATCAGACTAACGGAAACTAATGTAGAGTATGACATCACCTAGTCCTACACTGGAATAAAACAAATGTACACAAACACAGAGGACACAAATCTCTCAGACAGATGCTTAACACCAGTGTATCCCAGTAGCAGTCCGGTCTTTTTCCCCCAGGGCAGAGCAGTGTGGTCTGAATCCCTCAGGACTTATCCCCCATACGCAGAATCCTGCTGGTCCACAAAACTCAACGGTGTGTTTAAAATGCTCTCCAGTAACCAAGGAGTCGATTTTTTAAAGTATGCAGTACAGATAATAAAAATCACAATACACTATACATTCGTAGCCCTAAAAGACAAGAAAAATATCTACATGTCCAAGGGATGAAAGGCTTAGTTTGAAATGTAATGTAACAGATACTGTAGTTCAACAAACACATAATTCAAAACACCACATACAGTACTAAAATAAAACAGCAAAAACGATTGAAACGATGTCAGATATTCAAATGTCTTAATAGGACTGTTCATCCAAAATGATAAATTCTGTCATTATTTACTCGCCCTCGAGTTGTTCCAAATCTGAATAAATGTCTGTTTTCCGATAAACACATAGAAAGATGTTTGGAAAAATCTGTGTAACCAAACAATTCTTAGCCACTATTGACAACCACAGTAGAAAAAATAACAACTGTAGTCAAAGTGCCCCAGAACAGTTTGCTTTCATACATTCTTTAAAACATCTTATTTTTTCAAAATTTACAAAGAAATGTGTCCTACTATGTGAGTCAATAGTGGCCAAGAGCTCTTTGGTTACAAGCATTCTTCAAAATGTCTTGCTCTGTGTTCATCAGAAATAAGAAATGTATAGTCTGGAACTACTCTGGAAATACTACAATTTTACCCCTTGTTATATAAGAGGCAACGCATGAGTGATCCATTGAGAACCCTGATATGAGATCAGCCCTGCTCTACAGAAGACCATCAAACCAAAGGGAATTCCAAATCTAAGGTCAAGTGTAAAATTGAAGAGATCATGTACGGTCTGGGAAAGCACAGATCTCATGTCAGCCATCGGTTCAGTGTAATTAAACTTTGAGGGCTGAGCAGACGGGGAAAGCGGAACAGAGGTGTTCAGCCTAGTTACTTTAACAACCGGCCGAGGGCTGATTGCGGCCTCTCGTAAAACCTGAGAGATTTACCCTCAGCATGGGAGCCATGAAGATCATTAGTCCCCAGAGAGAGCAGTCATCCATCTAGATAACCTCACACCGGACATGAATAAAAGAGTGTGTGTGCATGAAGATATCATCTTTATTATCTTGTAACCATACATGAGTTTGGCCAATATTTCCTTAAGCTTAGTTCACCCAAAATGAAAATTCTGTCATCATTTACTCACACTGTCATTTCAAACCTGTATCACTTTCTTTCTTCTGCAGAACACAAAAGAAGATACTTTAAAGAAAATCTCACCGAACAACGTCAGTACCCATTCACTTCTACTGCACACATGTATGTGAATGGGCACTGCCGTTGTTCGGTGAGATTTTTTTTTATTTTGGGTGAACTATCCCTTAAAATATAAAAAATAGATATTCAGAATTGAAGGAAATGGTCAAGTTCAAAAATAGCTTGTGTCGAGTGTAACAAAAGAAAATACATTTTCTTTAAATATTACACATATGATCTGACGGCTTCCAATAATTTTCAGACTTGTTTTGCATTTGTTTTTTTTTTAAGCGCACCAAAAAAGACAGAAAGAACTTGAGAAATTAAGATGAAAATACAAAGAGACACTTGATAGAGACAAAGCAACTGTTAAACCCTTTTATTCAGCCATTTCATCTGGGTATTATGTGTGATTGGGCACATGTAAGTGTGAGTGCATATGGGCTCGAATGAGAGGGTGTGTATGTGAGAGAGAGAGAGAGAGAGAGAGAGAGAGCACCAAAAATACTTATGAGGGACGCAGGTGCTGTTGGAAATGTCATCCGTTCTGTGCGGAGGGGGAGGGTTGACACACGGCAAACGACTACAAAATACAAAAGCGAGACCGTGCCAGGAAAAAAGGGCCGGGCTGCGCTCCCTCAGCAGAGACAAGACAAACCCTGCCTGACACTCTGAGGTGATAAGACCACAGCGGAGAATCTCGCTGGCCTAGGTGATGGATCAGTAAACACACTCTATTGCTATAGTGTGCTACCTGAGGCAGGAGCGATGACACAGACCCTGGATCAGTAAATGTCTCACCCTATTACAGCCTGAAGCACACTAGTGCAACAGTGAAGGAACCAGTGTCCGCAACAACAAAACCAGTTCACACGACCCAGAACAGGAGAAGACCCCCAGGCCGAGATGGAGACCAAGAGACGAATACCAGTCGGTCAAACTATGTGATTGTACTGGAGAAAATGCTGAATTCATGGCAGAATTGAAGGAACAGTTCTCCCAAAAATAAATCTGTTATTTATTCATCCTCATGCAAGTAAAAAACTGTATATAAATCTTTCTTCAGTGGAAAACAAAAGAAGATATTTTGAGAAATGTTTTGTGTCCATACAAAACAACATTCTTTAAAATATATTTTGTGTTCAACAGAAGAAAGTCATACAGGTTTGGATCGGAATGACATGTGGGTGAATACATTTTGATGAACTGTCCCTTTCATTTTCATAACATGTACAACACAAGACCACACTATATGTGACCCTGGACAACAAAACCACTCTTATTCTTCAATTTTTATAAATCGATATATTTACATCAGTTGAAAGCTGAACAATTAAGCTTTCTAGTGATGTATGGGTTGTTAGGATATGATAATATCTGGTGGAGATATGATTGTTTAAATCTCTGGAATCTGAGGGTGCAAAGGAATCAAAATATTGAGAAAATGAAGTTGGCAATAAGAGGCACTGTTACTGGTCATCCGCTCAGAAAATAAAGTTTTTATATATTTACTGTAGGAAATTTACAAAATATCTTCATGGAACAAGATCTTTACTTAATATCCTAATGATTTGGGGCATTAAAGAAAAATCTATAAGATGGCCCATATTTATATTACCCAATGTATTTTTGGCTTTAACTAAAAATGTTCTTGTGCTACTTAAGACTGGTTATGTGATCCAGGGTCAAATATTAGTGTTTAATTACATTTTTAATCATTAAAAAAATCAAGCTCGAAAAATCAAGAAAATATACTTACTTGGACCAAAAATCTATTTAATAAACTGAGAACATCAAACATTAATAGCCCAAGGCTGAAAGATACAATAAATAACATTAGGTAAGCCTGACATCAGTCATGGAGCAGGTCAGGACAAACGCTCACCCATTAAACAACTGAACAATGCGTTTGTGTTGCATAAATTATATTCACATTCTTACACATCAGGTTCAGAGGTTAAAAGCTACACCGGCTTTGCTAAGAGATTAATGGGTCTCATCCCGCAAGCGTTTTACCTCACTTTAGCCCCTCTCTCATAATTACACACAGGACACAATGCAGCACTCTGTGATCTGTGAGTTATAAAGAGCTGTTCTGACATCACGAGTATGATGAATTAATGTTGGATTAGATAAACACTGAATCAGTGATTCTCAGTTTTAAATCCTTTACTGCACTCATATATATAGTGTGTGCGTGTAAAAGCTTGAGTGGTTCCTGTGTGACGGTTCTTTCTGGAGAGAGAAACGGCTGAGATCAGAGTTTTTAGACAGGAGAAGCACCATACAAGAGGATGACGTAAGATGACCATGTGTTCTCATTCCCCCAGTCGAAGTGATCAAAATGCTTTTAAAGAGTTGTTAAAGAGACAGATGTTGTTAGTAGGGCATCGCGATAATTTATCGCCATACCACTAAATCCTATTGAAATCAAGCTGGCTGCAATAGGCAATGTGTCGATATTTTTTTAAATATGTAGCTTGTCCGTGAAGCACGGCTCTGGGATCAGTGAAAAATGCTGCTTGAACTTAAAGCAGTGCGAGTTGGAGTCGCTAATAATGTGCATTTAAGAAAGGAACACCCATCAATTATGATCATTATTAATTTACTTTATTATCATAAAAATACCTGATGAGACTCGAGTAACATTGATAAAAATATGCCCATAGGCATCTCCTTGATTCTAGAACGTGTTATAGTCTTCTTCTGCATGCGGATTTGGAGTTTCCGCACGAGAGCGCCCTCTGGCTTTCGGATGCAGCAGCATTTTCCCGTACTTCACTCAAAAGCTGCACATAAATCACGTGATATCGTCGGTTTATCGTGACAGCACTAGTTGTTAATATTAATTTTGATTGTACATTCAAAAACAGAGAGCTATAGGTTTCCATGATTCGGGTCAGCTCAGCTCAACGGCTTGATGATGTAATACTTGTTTTTATATGATACACTACTGAAATGATTTATAAGAATTCTCATAGACCGTTTTGGAAAACTAAACAACTCTGGCTCCAAAGAACTTCCTGTTTCCATTTTTTTATACTCCTCAATCGTATGAACATAATACAACCAACAGAACATAAATAAATGAATCCAAATGTTAAACAAATATCTTTAAACCTTAACCTTGTCCTCTTTGTCGCAATCTCAGTTTGAAACATAAAAAGTCAGTTATACGTGGGTTGTGCTTTGGCACTATTGCTCTGCGCGGATGAATCCGAGCTATGTGCTAAATGACTGACTGCTCACACCGCATCAGAGAACATCTGTACATCTATTTTACTGTAACATGTGAACGTGTCTTTACCAGATACAACACGAAACTTTAGAAAAACATCAATAATATACGATCAATTGTAGCGTTTGATATCGCATCACCCCTGATTTAGACAAAAACTCTAAATAACATGGAAAATACCACCAACCCCACGTCCTATAAGTAATATATCTGTAACATGTCGTATGAACAAACTTTTGTTCTGACTACATGAAACAAAGACTTGAAAAAAATAAATCACGATAGTGACGTCTTTCCTGTTAATGTTATCCTTTCATATGTCAGAGCCAAGTCTCAGAATCCCTCTTGATATTAGCTTTTGCTTTAGCATGAAGCTGTCACTTTAGCGCGAGGTTACTTTGTTATTAACAACAGATGATTCCCCAGATGTAATCGGCGTCAGAACTTAATGAATTAAGATGTTTACATGACAATCCTTGATGATTTATATGCTAAGCGATTGATATAAGAATGAACTACACTCTGTCACCCATAGCAGTGCCGCTGCAGCGCAATCCACACACACACGTGATTAACTAGTGGGTTCCTCTACTTTGCGTTTAAGGACGTGATGTAATTACGCAAGGAGGTAGTCCACCAAATTCACATTTCCTGCATTGGGCGACCCGATAGTGCAAATTCTAAATCATTATTATAAGCTTACCGTTGTGAATCAGGGTAAGATAAGACACTGATCAGTCTATGTATTTATTTAATAATTGATTTCTGATTATTTTTACACTAAAATTATCGCGGATTGCCGCTTTAAGATTTAATAATAGATGTAAGATGACATCTTGCGGAGAGGCTTTAAATTAAAAAAATATATGAAAAATGTAATTCTAATGAATCTTTACAGGGTTGGGAGTTAAGATACACTTGAGAACCAGATCACTGATTCATTAAAATATTTTCAAAAGCATACTGAACATACATTAAAAACTCAACATACATTAAAATCTCATTGTATTTAATTATATAGACTAATATATATAAAACTATGTAAGTAAATTAGTTTTTATGTGCAAGTAAACGTTTTTTTATAGGGTTAGTCTCATGTGGTTTAATTAGCTGTGTGTAAAAACAAAGTCTATGGCTTGTCCCCATTTAGATCCCTAAACAAACGTGTGTGTGTGTCTGTTGGAAAGAAAGTGGAACAGCGAGGCAATGAAGGTTGAAGGTGACCCTATGGCACGACTCCAGATCCGTGTGACCCAAGACATCTGCAGAAACACCAAACCCGAACAAGTGCCAGGAGACAAATGACTCCATCAGTCCATGTGTTGCTTATGATGCGCATGATGTATCGCATGCTTATCGTGTGCCGTCTCTGATCATCTGTCTCTCTGGCGAGAGTGTGAATTTTATAAACTGCCGCTCTAGAGATGATGAGCACTAAGCTAGTGTCCATGGGGAAGAATCAGAGAGCCCGTACCAGATGGGCACAGGTGGCATGATGCCATGCAGAACAAAGACTGTGGGTGCCAAGCCACAAATGACTGGCTGTCTACCCACCCCGCGCGTCCCCCTACAAACACACGGCATAATCTCCCCATCACACTGTAAAGCATCCGGTTAAACCGCCCACTCTTGATAACCGAGAAAAAACCCATCTCCAGTATCTTATATATAGAGGACACAGAAAGTGAGGAGAGGGAGAGAAACATTTTCAGGAGTAGTTCACTTTAAAATGAGCCCCCATTGACTTTCCATATTAGGAATAAAAATTACTATGGAAAGTCAATGGCGGCTTTTTTGGAGGGGTCCTCTCCTTTAATAGAGAAAACGGGTAAAAAGAATCATAAAGTTGCACTTGTGCACACATGTATGCGTGTGCACAAGTATGGCAGACGTGGGCGTGGGAGCCACCACACAAAAGAAAGAACGTAGCAGCTGCTGCGAGACTCAAGACTTCACTAATTATACATCTGTGAGTTACAACTGCACCTTTAATTAAACAACTACAAAATCAAACGCACACACACACTCACACAACCATGCTCACATGTCTCATTATATTTATTTCAAGTATCTGTTACATCTGAACTTCTTTTTTACCCTTGTGCATCTCTGTTACAGTATTACTTATCTTTCAAAACATAATATTCTGCACTTTTGTAACATTGAAAAAGCTGACAAACTTGGATACATTTAAATTTTACAGTTTCTAGAAGGGCTAGGGAAAATAATCAGATTTACGATGCATCATGACGCTGCATTGATGCATAAAAACAAATATACAATTTATTTAAATAAATAAATAGAATTAGATGTAACACATGAGTAAATATAACTATATATCAGGGCTGTACAGTGCTACGAAAAAATCTGTCTGTGCGAAGAATAAATTTGCCAGTGTAGCACGAGTGCAATACAAGGTGCATGTAAGTAAAGTGCATTGTTATATATTTCTGATCTTGGACCGCTGTTTAAAGCAGTTTAAAAAAATTGTGAGCTGTAAAGCACTAAATTCGACAAGTGAACAACGTCACACTGCGTCTTTGTTCACGTTATCAAAGAAGCACTTGTCTTGTCAGAGTAACACATCCAAACTATGAGAAAGAGCTGCAACACTGCGAGTGTGACTCTAATAGAAAGTAAAGAGACAGATTCTCTAACCAGCACCTTATAACACAAGGGAGTCTAAATCAAACTGAAAAAAAAGAGTTTCGAATGTTTGTATTTTCAACAATATAATACATTTGGAGGACATCGGGACTCGGGACACTCTGAAAGGCAATCGTATCAATTTGCAAGGCAAGTGATGAATCACAGCTCTAGTCTCTAGTAAATCAGATTTGTTGCTTTGACATTTTATTTTCAAAAGTCCTTCAATATGTTCTGGCCTAACTTCCAGTTTCAACAGGAAATATATCAAAACGGGATCGAAAACGGAATATTTCATTGGGTCTGTAATATTACAGGAGCATATTGTCACTGCGGGACTGTTTAATGATTAAACACGGTGTTGTCACAGTTGACAAACTCTTTTAATACTTTTTATTGGTAAAATATTTGCAAAAATTGAGATATGAGGTATCAGCCCGACAGCAAATGATAGTGGAGTTAAACATGCATACAATGGGTAGGGTAGGGCAGGGCGAAAGAGCAGATGGCCTCTCTGGACCCTTACACTTTCTGGTACATCACATTGCATCAGCTCAGTCCCTCTCTGACACACAGCATCTATCCCTGCGAAACAGCAGATGACCTACCCTACCCCTAACACACACTCACAAACGAACAGAGCATGCAAGTACACAGAAATGCCCTCTGGTCTCCAGCATTTCACCACTTTGTCCTCAAATTAAGCATTTACTGACAGTGCTTCAGAGACTCTCTCTTCAAAGAGAGAGAGAGAGAGCATCAAGATTGGTTCAACAAATGCTGCGATTCAGGGGCACGACTAACTTTTTGTATCAGATCATTATAACAATAAATGATCTAATAAACTAATAAACTGATTAACAGAAGTAGTTACAAATCCTTGTGTCATGCTTGAAACTTATACACTTCATGAGTGGACAAATATCAGAATTTGCATTTCAATCGCTGACTGAACAGAAATCAGAAACACACTCCAGTAACCACTAAATCTTTTTCTGCATTTTTAGACCGAGTTCAGGCCCACAGCGCACTGCAAATAATTAAATGTGATGCTTCAAGGCCCACGGCCTCACACAAACACACGCGCAGTCCTGTCAAGTGCAACCTCTCCAGACACAATCAACAGCTACTCATGGCCCGGGTCAATACTATCGAGCCGTTTAGTTAAAACACACTCCCTCCTGCAACACACAGTCACAAACACATAAATCAAACACGCACAGGACACACTCTTCACAACTATTGTTCATTCTTCTGTCATTAACATCACTTTCTCCCTCTATCAGTCCTTCTTTCTCAAATACACACATGTGTGGAAGAGTGCCGAGCTACGCAGCACACGGCGAGCAAATGAATCCACAGCGTGCATGGGCAGTTTAGTGAAGCATTAGAGCTGATCAATAGCTCAGAGTTCCTGAGAGAGCATCGAGTCTGCCCTGCATAGCCATCTGATTAGCATTCAGCAGACACCCGTGCTCACGCTGAGTGACAGCGCCGCAACCTCCGGTTTTCACTAGCTCTCCTTCCCTACATCCCTCGCTTCTTTATTCTTTCTCTTATCCACACTTCCTGTTTTTTTCCCGTCATCCCTCCACCTTATTGCAAATCTGTTCCTCTGAGAATGTCTAATGACCTCTAAGTATTCTGTTTTTCATAATTCTTTCTCATTTATGGTCCTTTTGGTTCTGTCAATGACACGGATGGAGATTATGGTGCGGAAAAAATGAAAATTCTGTACACATTTACTTACCTTCTTGTCATTTGAAACCAAGCATGACTTTTTTCTTCTGTATGACACAATAGAAGATATTTAGAAAAATGTCGTTGAGTGGCACCCGTCGACTTGTTTTGGTTTTGCGACCATACAATAGAAGTGAAAGGGTGCCAGCGCTGTTGAGTTACTAAATATCTTTAAAACATCTTATTTTGTGTTCTGTGGAAAAAAAGACAGTCATACAGGTTTGAAAAGAAAAGAGTGTAACTGATGACTGCATTTTTTGGGGGGTCAACTATCTACACACTTTACTTTCATAATTTGATATATTTCAGAGAAACATTATACAGTGTTTCTATACTTAAAAACAGAAAGAATGTAGTTTTAATCATGTAATGTAATGTACTGGAGTTAATTCATAAAAAAAGTATTGGATCATAAAAAGCAACGGTAGAAAGGAGGGAAGGTGTTGAAAAACAAGATTTCCCAGTCAGAAAAAGGCGTTTAAATTCCACTTTTTTTTTCATTCCTCCGTCATCAAGTTTGGTGAGAAATCTTACTCATTGTTGGCCTTTGAATCACCATGTCTTTTGAGAGATGAAACATCTCTGATGTAGTAACACCATTTCACACAGACAGCTCATTATGACTAAAACATCTGAACTGCACACATACACACCACACACACAAGAAGCAAACATTTATCACATACTTTGAAAAGAGAAGACGTAGCGAAACACTAACAGACAAAAGGTATTTTAAAAGAATAACCCTCCTCGCATGCAGAGCTATTATCCTGAGGTAAAATAAACAGAATCGCAGGCCTGCATAAAGCTACATGTTAATATTAATCTTAACAGCTTGGTGTAAATGTGTTTTAATTTTTCCAAAGTAAACACTAGTGCTGAAGGTAAAATTTCCTTTCCTTAGATTCTAAAAACTTATTAACAAAAGTCTTATCAACATAAGTGGGTTGGAACAACTTATTTCAGATTTCAAAACAGCTTGCCATGCCATTGACATTATTGAGTGTGACATTGCGATGTCAGCACATTTCTGATCAATAAACTGTTCGCCATGTGTGAATATTTGAGCTGTTTAACACAAATGAGGTGAAACAGGAGGTGAAGGATGGGCTGCAGGTGTTTGGACATATGTAGCTACTGAAGATAAGAAGGTTTTATGCTCCTGAGTCACACGAGGATGACTGTGTCACTGACACAAGAACAAGAGAATCATGGTTACACATAAGCATACAAATAACCCTGTCATCAGTCAAAACATGTATCATTACGGAGCATCGAGTTCACAACCTAAACCAGCATTTAAACTTACTAGGAAAATAAATATCGCTCAAATCTCTCCCACATGTCACACACCTCTTAGTCATAGATGATGCATTAGCAACAACAACAACATAAAGAGACAATGCAGGATCTGTTGTAGCAGCCTGTCACTGTACGTGTGAATACTGTACGACACCCACACAGCATCGCACAATTCTACAAGATGGACTGTGAAAAATCACACTGACAAACACACACACACACATACACATACATAATGTCCTGCAGTGCCTGTTGACGCATTGATCAGATGACTTACAGCTGCGGTGGGAGGAGAGATCCAACCACCCAAACACAGCGTGTCCGTCAGACGCCAAAATGATGTCTGCCAAAGTGAAAGTGCATGACATACTCGCTGGTGACTTACCTCTGACACATTCGAGTCAAGGTAAATGAATGAATGTTGTTGCAGACAAGGTTCTAAATCAGGAAATCTTCGCCTCTGACACGTCTAAAAATGCAATCTGACTAAACGCTCTGAACTTTAAAACTTGTTGGTTCTGAACAAGCCCAAACCCTCTATTTCATCATCTGCTAAAATAAATCAAAGGGCACCTACATAAATCACTGACATAGGTGGGTCGCTTTGATTACACCAAGATGAATTTATGTAACATTTTAAATATTTCTAAAAATATTATTCATACTGCAAGCAGGTGGCAAGAAACAAAATATATGCATGTCTCACCCTCACAGCTGCTGTGTCCTTCTTCATATCCCGCACTGCAGCTGCATTTGCCGATGGGCACCAACCACTCCCCTTCCGCGCTGCAATGCATTCTGGGAGGACTGTCCGTATCCACCTCAGAGTTATTCACGCATGTCCCTCTCACCTCCACCAACGTTGAGAATGCAGCCTCGGCTACCGTGTCCGGAAACACGGCCAAGTTCTGCACGGTCGACAAACACCTCTTGTAGTAAACTCTCACTGAAACCAGTGCGACGCAAGCGCCGACGTCCTGGAAGGCCAGATGGAATCCTTTGCGATTGAGGTGCCCGATCTCGCGTACTTCTGTATTGAGCTTCATTTTACGTTCTCCTAAATCGCCCTGCGTGAAACTTTCGTCTGCCGCTATGGTGTCGATTTTGCTGTAGCGGTCCTCGCGGGCCACGCGCCCCAAGTCCCAGTCAGACTCTGCGTAGAGGAGGTTGAAGGTCTCTTTGCAGCTTCCGGACACACCGGGTATGCTGTTGCAGTCACGCAGAGTGAACTGCAGCTCGATGAAGATGCGCTGGCCGCCCTGCCGCCAGATCCAGCCTGTCTGGAGCCAGTTGTTCTGACTGGGCTCCATCACGTTGCACACCTGATATGTACGAATGGGCTTGTATTTCTCATCCACGCCGCTGATTTCCTCCCACTGAAACGGGAACACAACATTCTGAGTTTAAAACATAAAGATATAAATAGAAGTACAAATTTCATATACAACATAAAATGTTGACCATATGCAATTTTATTTAACAAAAAATAAACAACAGTATATTAAACATCATCTTCTGATTGGCTCTGATTGTGTCACGTCCTACAAGCTCTCTGCCAAATCACCTTCAGTATATCAAATACCGAATTTATAAAGACTGTAGCATCTTCAATCAGCACCACAAACAGGCTCATTGTCTCGGAGAGAAATTATAATGAGCCTCAAAAGACGAACACTCTCACGCTGTTTTCCCAATTAATTGCAGTGTAATGAAGATCCTTTGTTTCAGAGGGAATTGAGCAGCCTGAATCCATGCCCGGTTTGGCAGAGCTCCGTAGATACAACTATGAGTGGCAGTGAATTTAAACACATCCTGGTGAAAACCACAGAGAGATCAAACCCATGTACTGTGTATGACCGTACATCTGCGGTGGGTAACTTCTGGGAGCGAGAGACCCGGGATTTAATCGCTGTCAGGTCCAGAATTAACAAGCTAAACAAATAACAGCTTGCGTCGGGTCCCCAGCTTCTAGCCACTTTTCACAGAAACATAACTACAGATGAATTTGTCCATTCTGAATCCGCTGTAATGCGTAGTTCTCATCTCAGCTATGATTCAAACTGTGTGTATCATTTTTTGTGTATTTGAAAGGCACGATGGAAAGATAACATCGTAACAAATGAGGTTTGTATGGTGAGGCCGAGGCAGAGATACGTATTGGGGAATATGATTAGAGAAAAGAGAATAAAGTTTATTTAGGAGAGAAAGAAAACGAAATAGATCTAGAGGTGTAGAAACATATGGAGATTTGCCTTAAAATTCAAAGATCAAGTTTAAGAACTTACCCCATTAGAAGGATAGGAGGTCCAACCCAGCTCTGCCTGGGACTCCTTAGAATTCAGCAGGACAACTGCAGAAAAAAACAGAGCAAAACAAACTATAACAACAAAACAGATAAAGCATCACGATCATTAAATCACAATTATACGCCGTGGCTTTTCTTTATCTCACTGTCAGAATGCATACAGCCGACGGCGTCTAATTATAATGAACGCGGCCCCTGTGGACAGGCCGCTGAACTGCCTGCATCACAGGCACATTAAAGCTGGAATGGGGAATGACGGACCTGCAGAGCTGCACTTAGTGAAATGAAGTGCACCGGTCATCAGCTGATAATGTCAGACAGCTGGGCAGAGTACAAGCATCCTGGCAGATTTCTGGCTTGTGAATACTGCAGCACAATGTGGTGGATTTGATATTTTACAGTCGTTTAAGAGGTTAAAACAAACGTTTTACAGCCACGCCATAACGCAGTAAAGCCCAAGAGGCCGTTGAAGCAAATTCAAATGGATGTTTTTCATTTCGGCTGCATTTCAACTATAACAAGCGCTAATGTACAATCCTGATGTAAACTGAATTAAAACAAGCAGTTTTAATTTCTTTCGAACTCTGGAATATTGCTACATGACGCAGACAGGAACGAATAAACTGAAGCCAGTTGAAACTAGCTATAAAGGATGCCCTTGAAAACAAATGTGATCCTTAAGCTCAACTGGCACAAGGCGGTGCTAGTAATGGCAAGGTAATGGGTTTGACTCAAAGGGACCACTCTTATAAACGCACTAATAAAATGTAAAAATGTATACATACTGCAAGTGACTTTAGATGAGAGCATCAGACAAATGCACAAACGTAGCAGCAGACAGCAGAGGTCTGATGAGAGCCTGACACAGGGCTCATCCTGAAACCTATAAATGAAAATCGCAGACAAGGCCTCAGCACTCAACATCAGGACCTTGGACAGCTCCTTAAATGTGAAGCCATTTCAGCACCCCGGACAGCTCCCATGTTTAGTCCAGTCCTTAAATATTATGAATAAATCTTCATAAAAGCAAAAGGCTGGAAAAACCCATTGTATTTTTTTCTTTTAAATCACTATTTGATTTGATGAGCAAAGACAACTACAAGCAAGTCATTTCTAGGTTCCAGAAGAGTGTAAATATTGGGCTATGCGTGTTTGAGCATGTCAACTTCTTGCTCAACCAATGGCTTGAGTTCAGGGAAAACTATATGCTGGAAACTATAAATATTTTGGCAATCCGATACACATACCACCTTTAAATTCATATTACAATATACACCAACTTCTACCTACATCTGCTGCCATACATCTCCCATCCTGCCAGTCGCTGTAGGGTATCGGAAACCAAATTATTCCCTTCTATCAAAAGTGCTTGTTACTCTTTTGCAATGCTCTCTGCCGTCAAACGCGCAGCCATGCGGGACCAACAAAATGCCACTGCAGGATGTCGCTGACACAGTCGCTGTACTAACACATGCACAGCTGACATGAGCATGCTAGTCTGAATGCCATTTCATTAAAGCCAGATGAGCGACAGACGGTTCATTCAGGAGTCGAGAGCTTCTGCAAGACAAGAGCACTTGTGCTTTAAGTTGCAATTCAGAGTCTGAGTTTTAGCCTTGTACACTGCGTTTACTGCCGAGCGTTATAAAAAAAGCTTTAGAAACCATACTGAGGGGCTGAGTACGAAGTTTTCAAGGTTTTCTGTGGCAGAAAACGCACAAAAATATTTCAGCAGCATTCTGGCTTTGCTTTGATTGGACTGCATGATTTTTTACCCTCGTAACAGCTGTTACTGTCTCTCGGCTTTTAGGGGACCTGAAAAGATTCGATTTCTGCTGACATGCCCCCCCGCTGTTCTGAACTTCAGGAGAAAGCCAAGAGAAAGAGAGAGAGACAGAGTTCGAGCAAGCAAAAAGTCTGGACCATTTTATTGTGGTTAAGAACTCCCTAAAGAAAAGGCGGACTGACATATGAAGTGACCAATTGCATCTTGTTTTGTTTTTATTTAGTCACAGGTACATCTGAAAAACAGTTCACCCAAAAATGAAAATTCTGTCATAATTTACTCACCCTCGTGTCGTTTCAAACCTATATTCTTCCACAGAACACAAAATAAGATGTTTTGAAGAAAGTTGGTAACCAAACAGCTGTCGGCACCTATTCCATTTCTTTGTATGGACACAACACCAATGCAATTGAATGGCTGCCAGTTAACAACATTCTTTAAAATATCTTCTTTTGTGTTCTGTGGAAGAATATAGGTTTGACAGTCAAATGACAAGAGGGTGAGTAAATGATAACAGAATTTTCATTTTTGGGGGGAACCATCATTTCTGAAGAGAAAAGAGATGGTTCGATAAACTGACTAACGGTCAAGGGCAATAATCTCTCCAAACCTTCACATGAAAATCCAACTGAAATTGTTATCAAATGAGAACCATAACATTCAACAGTAAAGGATTAGCCTCATGTGTCAAACTCTCACATGTGCAGATAAGCTGAACATAAACTGACACAGAAACCAATCAGAAACCAGCGACCGGCAGGAAACCACTGGCCAAACCTTTATAAGGGCACACACAAAAACTGACCCAGCATGATCGGTCATGGTGTTAAAGCCAACTGAACAGCAAATCACATGAACTGGAAAGCCCCATTATGACCTCATTAAACTCTGAGTCCTGCTATTGGACTCTAAAGAGCACTTTCCCTTCTCTGGAGCTCTATGGAACACACAAGCCAGCCAGCGAGTTTTAATAATAGCCACATGCCGGGTTTGCGCGCAGGAGGAGGCCTGTTCGCGAGGAGCTCTCAGTCAATCTCGCTCGTCTTGCTGATCAGCTTGCCATCATTTTCAAATGGGTCACGATGGCGACCGGCCCGCTTTCGAAAACAAGACCCCCCTCCGAGCCAAAGCAACATGATCGAAACCCCAAAAGCAGCTTAGCTATCTGGGCTTTTATATTATCTTGACATCACATGGCTTGGAGAAAAACACACAAAGTTGTGATAAAGGAAAAGAAAAAAACAAGTGTGTCTTAAAAAAATGAGCAAGTCAGTTTGTCTTGTTCAAAATGCATTTTCTCTTGGAGTCTGGATTTTGGTCAAGTAGGAATAATAGAGTATGCAAATAGTATTGTGAAGCCATTTCAAATTATTCTATCAACTTGAGTTCAAGCTCAAATGCATCAGAACACAATTCATAACTAACAATGAGGTTTGCATGTATGATACGCTGAATAGGTTTCTGACGTTATGGGTTTCTGAAGGGGGGTGAAGTGAGAAGTATCTTGAGTCATGATGAGAAAAGTGCTAAGTGGGAGGCGAGCAGGATGTGATGGTGTAGGGTCCGGGCCGGTTGTAGCAGGTCAGTGTGCTGACGGAGCTGTGACTGACAGCTTCACATTGATTCAGTCTCCCTAAAACTAGACTGCCTGTTAACCACTGATGCTTAGCTGGGTCTTAACGTCATCAACACACCTGAACCTTATAGCAGTCACAGTAAATTGGAAGAACTAGCAGGCCATTACGTGGTCACGATGAACTTAAGACATACTGTACAGCTTTAAAAGCAGCTTTCCCTAAAGTTCTGTAAGATGATTCAGAAACGTTGAGTTTGTCTTAAATCTTTGACTCCTCATTATAAGCTGCATGTCACGAATGCCCCAATTCAGAAGTCACCAACAAGGTGCCGGATGAGCGCTGGCATGTCATGTGACCAAGCCAACGAGTTGAAAGTGCTGACAACCAGAACACGGACCTACATAACCATGAAGCAAGTCCAAGTGATTACAAAGCAAAGCATTGCAGCGACAAGATAACAGTCAGCTCGGACTTATGCCATTAATGTACACCGAAGAAACAGGAAGAATTATACCCAGAAACAATTACGTACTTCATCAAAATTCAACTAGTATACAGTACACACAATTTTTGATGACATGTCCCATTTAAACGTTGTGCTGATTGCTGTGGTTTTTAAATGTCATGGTGGGGATACTTCGTTAACAGCATTTTTTTTTGACTGAGAGGACAATATTAATGGGGCTTTTAAAGACCCCGTCTTTTTTTGAACTTCAATTTCCTAATCAAGTAAAAGCATCTATTATTCAGACGTAAATTACACGGTTGTGTGCGAGACAGGACACGCACCGACTACACCGCAGGAGTTTAGATTTTCTCCAGAATTGCCCTGTATTACCCTTTATGCTCATGTCACTGTAGGTTGGAATTTTTCCGTTATGAAGTCAAGTGAGTTTAATTCCTTCAGGCTTGATGTCAGATTGGTGCACTGCGCTGGATCGATTGCTGTAGGACAATGTCAACTTGCCGGAACTTGGTGAAGAGAAACAGCATTTGGTTAAATGCTAGAGACATCATTGAAACAATACGGGATTCGCCAAACTCTAGCGACCACATAAAGCCCCTTTTTAGTCAAAAAGGAAAAATCTCAATGTAATATTCAGTAACATTCAAGTGTTAGTTCACCCAAAAATGAATATTTTGCCATCGTTTTCTCTTTAGTCGTTTCAAACCTGTATGCTTTTCTTTCTACCACAGAACACAAAAGAAGATATTTTGAGATTGTAGTTAACCGAACAGTGACGGCTGCCATTCACTTGCATAGGTTTCGTGTCCATGCAATAGAAGTGAATGAGTGCTGGTGCTGTTCGAATACCAATTTTCTTCAAAATATCTTCTATTGCGTTCTGTGGAAGAAAAAAAGTCCTAAACGTTTGAAATGGCAAGAGGGTGAATAAATGATGACAGAACTATCATTTTTGGTGAACTATCCCTTTAACCCATACCAAAGACATTAAACCACAACCATTGAAAAAGGTTTACATAAACACTACTGTAGCAAAAAACAATATTATTAAGAGATAAATGTTTACGTTGGTGCATCACAGGAAACATTGCACCAAAAAATAGCAAAGGTGAGAAAAAGTCAGTGTTAAAGTACAACTCTCCCACATCTCTAATTCGTTCTCTTTCTCCGTCCTTGTTAATAAGCAATAGAGTCAAAAAGTGTCATTACATAAGTAGGGGATGAGTGACAGAGAGATTGAGAGTGAGTGTGTGTGAGAGAGACCGAGAGAGAGAGAGAGAGAGAGAGAGAGAGAGTGGCCATCTTGTGATGACTTTTCCTCTCTCTCAATTTAGGAATCCACTTTAGATCAAATTAGACTCTGATTCTTACCGCATTACCACATCGCTTCCTTTCAGTGCCCCTGACAGTAGGAGGACCGCATCTCTCTCCAGCACTCCCACCTGTCTCATTCACTCATTCTCAAAGACAACGACTTCCCCTGCCCTTGTAACTTCTCCTCCTCCTCCCCAACTCCCTAAATGTCCAATTACAGACACGTCATTAAAAAACGAGGCTTGCATTCTTCTCTTGGGTCATCCACACGCTCAGTCACGCACAATTCACGAATTCCTACCCACACGGATGTGTTCAACAGGGTGGGGTGGACTTCTGTTCACTTTGCTTGATGTCAAATAACGTCTGTCCCTCTTGATCCTCAGTCAACAAAAGTTCAGTAAAGGACAGACTGCTGTTTCTTTAAGTTTATCCCCTCTTAGACATACTTGTAATGCTTTGTATGAGTGTGTCTAGAGTAAATGAAAAAACACCCACCACCATGATCAATCCGCTTTATGACTGTAAAAGTTCAGCGCTGTACTGACAGATTGGTTGAGGGAATATTTCAAGTTCAATACAACTTAATAAACGGAGAATGATTTTGACTATGCTTCAGTTACAGTATTACATTTATGACAGAAAGCAAAGGCCTGAAGTACGGAAACCACTGCACATATGTTACACATGTTGTCTCATATAGAAATAATTCACAACAGGATCAAAAATTGCTTTTACAAGTAATTTCACAGTGCTTTATTTATTGCACAGTTTTGTATATTAAACAGAGGATTATAATGCAGGAGGGCAAAACCAATCTCCACTTAGTCTGTTGTCCAGCCTACCACTCATATCATTAACACAGCCCCTCAGCCTCACCCATCATGCCGTAACATAAGCCCAAATAATCACTAGCCCCCCCCCCCCCGTCCATTAACACTACACGCATTGATCCCCATCCAACTGATAAATGAAAGCAAGTCAAAGGTGTGTGCGAGACAGAGATAGAGAAAGACGGAGAAAGAGAAGGAGGTGCCTGGGGTCGAAAGGGAGCGGGGCTCAAGCAGCCATCCGTCAATACAGCACGTCACGCAACCGCGAGATCCATATTCTCGACAGCCGATCAATCAACAGGCAGCGCAAGCGGGCGTCTTGTAAAAAGAATACGGCCGGGCGAGTCGATGAGTTAGAATAACAGGTCTATGCCTGTTAAACATCGAAAAGATGGAGGGAGGAATAGATGGAAGGAGAGAATGGCAGGGTTGTCCTCGCCTACGTGAGCCCGGTGGATAGATGACAGGAGAGATATTTCAGCTGTAACGGATGGCGACTCATCCGCCGCGGAGTCCCATCGAGGCCTGACCTCGGAACAGCAGCGCTGAGGTCGGCTCGGATTTAGGTCGCTACGCAGAAGATGAGATACTAATCTGAAGTCTGCGGATATGCTGTAATATTATAAAACTCAGAAAGCAAAAAAGGATTTAGAAAAATGATGACACAAAAAATGTTGTAGATAACAAAGATGCTTTGTTTTGGCATTGATAAATAGGAGCTCACATTCAGGGCACTTTATCATCATCACAAAATACTAAAAATAAATGCTAAACTTCTTACTGTTCTGCCTTGAATGTTGTGTTTAGAAGTAAATCCCCCCACAACCATCTAAAGATGAGGCTTTTGGTTATCATTTGTTTATCTGTCAGATCTCATCGCTCTCATGTCTCACATTGTCTCGATTCATTTAGTCCATGATTGTTTATTTACTTATCTGTGAGCCGGATCATTTCAGCGTATTAATCCACAAATGCCTTGTTTAATAAAAAATTGAAAAATTCCCACTAATTATGCAAATCAGGTGCAGAATGGCTTCCTTCAGCTTGTTTGGGTTTAATTAGATGGTTCTTATTATTGGTTCTTTCTAGACACGGTCCATTTGTTTATAGCGAGGATGTTAAAAAGTCAAGTGTTACTGTGGATTGGTGGTCCTTATGCGTTCTATATTTCTTTGTAAGTGAAAGAACATAGTTTCGCTCTGAGATGCAGTAACTGAATCGCAATGGAATAAGTGAATAACACCTTCAGATACTTCAGCACGTATGAAACCAATCCTTTGATTTTTGTGATCTGAGTGATAAAGCCCAAAATATTTTATGACAACGTTCTATATGCTTGCTTAATTTTGTAGGTATTAAAGGCAGGGTGTCCGATTTCGTTTTTCGTTATTTCAATTTGTAACAAAAAATGCTTACACTGTTGACAACATGACGATCACGTGGCTTTAAGGTAATTTATCATCTTATCAACGAAAGGTCAAGTCAAAAGCATTGCATTGTGGGATCCCGTATTCACCACAATGTGTGCTGTTGTTTATGCAAACGTTGCAAATGTAGCAGGCCACCTGGGTATTGCATACAGGAAATGTGCGTATTGTGCAAACTATACATTTAGTAAGTGGTACAGTATCGTGTTATAATAAACACCTATTGTCCGGGGAGTTCTCTGTAAAGCAGGTTACAGCTGCAGTGTGTAGGAACACAAAGAAACTCGGCACGATTTCCACCATGCTAATTAAATCAAAAGACACATTTAACCAAAGCTCTGCCTCAAAAACGCAGTTTTATTTTTCAACCTTCTACAGGGTCAAAGTTCACCCGCTATGCCAAAGGCGATGGTCAATACAACACATCCAGCAAAGGCAAAGGTCATGACCTGAACACCAATGCATTAGTTGCAGACTCATCGATGCCAGTGCTTCATTTTCCTATTGGGGGAACCATTCAAAACCATTCGAGCCAAGAATGGATCTGAAACACAGACCATTTTGGTTCACCACCAGATCCAATGAAGCCACTTTTGCTTCACGGTGAACACAAATAAGATATTCTTATTTGTGTTCACAAATAAGAACACAAATAAGATTTGTTTTTTAAATCTGATCTTAAGGAATGATTGTCAGTTTGCTAGTGAGGAAATCTGTAGCGTTTGTTCAGACAGTACGGTCACTATCAACATCGGTTGCTATAGTAATGATGTACGGGATTTCGCATACAATTACTGAGAGTAGTTGTCGTTGCTGAGAGACAGAAAACTGGAAATATTTCCTCTGTTTATGTCTATCACTAAATTCTGCTGAAGTGCTCGCAAGCCAAATACAATGCTGGATGAGATGAGAACATGACCGACACTTGTATTTATCGTTCTCTCATTTACCCTTTAATCCTGAACACAATGTACATAGGGAACTTAGTGACATTAATTAAATAAGACAACACTCTGCAGATTTAATTTGATGCTGGACAAACGTTGCTGACTCAATGCAGTAACATCAAACCACCACTGAGGACTACAACAATGTTCCGACCAAATGCCTAACATTAAATCATGACAAACTGATCACCTTGGGTGTGGAAATTATCTGCCAAATGTGTTTACGTTAAAAAAAACGATATTCAAAGGTGATGTGAGAAATATGATCCAAGGCACAATTCCACGCTCAGCCTCTGATTTTGTAATTTAGCCACAGAGAGGGTCATACAGCACTTATCAAGCGCAGAGTCACGGATAGACTGCATCCATTTACATTTCGGGTTGGAGGGAAGGGGGAGGCGAAACCATTTAGGAGGCTGAAATGAAATATGTGACAGCCATCACGGAAAGTAAAAAGGAGAGGGTCCTAACCCTGGTTCCTGTGGCACCCTAATATCAACCAGCCCGCATCCCCTCTCAAGAAGCCCATAAACTAATGGACAGATCTCAGGGAGTTTAATCAAAGCACAGAGAGAGGAGGTCTCTCTCCATTTCGCCACTGCCAATCATCCAGCAGCCCCACGGCCTAGTAGTCTGCTTACAACTGGCAGTCTATGAAAGCGGAGAGAGAGAATAAAAGGCAGGGAGACAGAATGGGATGGAGTAGAGGTGATGCTTCGAAGTGAAGGGGAAAAGGGGGCTCTGTTCAGAAAATCTAGTGAGGTGCCTGCTGTGTACAAAGGCAGTTGCTTTTTAAGACTGAAACTAATAGAGATTTGGAACACTCTACTGTACAAAGGCAGGAACTTTTAATAAAACGTAAAATTAGCATGTTGCAAAGCAAAAAATTGCAATACTGCTACCACAAATACATCAGCTACTGGGCAAAATACTTCAACTTGAATATTGAATGAAACAAGTATGCATAAAAAAATATGCAATGCATAGAGTGGTCATTACTAGGGATGCTCCGATCCGATATTTGTATCGGGAATCGGCGTCGATACTGAATAAAATTCTAGATCGGGTATCGGTGACAAATTGCACCGATACCCGATCTAGCTGACATAAAATTTCTGCTAGGCGATGTAAAAGTTAATGAGACACCGGCGCTTAAACTCTCTCGTGGCTGTGCTTTGCGAAGCGTGTGACATCATACGCTAGCAACGTGCTCTGTACGTAAGTGCACGTGAACAAGCGAACATAGCTTATCGAGCAGCGAACAGCATGGAGCGAGCCAAAACTTCTGCCATTTGGAGTTATTTTAGAACAGATACGCCATCAAGTTCCACCGCAGTTTGCAATATATGCCAAGTAAATGTTCCGAGGGGTGGTGATAAAGCTTCTAATTATAACACTACTAATTTAATCAAACATTTACAGAGATGTCACCCCAAAAAGCACGCCGAGTTCAATCAGTTGAAGAGACTTAAACGAGACGGTACGAAGCAGCTAACTTTGCAGGAGACAACGGAAAGAATTCAAAAATTTCCACCTGGTAGTGTGAAAGCGGCGAAAATCACTGAAAGCATTCTGAATTTCATCGTTATGGATGGGCAACCGCTGTCCGTCGTTGCGAACTATGGCTTCAGACTCCTAATAAACCACCTGGAGCCGCGGTACGACATGGTGAAGCGTAAGTACTTATCTGAGACGGCTCTACCTGAACTGTACCGAAAAGTCTGCAAACACATAGGCGAAAAAATTAAAGATGTCAATGCGGTCAGTTTTACAACAGATATCTGGAGCTCCGACGTGTCCCCTGTGTCGCTTTTAAGTTTAACCGCACACTGGTTGGATGAGAATTTTGTGCCACAAAGTGCCATGTTAAATGCAACAAACTTTCGTGGGTCACACACCAGCGACGCGATTGCAGCTTCCCTAAACGAAATTTGTTTGTTAAGTTTAAGAAAGTGAACATTTTGTTTTATTTTTCATTTGTTGCACCGGTGCTGGTTCAATAAATAATTAACTAAACTTGTGAATCATTTGTTTGTTATTTTGTTTTACGGGGTCAGGAAATTATGTTAAATCGAGCCTGATGTCTTGCACAGCAATGCACACAGTTTATTAAGTAATTGTGCTCTTTAAAAATGTTACCTTAGTATCGGATCGGTAATCGGTATCGGCCGATACTGAATCTCGGGTATCGGAATCGGTATCGGAAGCAAAAAAGGTGGATCGGAGCATCCCTAGTCATTACAACAATCTTTCCTAATGTTACATCACATGTTATGTGTTAAATGGGGGTGGGAGTGAGAGGATGAAAGATGGGTTTAAAAGGTTAAACCTTTAAATGCGCTATATGAAAAAGAAATTTACAGGATGTAAAAATGAAATCGAGGGTTCTTTGCGTCTCTAATAAATAAATAAAAAATTGAAGGGGAGAAAACACAAGACAACTTTTAGAAGCAACCATAAATGCAACGACACATATAAACTCACTCTCACACAGTGGTGATTGAATGCTAATTAAAATGCAAATGCTGCACTGTTAGTTCCTCTCTAGCAGCCCGGCACTACAGCTCAAACAAGTTTGGAAATTCAAAAAGTGCCGTCACACTAAGTGAAGCCATTACATGTGCACATCTAGAACTACAACAAGAGGAAGTCAACTTGGCCAAGCCTCCAATCACTCAGCTGCTCCAAAAAGCATGAGCTGGCATTCTCAATACTACAGTTTCCCCCACAAAAGGTCTAACCAGCCCTGAAGAAAACTTTCACCAAGATTGTAAAAAAAATCACAGAGCAGAAATGGGATTCAGGGACACGCCAAGGAAATGGACAAAAGTGCTGGGAATGCTGATTTGAGGAAGGTAGGTTAGTTTTACACAGTCTTGGACTAGTTTATTGCCTTTAAATCGTTGCCTTTTGTGGCCTGTGAGCTATTAAACATGATTTCCAACTCTTAACTCCCAAAACCAACAGAACAGACCTGAATTTTTCAGCACTTCAGTGCTCTTCCAAACAGCTCCAGTTGACAGCAAAGTCTGCGTTCATGATACCAGCACACAAAGGTAAAAGTATTTCTGCAGTGCGTACTGTACTTCATTATGTGAAGTGCGATAACACTAGATTTTATTTAATAGCGTTTGCATGTGTAAAATTCACCTCCACCTTGACCAGATGTTGTGGCTGGTTACTAGGGTATTACTACGTTGTTGCTAGTCACGGCTAGGTAACCAAATATCCCAAATCAAAAAAGGAAGCCGATCCCTAAGCCTTCAGGTCACTAGATATATGTGGTACTTGGTAAAGTAGAATTATGGTTTAGCGGGCGTGTATGAATTCCTAACCTCAAGCAATAACGATATATTACAATAACAATAATTTATGCCTTAAAAAGCACCACCACTTATTCTGTACACACTGTCATTGTCCCATGACAAGGATTTACTGAACAGATTTATGCGACATATACGACAATGCGACAGCATACTTGCATCGCATAGCAAAAATCTGCATCTACTACGCCTTCATTCAGTGTATTATTTGTAAAGATGCAAATGGCATTTGAAGGCTTTGTTTAGTTGTATTGTGGGATTTGGTAAATTCGGCTGTGATGTTGCACATTGATTTAGCCCTGTAAGAATATGTGATCTGACTGGAAACTTTTATGTTGTCCTCAATGATGAAATGACTTTCAATTAAAAGTGCACAAAGCCAGAGGCTGCCGTTTGGCAAGCTCTAAACACACCTATAGAAAAAACCTTAATAAAACTGTTAAAAATGACCCAATGCAAGCCATGCACATCAATAAATCCCAACGATTTTCTCCTAAATACATCCTTCTGTATTTAGTGTTTAAAAAAATTACCCAATAAGTAAATGGTGACAGAATTATCATTTTCTGGGTTCCTACCTGTTTAATTCTACAGTTTTACAGACTTTATGGCCTTAATACTTAAAGACTTTGGTTAAGTACATTCCTGAAAGATTTCCGTGACAATGACTTATCCGTAATGGCTGTATCCGTGTGATTTATAGCAGTCAACATTGTCATAGGTCATCCACACAAAGACGCAGGGTCACCACAGCATCAGTCATTCACACTAATGTATCCACACAACACGCAAGCCACACTGAACAAACATCGTCTTTAGTCAAAAACAGCCTTTCAAATGCAAGCGTGCACATGAGAAGCAAACACCTTCCCTGCAAGTTGAATCCTATTTCTTCTCATTTACAATCCGTCTGATAAATTGTCCCTGAACTGACCTTCCAGCAGCGGTAAAGTAATCTACAATTACCTCAATAGACAAGGGGAAATAAAGGGTGGCACTGTCAACAACAAACACACACAGCCATTAAACAGAAAAAGTGCGGATGTGTGTGTGGCTTGTGAGTGGACGGAGAGGAAAAACAGGCACTTCCTGAGAACCTCCCCATCTGGCCATGAGAAAGAGGATCACGCCACCTCGCCAACTGACCATCTGATCACACATTATATCATCACAGCCACCACACACTTTAAACTCCATAGAAGAATACTGCATCTAAATAGGATTCACTTAACAACTATTTTTACAATGTGGCAATATCTTATTCAGTTAACCAAATAGAAAAATCAATAGATCAATAGATGGTCATTTTCAACCATTTTCATTACTGATCGATTTTCCCTTTGTAGCAGCCCTACGATACATCACAACTCAACTCAACACGAATAAAAAAAAAAAACTCAGCAGCACACAGCTTAGAGCCCCGAGAAATCAACTCCCCAAACAGAACGTGAACCCCTCTAAACACTTTGAAAAAGCAATCACGGTGCACGTCTGAGCATGCACAAGATCTTAACAAGAGTGAAGATGCCGATAAATCAAGCTGTTATCTCTATAGCGTATCCATTCCAAGCGTGCAGGGATTTGTATGCCTCTGGGTGAATCACAAGCTGGGATATTACATAAATTCCACCAAAAAATACACATTTGTGTTGTGTCATTTCTTTCCAAAGCTGGACAATTACATTTGGCAAGAGAAAAACACGCACTTCCTAGAGATACAGTTGACCCTGGTGCGGGTTAACCTCCCGTTGGATGTTTTGATTGCAATCAAACTCAATTCAGAAGCACACACTCAAACACTACACACTCTGATTGCATAGATTCGGTCGCCATGGTTCGAGCTCATTGGCCTGTAGGACTGCAGTAAAACCATTCAAAACAAAAACAATGACACGGGTGTGAACTTCCCACAATCGCACAATCATCAGTAAACATTGTGTTAAAAATGGGTGTTATTTTCTTCATGTTTAAACACCTTTTCCTTTCAAAGCTTCACATGCAGAGGCCAACCTCCGTGAAAAGTGTAAACATGGTGGAACTATAAAAAATTGAAATTCGATGTGCACCCTGACAGCAGCACTGGCTCAATTGATGAATTGAGTTTGGGGGCGGAGCTACATACTCGTTTGATCACAGTGGGCGGAGCTGTCAGAACATATAAGCCGTTTCTCAATATGCTTTCCTTGTGCGCCGACAGTATCCGATTGTAGTCCCAGAAGTCACTACGGGGTGTCCATCCATGTTCGGTCTTGGGTGTCTCCACGAGAACACAAGTCTGTTCTTTACGTATTATGAATTGAGAAACTGCCATACACAAACTACGGCTCCAACCTCAATTTAAATTTGAAGAACAAAAACCCACCGTATAGCAGCTACTAGCAACTAACCTAACCAGTCCATCTTCTAGAAGCCAGCACCAGCCTTCCCCTAACTCCTGTAAGCGAGAGCAATCTGGGGAGATGGGCTCACTAAACCAGAGGCTCCGGAGTCAAGGCTTCATGCCAGAGTGTACAATTTATGAATTTATTCATCAGCGGGGAACCACGCATTAAAAGGTCGGGCGATTTTCCAGGTCATTGGTCAAAGCCGAGCGATGAGGAAGGCATAGCCAACATTGTTCCCATCTAGGCTGTGATAAAGGGGCAGGGGAAGTGGCAGAAAGGCTCATATCCGGCATGCGCGAGGTTGCCACGCTTAATGAGTTTGAAAGGTCAAATGCCTCTTCAAAAGATTAATGGGGTTTTGCACATCACCCGAGTGCTGCTTCATGGGCATCTGAGGGGCCGAAAGGGCCTACGTTGCTGTCGCCAAGGCGATGTCATGCTGGCGTGCCAGACAGGGAGACAGACATATCTCACAGAGTGGGCAGCTCACTCAAGATAGTAAATTACTGTAAGTGCCCTAAGTGTCTATCAAACAAGACACTTAAAAAATTACCAGAATATTTTATGTTTGACTCTTTGTAATGCTTATTTAATTCTTTGTGCTTGTCTGCAACAATGATGTACAATCTATCTTCATCCGGAAGCATTTCCTAACAAATATATAGAGACGTGTCATTCTCTGGGATTCATTCTAGTTATTCATAAGCATTTCAGCACATTTAAAGGGATAAATCATCCAAATAGGATAATTCTGTCCTCATTTACACACCCCACTTCAAACCTGTATGATTTTCTTTATACTGCAGCCACATAAAAGAAGATATTTTAAAGAATGTTGGTAACCGAGCAACCAATGTAAGTCAATGGGTTACACAGTTGTTCGGTTACCAACATTCTTCTTAATGTTTTGTATTCTGCAGAAGAAAGTCATAAAGGTTTGAAACGACAAGGGGGTGAGTATATGATGACAGAATACAATTTTTGGGGTTAACTATCACTTATCAATTGATCATAAGGCAAGCATTTGTGAAATCCTTCAGATTGTCTAAGACTAATTATTTATAAAAATATTGACTGAACCTGCATTGAACCATATGCAAACGTTTTATATTGACAATCGGGTTTAAACCCTACGGTAAATCATGTCTATTTTATTCTGGTCCTGGAGAGCAACTGTCCTTCAAAATTTGTTTTCAACCCTAATGGAAGACATCTGCTAATTTACAAATAATCCAGAAGATCTCGACTGGCTTTCTTAGGTGTTTGATTCGGGTAGGAGCTAAACTCTGCGGGAAAGTGACTCGCCAGAACTGGAGCTAAAGTGATCTTGAATAAATCAATAACTACTTTCTCGGTTAACACTAGGAAGAATCTGTCGACCATGCAAAAAAGCACACCCTTTGTTTTAACATGTCTATGTGGAATTTAGTAAGTGAATCTCAGATAATTTTTTTACACATCCAAAGAAAGTAACATTTATTTACTGAATTATACATTTAAAACAGCCAGGGGTTGTATACGTGTGGCAATCAGAAAGCCAAAATCGCTATAAGCAAGACCTAACGTCTTTATCAACTCGTTTATTTTTCTTTAAAGGGATAGTTCACCCAAAAATAAACATTCTGCAAGAAGATATTTTGAAGAATGTTGTTAATTTGCCCCCATTCACTTGCATTGGTTTGTGTCCATTCCGTCGAAGTGAATGGGGGACAGTGGTGTTCGGTTATCAACTTTCTTCAAAATATATTCTTTTGTCTTCTGCACAAAAAGAAAGTCCTAAAGGTTTGAAATGACAAGCGGGTGTGTAAAGGATTCCAGAATTTTCATTTTTGGTTGAACGATTACTTTAATATTTAATATAACACAGGATTACAACAAACGGTCCATTTTTAAAGAGAAAATGTACGTCTCAACCTAACCGAGTGCTCTTACATCATTTAAAATCAGCAAAAAAGGGGTCAGGCACAGAGGTGGTGTGTTCTCTGCCATCTGTCTGGCACGTTGCTGCAATACAAAAAGATAAATACTCAAAACCAACCTTACAATGCAGTATGAAGGACAATCGGGCTGTCTCTTGGTTGGTTTTCTATGTTCATTCAACACTGACGGTTTCATTTTTCACCTTTATGAAGCTACGCGGAATCCTCGGAGCATCCATATTCTGTAAGTAATAAAATCATCCATCCCCTTCACAAAAGCACCTCAGACAAAACCTCCACCTCCAGGGGTATTCCTGCAGATCCAGCAGAAACTCGTCCTCACAGGGAATCGAGATGAGTCCTGCTGACCCTTCTTCTTACGCTGAAGAAAATAACACACCATCGATCGATCCCATTCACGCAATGCTAGACTAGTCAATTTGTGAGGAAACAGATCAAACTTAATCACAAGATTGAGCAGCACAGTATGTCAGGGTTTTGTGGGTAATTATGATTATAAAAACTGTGTCATTTCCTCTCTAACATTCATTCATTTTTAATTCTGGATTATTCTGAGTGGGTATGATGGTTGACTCGATTATGTGACTTGACTATTTTGTTTTAATTCGGATATTGTTAACATGGCAGTGGCACTACACTGCAGAGTTGCAAAGCAAACTGAATATATAAACACTATAGTTATTTAGACAACCCAGTTGATCTTAAAAATAGTGCAGTTTTCAGTCCACACACCCCACAGCAACACTAAATAAACTCCCGGAGAGGGCATGTCACTGTAACGCCTGCCAACTTCACAAATCACTCTAACCTTCACTGCACATTCAGGATGCCACTTATAAAAACAGCGGAGGCACAGCCAGCACGGATCTCCGACGCCCAACCCAAACCATTACCCGAGATAAAAATCATGTCGTTCATCAGCACGGCACTATGAATTTTCATGCTAAGTGGTCTTCGTGCAAATCAATAAATGACAACTAAAATGCCATATTGATTGCTTAACATATTCAGGGCTCAGCTTCAGCCGTGATTTTACACCTTCTGTCAACAACTGAAGAAGCAGAACAGCGTTCAGGACCAGTTTGGCAGAGTGTGATGATGGAACCCAGCGCAGAGGTGACAGGCATATAAAACTTTCCTGGGTAAGTGCCCTCATATGGTCTGAACTGCACCCTGTCAGCGTACATGAACACGGCACGGCCGGCGCGGTTGATGCAACTGGCACATGCCTGCGAGTACGGTGCCGCAACGACTGCGATGAGAACAGTGAATGAGATGCCAGGGTAAGGACTGAGAGTCTTAAAGATGCCACCACCTCCAACTTAATGTGAGAAAAAAGATCAGAAAAGCATGGGAGCACTTAAAGGAATAGTCCACTTAAATGAAAATTCTGCCATTATCTATACTAGCCTGCTGTTATCTTTACATGGAGCACAAAAGTAGTGATTTTTTATGAAATATGAAACAACTCTATAAGCCAAGATTAACAAAAAAGCCCTTCAATATTTCAAAAATATAGTTCAAATATGTATATATATTAATATTCCATATTCATATTTGTTTAAAGCCTTTATGTTCACCTCTAAACCACTATCATATATTCAGCCCATATGTATTCAAATTGATAAAAACCACATAAGTTCACAACTGTAGTAAAGCCATATTAAAATATTCATCAAAATCCTTAAAAGTAAATACTATAAAGACTGCAAAGCAGTAGAGAAAAACATCAAAACAGAAAACAGCAATGATTGTATAAGACTCATATTCTGATCAGATTAAAATGAGAACAAAAGCCTTTTTGCTTAGTGGTGTAAAAAAGAACAGCAAAGTGCAAAGTGTGGATCTCGGAACAATCCACATCTTTGCTCAGATGACCTTAAACACCCAGCGGATGTATTTAGATAAAAAATGTCAGAGATATTGATTAATAAGATTCAGCCCATATGTCTATAAATTCATGACAGAAAATCGTCATATTGATTCAGCTTATAAGTCTATATGTTCATCAATCAAAACTATATAGATTTAGCCCACAAATGTATGTTTATACTAGTTTTGTATGATGTATATATCATATAGATTTAGTCCTATTCTATAGCCAAAAGCCAAAAGAATTTAAGGGCAGGAGTCGAAGATAGAAGAATATCTTATGATCTTTACTGTATTTGTACTTTCTTTTAGTAGAAAAAGACGCTGCAAATAATTTCCTCAAAAATTCCTCCTTCTGTCTTGCACAGCATAATAGAAGCACACTGGTTCGGAACGACAGGCACGAGAAAATGAACAATGACAGATTTTTCATTTTTGGATGAACTATTATAATAATATGCACCAACAAAGAGCTCTGTCCCCATCCTGTCAGAAGCCCACCTGCCGCAAACATAATACAGAGAGAATACAGCTTGCTGAATACAAAGAGACCTGCCGCAGCAGGACAGGGATGCTGTTTGTGGACAAAGAGGTGTTCAGTACAGTGAGAACATATTCGGCTCCATCAGACGTCCCCCCCATATCAGCACTACCACACAAGGCCTTTCCAAACACATCTCTTTCACAGCAATTAATGGCTGTCAAAACATTCATTAAGGGAACATTTCTAATCCACTTCACCCGCATTCCAGCAGAGGATGGGTCTGGCAGAGTTCAGCCATGTGCACGTAAGAGCGCCGTGTACGTGGGGGAACAGAGGAGAGAGAGCAGCCTGGCTCCCCTTACGGAAAAGTCACATGAGTTTCACATGTGAAATTTCATGTGTGGAAACATGTTAAAATCCCATGAGAACATGTTAAAATCCCTTGTGAAATGCACATGGGAAATGTGTGTTTTTGGAACAGTTTTTGTGTGAAAGCTGTGTGAAATCCGTGTGAAATCCATGTGAAACCCATGGGATCACATGTGAAACACATGCGCATTCATGTGTGAAACCCATAAGATCACATATGACACATGTGCATTCTCATGTGAAACCCATGGGGTTACATGTGATCACTCATATAAATTACCTTGTGAAACCCATTGGATCACATGTGGAACCCATGCATATTCCTATGTGAAACCAATGGGATCACATGTGATACACATATAAATAACCATGTGAAGCCCATGGGATCACGTGTGAAACACATGTAAAACCAATAAGATCATTTTACTCATGTAAAATTCCATTATTATTCCATTAACTTAAATTAAATATTGAAGATAAGCTCACATGTATACCCTATCTGTACAATTACATGAAACAAAAATTGTGCTCACAAATGAAATGCAAATGCATGTGTCTTCAAGTGGGTGCGTGTACAGTACAAAACAATGTTTCTTAAATAAAACATATCATCCACAAATTTACAGGTCTGCAAGCAGAATTAGTTTAGGTTGTTTTAGAGGAAGAAGTAATGTTTGTATTTATTCATTTATCATACCATAACCTTTGACACCAAGGGCAAGCCATATTGTTAAGCTGTTGGTAGAATGCAAAGTGGAGGCTCCATGCTGTGATGTAGAGTGGAAAGACATCTAAACATGACACACTAAACAGCACTGCAAAAGGTACAACATTGAGATTTTATTTGCAAACATCCTTAAAAACTACTGATCATAAAATGAGCAAAAATAACATCTGTGTACAGGTTTGTCTGTGTGTGTGTGTGTGTGTGTGCATGTAGAGGGCAAGAACTTTGTGTTAAGAACAAGAAAATCCAAGTACAAGTACTGTATAGAGTGTTTGTATGTGCATTGTGTGTTTGTGGATTAGTCTTCTGCATCTCCTCCAGTAGGCTCCCTGTTTTAGGATTCATAAACAAAATAAAAATTTAGATGTATACATATATATATGAAGAGTTTGTTTCCAAAACGCTATAAATCCATTTTCAAGAATCATGTTTTTTGATTGTGCATTCCAATCAATATCAATCACACTGCGGTTGGTTAGTTTTGATTTAAGCCATAATAGCTCAGAAAATACAACACAATAAAATAAATCTGGGAAAACCCATCACATGTTGCAATGTTACATATTACAGGTTTTGGTATCGTATGAAAGCTGGGTTCAAGCCCTATTCCTAATTTTATTCATACCTTGTATGTAACAAAAATGATGTTTATCAGAAGTTGGCTGAATGTTACAATTTGCAGGAATGGAATTTTTAGGGTTAATGATTATTGTGTTAACGCGGTCACTCTCTCCCACCCATCGGCTTTGAAAACATTGTGAAAAAATGTAAACATTGCGGAAGAGATTAATTAAACTTTCCAAATTCAGAAAATATAATTTTGATTCATAAAAGTAATAAAACTGCTAAGTGGCAGCAATCCTTAGGCTACCGGTCTGTAATAATCTCTGGGTGATCTCTGCCGGGAATGTCCTTTAACATCAGCTTGCTACTATAATTTGTTATTCTTTCGCAAGAAAAATTGCATTTTTCCAATTGAAGCCATTAACACTGATGATAGACCTGATGTTATATAGAATAATTTATTTAAAACCTAATTTTGACATAAAAAGACAATGGACATATTTTTTGATATTGCTGAAACGTCCCAGCTTGACATCCAACGTTTTTTTGTATATTGTACTATGCCAAGATGCTGATAATCATAAATATTTTATAAATTTGTCATGGCGTATGAAAATATAAGATCTTACACATATGTCATGACCAATTAAGAAAAGATTTTGAATTATTCGCATCTTGACATAATCAGTAGGTTATATGTTGGTTATAGTTTACAGTGTTTACCTTTCTGCTCGTCTCCGCAGGTCTTTTAATTTTTGTGCCATGCAGACTTTGATTTCAGATTCTCCAATGCCTTGAAAGACTTTTTTGACATGGTCTGTAAGAAATAAAATAACCTTTAAAAAAATGTTGGGCTTAGATGCTAAAAATCATGCTAAAATCCCTTTCAGCTTTCAATAAAATGAAGGTGCGTTCATAAATTATAAAGGCAAAGAAATTTTAACTAGGAAATCAACTAGTAATGTCATGTAAACATTCCAGCTTATTGACTTCCTCTGGCTACATCTAGAAGAAACCTAGAACAGTAAAAATACTGAAAATCAATGGATTTTTCCCCAATTCATGCAGCATTACTTTTTAATTAATATTCCGTGACTTAATCGGTGTGACAAAAAACATGTATTCACCTTAAAATTGAACATGTCAACAATCACTGAATATGAATTTAATATAGATGGTTTCAGCAGCAACAACACTGGCCCAAACGTAACTTCCGTTAGACTTCTTCAAATAATCAAAAATAAAAGTCCCTCTACAGAAGTTTACATCTAATAACATGCAACTGTCTGTTTCTAAAGACCTAAGTCTGATTTCATGGAGATCAGTTTGGTACACATCTTTGAACACTTATTTGAGAAGGAATATGCATATAGAAGGAAAACCATATGTTGCCTTAAGGCCAGTGGCAATGTGCGTGTGTCTGATGAAACCATCTATTCGCAGATCCAATTTTAAACTATCTCTAGACCTGCAGAGCAATTAAAGTGGGCTCACCTATTACAAGCCTAACTTTATGTCGGTCAAGGCTTGGTTTTTGTTCTCCAAAGAGGCCTTTTTTCCCTGTGACGGAGCATTTTGTCATCTCTTCTACCTTGAAGACAGAGTCCATCACAGATCTGGTGAGTTTTTTGTAGCTCTCACATCTTTGAGTGTAATCCAGAGCAACAGGATTCATTAACTCTGTAACTGACTTGTTCTGTAAAGATGAAAGAAGATATTACAATACATTTAAATATGTTCATCAGTTTCTTTAAAAATGTATTTCTGTTTTACAGATTAAGGCTTTTGGATTCTGAATGACACGGGGGTAGGTACTAGATGACAGCCTTTTCATTTTGGGTGAACAAAAACAGCATGGTATAAAGTTTATATCACCTTTTCTGACTATGTATATTATACCTGTATCCCTTCGGTCTGTTTAAGAAAATCTTCTTGGATGCTAGAAGTGGGCACTGGGTGGCTGGGGGCACACTGAGCTGCCTGAAAAGCATCTTTTACTGCTTTAGTGATTGTCTCTGCAAGTCCTACAATTAGATCAAAGGATGCACACTTAACTTAAAGAGATCAACTGACAGTAAAAAAATACCTATTACAGTAATACTGCAACATGGTTCCACTTTTTTTACCCTCTTGCAGTAGAAGGTTCAACCTTCGCAACCGCCTTATCTCCTTGTCCTTTTCTTTAAGTCTCTCCTCAAAGTCCTTAATTTCATTTGTGTAGTCTTTCTATTGGTTTAGAAAGAGGAAGTTTAGAGAATATACAATAGAAAAAATATGGTTAAATATGTGTCAGCAAATAATGATTAATAATAATTCTTTGTCATTCCAAAGTCTTTTGTTTCACAGATTTAATATATCTCTGTTTGTGTTCAGCAAAACAATAGAACTGAAATGACATGAGGATGAGTAATTAAACAGTTTATTTTTTCCTTTAAAAAAATGAAGTATTATCAGGGCTAGAAAACTTGTTTTGTCCTGGATGTGACAATTCCAGAATATGGTTTTGTTAGCTGTTGCTTAGGAATCCAGTAAAAAAATCAAGTGTTGGTAAAAATGGTAAAACTAGTCAGAAAAAGATAGGCCTACTTTTAGCACATAGTTAAGCATAAACAAAGCAGGTTATGTCACCTTGGGTCGTTTTGGGGTCCAGTATGAATCATCCTGAAAAACAAGTATATGGAGTGGTGAGTATTAATGATGATGAGTAAAGGATAATGTACAGGGAGCCGGTTGTTATCGCAGAAATAAGCTCTGACAGCATGATCAGGACCTGATGCGAATCTTGAGGATCTTGTATCATGCTGAAAGGGTTTATTTTGTGATAACAGTTGGCTGCTTGTACATTATCCCACTTATTACATTTCTTACATGATAAATTATTGAACATGTAAAAATTATTTGAAATATTTTATTAGCTCATTTTTAATGTAGACCTTTCCCTTTACTTTCGGTGTTAAGGTATGACACGGCCATCAAATGCCATGAACCCGTAATTTGGTTTAATTTGTAAAAATAATATCAGAGATAAAAGACATTTTATAATTAATTTTAAAAAATATGTATACAAACTCGGGTGTAAGAGCATACCTCAAACTCCTGGTTTTGAGGACTTTCACCCTTATCATCAGAGGAACCATCATCCTCATTGGAAAATGTAGCCTGACAAATCAGAAAGCATTTTGAAAATGCAGAACAATTGAGAAAAAAGGAGTAAAAACAAAGAAATTAAAAGAGACGACAAAATGGGAGAATACCTATTTAAGGGGAAAGAATATTCGATTTTCATTTAGGGGCGGCCATATAATAGTGTAACATACCTCTGGTTTTGATGCAGTCCACCTTTTGTGTGTCTCTATCCACTGACCTTCTGCCTTTCTTATTTTCCCAAGGCTCTCTGTATAAAGAAGTGATTGACACCTACTGCATTAAAATGTCTTCACATAATCGTGGGTAACACATTTTTATGTTGAACTTTATAAATATACATTATAGCAGTTTTAATTTAGCATCATAAAAGCATTTTGTAGTTGACAAAATAATTACAGTAAGTAATTATGCAAATATTAACCAACAAAGTTATTTAAAGTGATAAGGTTGTTGAACTTGTCATATTACTGGACAAAAGTTGCCATGATCATTTTCCTGTTAAACCCTATACCAGTATTGTTTATTACTTTAAAACTAACATAAAAGCATACAATAAAGTTGAAAAAACATCGTCAAAGACTTCACTGTCATATGTTTTAATAGTTAATTTGTTTAGAAGTATGTCTTTTACATAGTAAAACGAAATTTCCTGTCAGAACAACTTTCTGTCATTTAAAACTCGGTAAAAACGACCAGTCCTGACTGGAGACTGAAACACAGTGGGCGCGCGCTTCTAACGTTACAATAAAGTAATGTAGGCTTATTTCCATTCAGCCTGGATTTATTTTGACTTCTCTATGGTACTTTATTACTATAGTATATTACGTCACCAATATAAAATTACAACTACAAAAAAGCAATTACATAACTTACCGTTTATACTGAGAACTTGGCCCGGAAAAGCTTTCCAACCGCCTTTAGGTCGCTTTGTTCCTATTGCACCGTGTTCCACCAGGCCGATCCTCTTAGGGTCACTTAACATTTTTTTGTCTCTAACATTTTTTTCTAATTCAACACTTACTTTATTTTCTTTAATCCATTTATAAGCACATACATGGTTGCAGCTTTATCTTACGGTAGTCTCTGTCTGACTAGATTTACCTTAGCAACGAAAGGTGAAAAGAGCGCTAATTGCAACCAATCATAACAGATCAGAGTCAATCACATCATCCAATCAAATGTCAAGTTCTTCTTTGCTCGAGCGCAACCTGAAGGGAGGAGAAGAGTGAGGTGCGGGTGACGAGCGTACAGTTTTTACAAAATGGAGCCGTCAAGAAAGAGGAGGAAGTTACATTACAGAAGATATTTGTGCGACTACAACGAGCCTTTACCACGGACGACAAGATATCGCATGGCTAAAATTGGTAAATTAATTGTCTGGCGCATGAAATACATCTTCACCAAACAACGTTAGGACTCCACACGAGCTACCTTTAAACGTATTTAAAAGCACGCGTGCGAATGAACTTTAATCAACTATTAAGCGTAAATACTAAAGAATATCTCTAGTTTAGTGAGAGTGAAAACAATACTGTGGCCAGCTTAAAATACTTAAGATAGTCTGTCCTGGACAGCTAGCATAGAACCAAATGTCGATTTAGCCCTTTGCAGCTACGTCAACAGCGCCATGTTGCTGTCAACAAATGAAATTGAAAATAACGTTGCAGTTTTCCCGAGTTGCACGTAAATACTACCGAGTCGATATCAAAACGATGAAAAACTGTTGTCAATGTAATATATGATTTTACAAAGTTATTTGATTTGTACACTCTGTATTCGAATCATTATATGCGAAATGTATGAGTCAGCTTACGAAAAGTAACCTAAGACGTTTCTGTCTTGAAGGTATATCTGTCTGATCACTTATATATGTATAAACTGAAGGTAGCATGCCATAAATATTCATTAAGTCCACCGAAAATGTGCTTCTGACTTTAAGTTTTGCCATATTTTATTTGTAATTTTAAATACCTAGTTACTAAGTTTTAAATTACAAGACACCTAATATTATGCATTTCATTTTAGATCCCCTTGATGATGATGATGAGAGGTAAGCAAATATAGATGTAAAGTGAAGTCCTATTTATACATCTGTTGGAGATAATAAAACACAAGAAACAATATCTGTGCAGCTCTCATTCTGATTGGAGTGAAGATGACCAAGTTTCCAATAATAAAGAGGTAAGAATACATTTGAACATGATAATTATTATCGTTACAGTAGTGTTTCCAACAGGATTTTGTGTAACTACGGCGCAAGTTTGCGTCACGAACTTCGAATTAGAATACTCGTTACGTCATCACGTGGGACTTGCTTTTATTATATGAACTGTTAAATAGACCATCATATTTTATACAGCTTAATGCCTAATAAAGGCATTTACATAAAGTCGTTTACATGTCGTTTTTATGCACGATTTGGGGATTCAGAAACAATGCAGCAAAATATTGCAAAATAGAGAATGCATCTTATAATGAAAAGTTTAAAAATATTTTTGGTTTTTGGTTATGGCAGAACAAATAAGAATATGGCGAGTAAGTAAGAAATGGGAAACACTACTGGTACAGTTTTTGTTACAATTACTGCATTACATTTATTATTGTATCCTTACAGAGGTCTATTGATGACTATCGAGACAAAGACATTGCTCCTTGCTCAAGTTTGGACTTTAATGTGTGTATAAAATTTCAGTTTGTTATACAGTAATAATTGTTTTTGTTTAGGGTGATCTGTCCGAGCTAAAACACAAGGCATGAGTTTTTCGTGTCTGACTCATATTATGGTTGTGATAAAGCACCACATTAAACTCTTGATATCTTTTGTCTCTCCTTTTTTGAAGGCGTCTCTTGATTACCACACATCCAGTGACAGTGATGCCACGGGTGCAACTGTGGACTCTGAGGTGTGTAAACCCTTCAAATTGTTGAGAAATATGGTTTCTTTTTTTTGTTTTTGATAAACTGTCTGGTTGTTAATAAAAAGTTATCTTTATAGACTGTTTAAGCAACAAAATGGGCACATTATAGACAACAGTGATGAGGAAGAGTGGAGGTTAAACTATTAACTTTATGAAGTAGGTTCCCCATATAATGGCTTAGATTAAGCTTAAACTAAACATTCTCCATCTTCTTTTTTGCAGCAGTCTCATGATGAACATGCAAACTGTGATGGTGTAGTAGGTGCAAGTATGGACTCTGAGAATGGGCATGATGTAGAAAACAGTGATGAGGAAGAGGGCAGCTTGAATGATGAACCTGAACAAGTAGGTTTACTCAGTGTTTTCACATACTAATACTAATACATACTAGGTATAAGTCACAAATGTTGAATATTCGGTTAGTTTATTTAATTATACAATTTGGAAAAGTGTGTGTTTGTGATCTTAAAAAAATCTCTCTGTTTTCTGGGCTGATGCATTCATTTAAATAATGCCAATAAAGACACCTCAATCAAGAGATTGTCATCATTTGGTTAAAGTTTGTTTAAGTGTTTAAGTCTAGCCTAAAATCTTAATGGCTTCAACAGGGCTTGACATTTACACTCGTCCGGGACAAGTGAATGTTTTGTATGGGCAAGTTAGAGGAAATTTAACTAGCCCGACTGGACAAGTAACTTACAGTTACTAAATAATACTAACAGTGCTACGAAAAATTGGTCTGTACTAAGAATAATAACAATAGGTGCATTAGACAAAGCTGCATGTTTTTTATGAATTGCGTTTGAATGTGACAATAATCAATGGGGCACCGTGTTACTGGTTGTAATCATATATGTGTTTGGAAGTCGATTGCTTTGTGTTACACTAACTGTGCAGTTTATTGTAAATACAGTTGCTGTAATGTTGTCTCGTGTGTCTAATATTTATTTTAATGCTTACATTGCATTTTCCTGCATTGTACAGGAAACATGATTGATCGCATGCAGTCTGATGGGCTATTATTTTTAGTCCAGCTTGTCATTGCGTCTTACATTCACGTTGCTTTATCATGTCCAGTGTCCAATTCATAATATACATTTATTCATTTTGCAGACGCTTTTATCCAAAAGCGACTTACAAGTAGTTTCTTACAGTGGCACATTACTGCAGAGCAATCAGGGGTAAGGTGCCTTGCTCAAGGGCACTTCAGTCATGACCTGCTGGCACTGAGATTTGAACCGGCACATTCTGACTACAAGCCCAACTCTCTAACTACTAGGTCACAGCTGACCCCCATAGTTGTAATTAATAATAAATATAGTTGTAATTAATCACCACATTAAACTCTTAATACCATCTATATCTCATTTTCTGCAGCAGGCTCTTTATGACCACACAACCAGTGAAAGTGATAGCACAGGTGTAAGTTTGGACATTGGGCACATTGTGGAGGACTGTGATGAGGCTGAGGTCAGTTTGGACGATGAACATGAACAAGTGGGTTGACTTATCGTTTATTTCATGTCCAACTCAAAAACATTTGAGATTAAGCATCACATTAAACAATTAATATAATTTCAACCATTTTTCCCTTTTAACAGCAGTCTCTTGATGACTATACAAACAGTGGCAGTGAAGGCTTGGGCTTTGAAGTGAGTATGCAGTTGAACTATGTTAAAGCTGAGAACTATTGTATTACTTTGTTTAGGTTTGGCTCAATCTTTATCAGCAAAACTAGTAGTAAACACAGGCTTAAAAAAGTGACTGTTAAGGGTTCTATCTAAAATAAACAGGCTAACAATTGAACAATAATAATACAATCTTTTTATGTCATTGCACTTATTTGGCTAATAATAGCTATTGTTGTCTCTTTATGAAGCACCACTCCAGCAGCCACACAGATGATTATGATGGTGGTGATGACACGACTTCTGATTCTGAACAAATGGTAGGACCACTTCTTCATTTTATAGTAGCATTTCAAATTATTGTATTTCATTGTTTATTCACTATTCCAGTTGAGTTTACGGTTAGATTTTTTAGAAAAAAATATTATACTATTTGCGTTTGGATTTCATTACAATATATGTACACATACAGTGCATTGTACCACCAGTGTATTGTACCACCACCCGAACTCCACCATAGACTGCAACGCAATCCACTTTCAAAGGGCTGAAAGTGAGTAAAGACGATGTTAAAATAGTCCATGTGACTCCAGTGATTTAGCATTAAATACTATAAAGCAACGAGGATTCTCTATGTTTGCAAACAAATACAAATAATGACTATATTCAACAATTTCAATATTCAAAAATGTGTGTTTAATATAGCTCCAAGATCTCAATGACAGTGCATCTGGGGTCTGCGTCGCACAAAACATTCACGTCAACACCCAGTGCATGCGTCAGGCGGTGCTGACCCCAGATTCACCGTCATTGAGATCTTGGTGATCTTGAAAGCATTTTCCAGGATTTGAAATAACATGAAAGTCAGTAAATTGTTGAATACATTCATTATTTTTATTTGTTTGTGCACAAAAATGATCCTCTTTGCTTTATATTATTTAATGCTAAATCACTGGAGTCACAAAAAGACTATTATACAATAAGTCTTTAAACACTTTCAGCACTTTGAAAGTTGGTTGCGTTGTAGTTTATGGTGGAGTCAGTAGAGTTTGTTTGACCTTAACAAACCTATTTTAATCTATTTTTTTAAAACTTTTTTTTTAAACTTATGTATGTATGTATGTTGCAGATGTTCCCTGATAATGCAGTGCTGTAACTAAAATGACCCATGCTTTTTCTAGGTTAATGATGACATGATGAGGTCCCCACTGTACCAAGGAGCACTGGTTACGCTTGGACAAACAATCCTTCTTCTAATGGCCTTTGCTGTAATTGTGGGATTAACACAAGATGGTTTGCAAACACTTCTCCAAATTTTGAGTCTTATTCTACCACAAGATTCTCACTTGCCAGCCACCAAATATCTGTTTAAAAACTTTTCAAAACGGGCAAATATGATTTTCATGTATATTGCCCTAAGTGCTGTTGTGTTTTGGAAAATAATGCATGTAAGAGGTGCCATCAAGACTTTGACAAAAATGAACTAATGAAAAATGGTAACTTCTTCTTTACCTTGCCCCTTATCGACCAACTTAAACATTCCCTAGAAACTTCAAATCTCGGAGAGTCTCTAAACTACAGAAAGACCAGACCAACAAACCCTGACACCATTTCGGACATTATGGATGGGAAATTGTACAAACAAATGTGCAAAGACTCAAATCTAAAAAAAGATTACTCCTTTAGTCTTACTTTTAACTCTGATGGTGTACCCATCTTCAAATCCTCCTCCTTTTCTATCTGGCCCTTGTTATGTCACATAAATGAGCTTCCACCAAACATAAGGAAAAAGACCATGTTTTTAACAGGACTATGGTTTGGTCCGAAAAAGCCTTCCATCTCCACATTTTTTAGACCTTTTATCAATGAGATGAAAACTCTCAGCTCAGTCGGTTTCGAGTGGTGTTCAAATGCTAAGATTGTGAAATCTTATGTGTATGCTATAATTTGTTCATGTGATAGTGTTGCTAGAGCCATGTTGCAAAATATCAAGCAATTCAATGGCAAATTTGGCTGCAACTGGTGTCTGCATCCAGGGGAAAGAGTTGAAAAAGGTAAAGGACATGTTCAAGTATATCCTTTTCACGAAGAAGTCACAGAACGCTCTCACACAGATATGATTAAATACCAAAGAAATGTAGGCACTGGTGAAAACTTTGGTGTGAAAGGACCCACACCTTTAAGTTCATTGCCTTTTTTTGACATTGTTTCTGGATTTATTGTTGACTCCATGCACTGCATTGATTTAGGTGTGATGAGACAGCTGTCTACCCTGTGGTTTGACAGTTCGTTCCACAAAGAGCCCTGGTATATTGGAACCAGAGCAAATGAAATAGATAGGAAAATTGAACAGTTTCAACCTCCATCCAACATCACAAGAATGCCAAGATCTATCTTAACCAGAGCCTATTGGAAAGCATCGGAATGGCGAGCTTTTCTCTTGTTTTATGCTCCCATTGTTTTAAAATCTGTTCTTCCTCGTAGATTTTTTGAGCACTTCCTCCTTTTGTGCCAAGCAGTTTATGCCCTGCAAACAACATGCATTACGCAGCTGGAGCTATTTTATGCATCTCAACACCTAAATGAGTTTGTGCTAAATTTTGAGACATTGTATGGTAGACCTCATATGACATACAACGTTCACATTCTTTTACATCTTAGTGACAGTGTCAGAAACTGGGGCCCCCTATGGTGTTATAGTGCATACAGTTTTGAAGGGTGCAATGGATTTCTGTTGAAACTGTACAATGGCACACAATCTGTACCTTTACAGATAGTAACATCTTTTCTCTTACTAAAAGAAGTAGAGAGCATGGGGAAGGTTCTGATGCAGAATGCTCATCCTAGAGTGCAGCAGCTGTTTGACACAGTGGTTGATGGCTTCAATGCAACTAAACATGTACGAAGAGTGAATGGCACTGTGTTTTTTGGTCATGGTTGCTCTAGAGCTCTTGATCTATATGAAAAGGATGCTGTTGAGCAGTTTCTTGAAAACCCTGTCAAAGATCAAGCAATATTTTACCACAAAGCTGTATATAACTCACAGATATTTCTTAGCATTAATTACAGAAGAAAACTTAAGAGAGATAACACTCTGGTCAGGAGATCTGATGGTAGTGTTTGTCAAATAGTTGGTTTTGCCAAAGTTGAGAGTCACACTGGCTGTGAACATGCATTATGTCTTGTGAGAAAGTGTGTGTCAAAACCAAGGTTGTTTCTTCAAGGCTACTTTGGTGAATCTCGGTGCCAGATTAAGCATGTGATGTCAATATCTTCTGAATTTGCTGAATTAACTGTTCTGGACCTAAGCCAACTGTCAGACAAATTTGTAGTATACAGACAAGAAAATAGTTGTTTAGTTTGTTTATTGCCAAACAGTTTAGAGCGAGATTAAATTCTTGAATAAAACACACACACACGTCATAAATAGCACAGATCTACACACACATAACATTCAGCAGGGGTCTACACAAACACACAAGTCAAATTAAGCGTGGGTCTGCACACAGATCTCCGCACACAGATCTCCACACACACACACGTTACATTCAGTGGAAGTCTACAGACACACACACACACACACACACACGCCACAAATAGCGCAGATCTACACACACACACGCGCATCACATTCAACATGGGTCAACACAAACACTCAAGTCACATATAGCACGGGTCAACACAAACACACAAGTCACATTCAGTCCAGGTCAACACAAGTCACATTCAGTCCAGGTCAACACAAACACACAAGTCACATTCAGTCCAGGTCAACACAAACACTCAAGTCACATATAGCACGGGTCAACACAAACACTCAAGTCACATATAGCACGGGTCAACACAAACACTCAAGTCACATTCAGTCCAGGTCAACACAAACACTCAAGTCACATTCAGTCCAGGTCAACTCAAACACTCAAGTCACATTCAGTCCAGGTCAACAAAAACACACAAGTCACATTCAGTCCAGGTCAACACAAACACACAAGTCACATTCAGTCCAGGTCAACACAAACACACAAGTCACATTCAGTCCAGGTCAACAAAAAAACACACAAGTCACATTCAGTCCAGGTCAACACAAACACACAAGTCACATTCAGTCCAGGTCAACACAAACACACAAGTCACATTCAGTCCAGGTCAACAAAAACACACAAGTCACATTCAGCCTGGGTTTTCTGCACACAGATCTACACACACACTCGTCAAATTTAGCACGGTGATACACACACATCTGCACTTTGTTTCGTGTGGATATGTTGCAGTTCTTAAATTTAAATAGTTTTAAGTGCACTACTTTGACAACTTAACTGTTTCTGGTCAGTATTTCATTTTTGGTCAGTAGCTTATTTATTAATGTAAATCATTTATAATGTTTTTGTATTGTATGAAATGTATTAGTAATACCAAATGTAAATGTTGCAATGTTGCAACAAGTGTGAACATGCTGATTTGAACACTGTATCTGGCCAATATTTTAATCAATAATTTAAATAAAGATTTAAAAAAATAGTTACCGCATTTGTGCCTTTATACAGATTCCATATGTATGTATGCATATGTTTTGTGTTTGACAATACAAAATTTGTTTCTGAGTGAAAGGTCAGTATTGTGATGTGATTTACACTTTGGAAAGAGTCTCATTTTACACATGTGCTCTACGTGTCATAACCTATGGTAACATCTTTTTCACATGTGCTGCAACATGTGGTGACATATTGCCCACGTGTAATCACATGTTGCCCGCTTGTGGTGTTAGGTTGTCCATATGAATTTCACATGTTGTTCACACATGGTCACATGTGGCCACACGTGATCACATGTAAAAAACATGTGACCACGTGTGAAAAATGTGTGAAACTCATGTGTCTTTTCTGTAAGGGTCAGCTGGGCTTCTTCAGAGAAGCCAAAAGCCTGAAGGGACGGAGATATTATCTGTTCTTTCCCTCTCTATGCCACTCCACTCATTAGGACGCTCAGTTGACCTCACCTGAGTCCGTAATGTGGCAGCCTGACATCAAAACCTCTGAAGCTTTCAAGACTGTCAAACAACCCCACCAGGAGCAACAGACTCTGAAATGGACTAATTGGAAATCCAACATAACATGATGGACTGAAATACATTATTTTGTGGTATCCTGATAAAACGCAACAAGACAAATAATTTTTTATTGAAAAATTAAATGAGTTAAAAATGACAAGATATAGAAAAAAAACAAGTAAGAAATCAGAGATAAACTAAGAAATGAAATATCATTGAATAAGAAAACAAACTAGATTAAAATAGAGACATTATTTAGTTTGGAACAATACAGTTACACAGTAATTTAACTTAAACACATTCTGTTTAGATTTTGTTAACTAAGCAAATCCTAAAATATTCCATTTTCAACTCTTGATTTATGTTGGTGTCACATTATCGCAGGAAACAAACTGACTACATTGTTGCAGCCTGTCAACAGCACGCAGCCGGATTCCTCTGGTAAAACATCACCTGTCTCTGAAGAGCTCAAACGAATTTGCTTTGGATTTTAATAACAAGTTTTTACCATTGAAATTCATTCACGATCTAGTCCCCTGCCTATCAAACTTCTTACTACAGCACAGGAAGGTGAAAGCACACCTGCAGTGAGAGTTCCGTCAAATTTACCTAAACAGTTCCAAAGACGCTACATACCTTCCTCTGCGCAAGCCTCCTCGTTTCTATTGAGCAATAATATCCAAAGCACCGAAATGATCGCTTTAAACTGCTCCATCTTTGAATCGCCAGGTCCGCGGAGCGCTGGTCATGTCGCAGCCGAGCACGCTTGACTCACGGTGCGGGATGAACGGGATCAGTCCGAGCTAGTGGCTTGCACCGGTACTATGCGCCTTATTTGGCAACAAGGGGGAGGCGGGGAGAGACGCTCTGATTGACAGCGCAAACCTTCAATCGGCATGAGCGCGCGGAGAGCAGGACTGTCGACCACCAACCAAATCGCAGCTAAGAAAATTCCTCCAAACCGAATTATAAATGTAGGCGCTGCTGGAAATGAAGATTTTTTATGTTTCAGCTCGCGTTATACTGTAAGCATTGAAATGTATTGTTTTATTTAATTAAATAAAATCTTATGCGCGAAGGGTTCAAGGACATTGGCGTCTGAATGCTTCACTGCCTGGTTATCAATCAAATGAGCACTGATGAATTATATAGGGGTATATTAGCACATGTTTTATAGATCACATGTTATAAAAAGCAGCTAATTATGGAGATGGAAGAATGAACTGACAGCAAGATAATTTAAATAATGGCAGTGCTTATTTGGTCAATAAACCCTCATTTATCTTACCTCACATTTTTAATGGCTTATCCTAAGACATAAAAAGTAATTACATTTATTTATTTTCTGGATGTATTAAAAGTATTTTTAATTATTAAGTGTTAGTAACACATTCAAGTGTATAAATAAGCCTACTTTTTAATTCATAAATAATTGTAGAACAATTATAAATGGGCTCCTTAATTTCTTATTAAACCAAAGTTATGTTAATATCATTAATAACTATTCACATAATTAATAAATAATATAATATAGTTTAATAAAAATGATACAGAAATTACAAATTTAAAATCTTTACTGTTTAAAACATGTATTATTATTACAAAAGGGTACAAAGGTTAAAAGACAAGCATAAAACTAAAGTTTAATAAGCTCATTTCGAACAACAGGCACAGACCTAGTTAATGCAGGGTGTTGTGGATCCTCGAAATTTGGTATTTGTGCATTATTGCACTGATCCCACGAAGGGCCAGTACTCGGTATCTCTGTAACAGCAGAGCCTGAACCTATTGTTTATGACTACATTACAATTTCATGCTAGGCTACCCTGAACCTCTCTATATGGCTTTAGCCCATAAATAAAATAAAATAAAAAACTAGAAGACGCGGAGAAGAAAAACAAAAATTTGACCTTTCATTCTTTGGCTATTTTCACATTCATTCGGGTAGAAAAATAACTATTGTGGTGGGGGGGAGGTGGCTAAAGACGCTATTAGTAGCAGCCGCAATTTTAATGTGACATGGGAGTTTGCACAGTGTTATGTCTGTGTAATCACTCCACAATCTCAAGGGACGCGTCACAGACTCGCACACACGCAACCTCGCAGAGAAAAACAGGGTGTTAATCCCAGTTGCGCTGTAGTGGGTGTGTTTTATTCCCTAAAAAGGAGCTCTGGAACTAGTGAGCTGAAAAGGTGCTAATGTGGGACTGTAAGACTACTTAAGACTTTTTTTAATGGACACGGGACCGCTATGATTTTAACCTCCTGTTTGTCCCCGCTGTATAGATGAAATATGTTTCAAATTGTTCCCTCTGTTTTGACATTTTCAGAGAAGCCACCAAGAGGGCCTGGTCTGAGGCCTACAAGGGAATAGTGGGGTGATTGTTTTATTTAGGCTTCATAATACTCGACCCATCTGTTCTGTATAGCCCTTTGATGTTCTCCACATATAACCATATTAGCTCACGGTGGTGTGCAACACTTGGGCAAACCAACAAAATCACAGGAGGTTGACAGTCTTTGGTTAATGAGTATTCTTGCTGTAGTTACCAACAGAGACAAAGAGACGTTTGAAGGTCACTTTGTGATATAGCACATTGGGACTGAACAGGAACCAAAATATTCAGAATCTCTTTGTTTATATGTGGATGGGGAAACAAAGACCAAGTCGGAAACATAGAGTTCTCTATAATAATTACAATGTTGGGCCATTTAAATAGGTGTTGCAACATAAAAGACTCCAGAATGCATTTTGTAGTACACAGTGGCATGACTCAAATTATTTACACTTTTAGTATAAATATAAATGTTTTCCTTATTTCCAGAATCTCAAAGGGACAGTTGACCCAAAAGTCTAAATTATGTCATCATCTACTCACCCTCGAGTTCCAAATCTGTATACATTTCTTTGTTCTAATGAACAAAGAGAAAGATATTTTGAAGAATGTTTGTTACCAAACAAATCTTGGCAACCATTGATTACCATAGTAGGAAAAATTAACATGGTGGTCAAAAGTGCCATAGAAATGTTAGCTTTCTTAAATTCTTCAAAATCTCTTCTTTTGTGTTCAACAAAATAAGGAAATATATAAAGCTATTTTCCTTCTGGTAGTCAATGGTTAAAGAACTTAAAAGTTTTTTTGAAAAAAGAAAAGCAGCTGATTATTGCTAAAAAATAATCTAATACACACAAAAAAATTAATTAAAGGTTGGGTATTTTGTAAAAAATAAATAAAAAAGTTGATGTTTTTCTTTGTTTAAAAAGACGTGTCGGAAAAGGATAACAAAAAATCTAGGCACACTCTTTATAAAAAAGAATCAACTACTCTCCCTACATGAATTATTTAAAAAAACGCCAAAGAAATCTGTATTATAGAGTCTTGGACCTTTCCAATGATATATAGTTTGTCATGATTCCATTAGAAATTACATGCACAATATTGACGCAAACTTAGGTTTCCCTTATACGGAACGGGTGACAGTTAACAGGCTACATTAGGCTGTTTAACTCAATTTACAAAACTATATTTTAAGTTATGTCAGTGCAAGTTCTTTTCGATCAAGACAACTATAACTTTAAGGCTTAAACATAGTCATCATAGTCATTGTTTACTTTATAAATTCATTTTACAAATGAAATATTTGTTGAACACAATGCTTACATAAATCATATAGTTTGAGTTAGTTTAATGAAGACGGTTATGCTTATCCAATATGAACAACAGAAACAAGCTCATTCGTGGCTTTCTGCTTCCGTTTTTTCAGACCTGGAAAAATGGCCTTCCATAACAAGGATAGTCCAAAGTAGAAGCTTAACATTAAAAATGTATGCGGGCAAATGCTTATGTATTTCCCTCACGCTAAGCTAATAAATAGGACTTCACACGTCACTTGGGCATCATCATGTCGTTTCCATTTCTTCCTGCTCGCCTCAAACCCTCATTTGTCTCAGGCGAAACGTTCAGGATACAGGCTTAATGTCATGTTATTTTGTCTTCTTTAAAGAAAGAATCGATGGGAGATATTGTGAAGGGACAGAATTAATCCGGCTGCAGTGTGTCAGTTTCCAGATAAGAACCTCAGCTTGGTTATCATAAATATTAGCATGATGCAGGCGGACATGTCATGAGACCTTCCAACTAAGAATTTATCTCCCTGTTCTAAAGAGGACATGACATGGACATAATCCCAGTCATGGCCTTTACCAAAGTGGTTTAGGGCCTGTGAATGACCACTGCTCTCCTTAAATATCACCACGGATAGAGGTTTCTCCTATAGTCATGGTGGTTTAGGAAGATGGACGGAGGTAGCAGAAGCGTATGGCGATTTTTATGTCGGCATGAGATGATTCCGTTTTATTTGAATGGTATTTGTGGCCTTTACTTGTTTTTACTACAACTGCAGTAGCACTGATAATTTACATGGCATAGTTTAGACTAAATCAAGAACTCAAAGAACAATAAACAAATAATGAGTTTAATTATACTATAACTCAATCCAATGTATAATGCAAATTTAAGGACTTAAAATTACAATTAGAGTGATTGTTCAACCAAAAATGAATATTCTCTTGTCATTTAAATCCTTTATGACCTTCTTTCTTCTGCAGAAAACAATGGAAGATATTTTGAAGAATGTTGGTAACGGAACAGCGACATACCTATTGACTTGCATTGGTTTTGTGTCCGTACAATAGAAGTGAATGGGTTAATGAATCACTGTTCGGTTACCAACATTCTTAAAACATAAGCTTTTTGTTACACACAAAGAAATAACAGCGACGGTACCAATTCACTTCTATTGTACGGACACAAAACCATTGCAAGCTGATGGGTATCGTCGCTTTTTTGGAAAATATCTTCTTATGTTTTGAAGAAAGAAAGTCATACAGGTTTAAAAAGACAGGTGGATGAGTAAATGATGTCAGAATTTTCATTTTTGGGTGAACGAAGACATCTTAATTCATGTCATCGACTAAATATGTTTTTCCACTTAACATCGTGAAGAGAAGTTATGATTTATAATGTGACGGGGTAAGAGACACGACACACACAAAATGGCGATGCAAACAACCCCAGTGGGGAATTTATCAGACAACTTTGAAATAACATGTCCAAAAGGTGATACCCGGGTTGCTCGTGTTGTATAATCCGCCAGTCCGTGCACATGTATTGGTATCTCCTCCATGTCTCCCTCGCTGTCCCCTCACTCTATCTCGCTGGGGGTCAATAAGGCACAGCGGTGGGTGCGACCAGACACGGGACCCAATGTTCGGAGCACGCGGCTTTTACGCCCGGCAGCTAATCGGCGTCAGGTGGACGCAATCAGTTTCCCAGGCGACGCTGTTCCGGATCTGCGTCTCGCCACATCCCCCCCCAAGCGTCGACCCGGTATCCGGGCAGCTCCTGTAGGCGCCTCGGGAAGATGATAGGGGTGGCAGGGAAAATGTCGCCTGACAGTCCGCCCCATACTACCAGGAAAACGGACTGAAAGACCGGCTGGAAGCCGGACTGGATCACCGGCTGGTACACAAACTGTACAAACTCCCCGGCTGGCATCCGCACGGGACTCCCACCTGGGCAGCGCTCTCGGACGGCTGGGCTGCGTCCTCGGTCGGCTAGATAGCTCGGTCGGGCGGCTAGGCAGCAGTCTCTGGTGGCTGGGTAGCTCTGTCGGACAGCTGGGCAGCACTCTTTGCTAGCTGGGAAGCGCTCTCGGTCGGCTATGCAGCACTTTCTGCCGGCTGGGACCGTCTCCCTCCATTTGGCGCCGTCGATCTCTCTCTCGCTCTCTCCTCTTCATCGTCGTCCTCGCGCACTCTGCATTGGACATGGAAAAGAGAGCATGTCCGTCCTTCGATGGACCCAGGAAACAGGGAAGTACACGAACGAGTAACGAGTCGGTCTCTCAGTGCCCGCATTCTCCACCAGTTGTGACGGGGTAAGAGACACGACACACACAAAATGGCTCTGCAAACAACCCCAGTGGGGAATTTATTAGACAACTTAAAAATAACGTGTCCAAAAGGTGATACCCGGGGTGCTCATGTTTTATAATCCGCCAGTCCGTGTTCGTGTATTGGTATCTCCTCCATGTCTCCCTCGCTGTCCCATCACTCTCTCTCGCTGGGGGTCAATAAGGCACAGCGGTGGGTGCGACCAGACACGGGACCCAGTGTGCTGGGAGCACGCGGCCAGGCCGTTTCCCAGGCGACGCTGATCCCAGATCTACGCCTCACCACAATCAACACATAATGAAACAACAATACAATGTTTCAAAAAGTTATTTAGGCTTGAATTTTTTGCATTAGTCAGACACGGATCCTCTCAAATAAAAAACCCAAAACAGAGATGAAACAAAAATCAATGACGTTGAAAATAATGGAAAGCCACTGAAGGACGATAAAGAAGCGAAAAATGTGTTGATTTGTCTGCATGGGCATGACGTCTCTAGAGATACATATGGGAATTTTTCACAAAAGATGAATTGCCTTGTTGCCGTGGCTCCCTTTTTTTCTACAGTCGATGAACACGTATTAGTTTGCATGCGTGCCTGTGTAGACATGCTGCTTGTATTTGAGTATACATATTATTTCTGCAACCTTTAAATTTGTTGCGTTCTACATGATTGTTGTGGACAGGATTAATGTCACAACTACAAACATGCTCTGAGACACATTCAAAACAAGGTCTGGCAACGACGGCGTGGCTTCGTTTGCAATCGATGCTGGTTTTCTCCAAGAGAGAAAATTACATCTCCCACAACTCCTGCTGGATATGCAGCAAGTACAAATCAGCCTCAACTTGCCCTTTCCAGAGCAAATCAATTCCGACATCCTCGGAAGCGTTTTGCATCCTATTGTCCCTGGCATGAACAAATTTGAAGTCGGTCATGGCTTTTGATCAAAGAAGACTTTTCTGATACTCATATGTTAGACACCAACATACAGCATTATGTCTTTGAATCCAGGTCAAGAAATATTTGAAAATCAAGTCTAGAAAAGAGAAAGTAGGAGAAGGAACATCTTGAGTCTCCTGAGAAACACAATAGACGCTAAGGAGCTTCTTGTAATTGCTGGAAAGTGGGTTTGTATTATTCTCCTGAGACGGAGTTCTTATAAAGAACAGTGCAGTACATTTGAATTATTCAGGGTTATTTGTTCCTTCCCTAGGATATTTTTGTATCTACGATATTTGTGGATCCACTGAAATTATGTCAACTTATAAATTAGAAAGTTTGCTGTTGTTGATCAAAAATTCTGTCTATAGTATTTACACAAAATTAGTTTTTTATTTCAGAGGAAAAATATGTTTCTTGAAAATTATCGTCTTTAGCAACTCTATACCAGCAGAAAGCTCAGGTGAGTCATTTCAAAAAACATATTCATTTGCTCTTTTATTTGTATACCAACCTTTGAGCTCTGAAAAATTGCCACCACTACTGACTCATTCCAAACAAAATAAATATAGGAGCAATTCTTCGGTCAAATAACTGCCGATCACAACTACATCAATCTCCAACCCTGAGATTGCTAGAAAGATTGCCATCACAAATGTTTTATATAAATATATTTTCGCCATCCCTTTTTCCAAGCAATATCTTGACACATCAAGGATAATAGCTCTCTAAGGCAGTCTCCAAAAAGTTGCCATCAAATAGATAACCATTGATAGCTCTTTGCAATTATAGACCCAAGCCAATAAAACCAAGGTTTGTCATGCTCAGGCTTTCAGAAGATGGTTTGGTTTGTAGATGCCGGTCCATATGGACCTATATTGAAGCTTTTTAAGCTTTTTTAACATCCATATACCACCATCATCTCCTTCACCAAAATACACCATCAAACATACAGCTTAAACTCAGAGAAGTTTATGCTGAACTTTTGTTAACCTATGCGCTAAAACTGTCTGAAGAAGCGCTGTGCCAGGGAGTGTCAATCAAATCTCGGACACGAGCTAACAAACAAACAGCGAAGGGTACTTGAGGCTGTCTGCATTGTATTGTTTAATGAGTAGATATGTCAACACTTCTTTCCATACCACTCAATATCCTGTGAAAACAGCAATATTTACATAATTAATTACATTCGGTGTAATTAAAGGAGCAAATAAACAGGCTGGTGACATATTTTGAGGAGATTTAGGTACTGAAAGATTCATGGTCCTGGAAAGGTAAAGGAGGCAGAGGGGGAAATGTATGTAAATGAACCGGGAATATTCAAGCGCCTAGAAGATGTTGTGTCAGGGGATTTTCTAGAGGTGTGTGAATGAAAACATTGTTCTCAAACTTTAACTGAACTTTCTTGTTCACTTATAAACCGTAACAGTATGCAAAAATTTTGAGGTCAAGCAAAAATTAAAAATACACAAAGTAAAGCATTTAGCCTAAGAATGGTTACACAAAATTTGAAAATAATTAATGGATACATTTAAAGGTTTCTTTAAATTAATGCACCAGACATTACCATTCAAGTCCTTCAGGTACTCTAAGTCAAGGTCTGATTCAATATTTAAAACAATACTTTTGATATTCAATTAAATCTATCTAATAGAGAACATTAATGCATTTTAAAACTTGCATTTTAACAAGTGACATTGTTCATGAGTCTCTGCTTTTGTGTCCAATTCAGGTATCTGTGCCATGTTCCAAACCCTCTCCCCCCCCAATTCGTGTCCTATATACGTAAATAGAAAGTTAAAAAGGCATTAATAAAAATAATAATAAAACGACATAGAAGAAAATTTACATTCAAAAGTTTATGTTTGGTTTTCATAAACATAAAAACGGGAGATGACTGAAGGTTCTGAAGAATCCAGGATCAGCCCTGAGCATTTTGTCTCATAGGTTGGAAACCACAAATGCAAATATTCATATATCTGCTCGCCTTTACATGTTGAAATGCAAAAGAACACGAATCCACATCAAGAAACTTCATCCGCAGGCCCTGAAGCAACTCAAGCTGTCGAGTCTCTCTCTGCTCCCTCCATCTATCTCATTAATACACATGAGCGAGTCATTGTCTGTCATCACGTGCGCAAGAATAAAGTTCAGCTTCTGTGCTACAGCTTCAAGCACCTCAGCATTGTCTTCTGATGAAGTTAATCAAAAACAAATTTGTGCTGAAGAGCTTTAGTGTTTTACATGAAAACATACTGTTGTCACCCAGCAGCCCAGAGCAGCGAATGTTCATAAAGATCAGAGTTTCATAAGATGTTGTATTGTTAAAAGTCAACTTTTAACGAACCTTCTTCCTTCTTTATTGGACGCATGGAGGACTTTTTAAAACCTGGAGTCATAGTGACTCAGCACCACTAACAAAATACATTGACAGTAGCATCATCACCCATGGAAATACATTAAGTCCTTTGCTTAGCTGAACTTTTCTCTCTTTTACAAACCTTTCTCTGCAGAAGTGAATCAATGGTCTAATCTCATTTGTCATCCCTGCTTGCCTCCATTACGAGCAGTGATGAGATTAGCTAATCTGGAAAGACAGGTGATGCCGGAGAGACTGAGTAGTGCTGGTGGGACACAGGAAGACAACCGCTCTGCGCAAGAGACACATCAGATGTCCGAAGATATTTTATGTCACACTGTAAACCCGGATAAATTGACAACACTCAAACATTTCGAGGAAGCTCGATGCCTCAAAATATTTGAGTTTTAGAGGTCCTTGGTTTAATTTAGCAGAACTTTCAAATTTTGATTACTGTTAAATTAAAGTTCTTACCAAATCTTAGCTAGTGCGACTTGAATATTTAATTTAACCTTTTTACGAAATGAAGTAGAAATTTTAAAATTGCATTAAGTTATTTCATCTTTTTTATTTTACATCTTTTTTAGTCTTAATATGCATAAATCAAACACTTCTACTTATGGGACCCAAAATGAGCATGAAGAGACTGATGTTAGAACTAGCATTATCACAGTTCCTGCTCACTGGTAACATAACAAAAGTTACAGTTCAAATGAAGCTTCGCATAGTCTAAGCACATGCACCACTCTTCTAAATAATGGGAACCTCAAAACTGAAAAATATGTTGAACTCTTTTAAATATCTAAGAGAAGTGAAGATTAAACACTAACAAGTCTTTAACTTTACAAAAAACATGTAAATAAATCATATTTTTTTATTTTACTCTCCTAATGCAGTCTGATGCAAAGCATGCTGGGAATTGAAAATCCTCCTTGACAAATTATGTCGAATTAACTTGTTTTAATTAAGTCAATTCAACAAAGAGTAATTTTTTTTTTTTAGTAAAAACTTCATCCATCCATCCATTTTCTTCCGCTTATCCGGGGCCGGGTCGCGGGGGCAGCAATCTAAGCAGGGATGCCCAGACTTCCCTCTCCCTAGACACTTCCTCCAGCGGGAGACATAGTCCCTCCAGCGTGTCCTAGGTCTTCCCAGGGGTCTCCTCCCGATTGGACATGCCCGGAACACCTTCCCGGGAAGGCAGGGGGCATCCGGAAAAGATGCCCAAGCCACCTCAGCTGACCCCTCTCGATGTGGAGGAGCAGCGGATCTACTCTGAGCTCCTCCCGAGTGACCGAGCTTCTCAACCTATCTCTAAGGGATCGCCCAGCCACCCTGCGGAGAAAGCTCATTTCGGCCGCCTGTATCCGGGATCTTGTCCTTTCGGTCATGACCCACAGCTCATGACCATAGGTGAGAGTAGGAACGTAGATTGACCGGTAAATCGAGAGCTTCTTCACCACGACAGACCGGTACAGCGACCGCATTACTGCAGAAGCTGCACCGATCCGTCTGTCAATCTCCCGTTCCATCCTTCCCTCACTCGTGAACAAGACCCCCAGATACTTGAACTCCTCCAATTGAGGCAGGGACTCTCCACCTACCTGAAGTGGGCAAGCCACCCTTTTCCGACTGAGAACCATGGCCTCAGATTTGGAGGTGCTGATTCTCATACCAGCCGCTTCACACTCGGCTGCAAACCGTCCTAGTGCATGTTGAAGGTCCTGGTGTGATGGGGCCAGCATGACGACATCATCCGCAAAGAGCAGAGATGAAATCATGTGGTCCCCAAACCCGACGCCCTCCGGCCCCTGGCTGCGTCTAGAAATTCTGTCCATAAAAATTATGAACAGAACCGGCGACAATGGGCAGCCCTGCCGGAGTCCAACATGCACCGGAAACAAGTCTGACTTACTGCCCGCAATGCGAACCAAGCTCCTGCTCCGGTCGTACAGGGACCGGATAGCCCTTAGCAAAGGGACCCGAATCCCATACTCCCAGAGCACCCTCCACAAGATGCCGCGAGGGACACAGTCGAATGCCTTCTCCAAATCCACAAAACACATGTGGATTGGTTGGGCAAACTCCCATGAACCCTCCAGCACCCTGGAGAGGGTATAGAGCTGGTACAGTGTTCCACGACCGGGACGAAAACCACATTGTTCCTCCTGGATCCGAGGTTCTACCATCGTACGGATTCTCCTCTCCAGTACCCTGGCATAGACTTTCCCGGGGAGGCTGAGAAGTGTGATCCCCCGATAGTTGGAGCACACCCTCCGGTCCCCCTTCTTAAAAAGAGGGACCACCACCCCGGTCTGCCAGTCCAAGGGCACTGTCCCCGACCGCCACGCGGTGCTGCAGAGGCGTGTCAGCCAAGACAGCCCCACAACATCTAGAGTTGAGGTACTCAGGGCGGATCTCATCCAACCCCGGTGCCCTGCCACCGAGGAGTTTCTTGACCACCTCGGTGACTTCAGCCCGGGTGATGGACGAGTCCGCCTCCGAGCCCTCAGCCTCTGCCTCCTCAATGGAGGACGTGACGGCGGGGTTGAGGAGATCCTCGAAGTATTCCTTCCACCGCCCGATGATATCCCCGGTCGAGGTCAACAGCTGCCCCCCTCCACTATAAACAGCGTTGGTAGGGCACTGCTTCCCCCTCCTGAGGCGCCGGAGGGTTTGCCAGAATCTCTTCGAGGCCGACCGATAGTCTTTCTCCATGGCCTCACCAAACTCCTCCCAGGCCCGAGTTTTTGCCTCCCAAACCCCCCGGGCTGCAGTCCGCTTGGCCTGTCGGTACCTGTCAGCTGCCTTGGGAGTCCCACAAGCCAGCCAGGCCCGATAGGACTCCTTCTTCAGCTTGACGGCATCCCTTACCTCCGGTGTCCACCACCGGGTTCGGGGATTGCCGCCTCGACAGGCACCGGAGACCTTACGGCCACAGCTCCGAGTGGCCGCGTTGATAATGGAGGTGGAGAACATGGTCCACTCGGACTCAATATCTCCAGACTCCCTCGGGATCTGGTCGAAGCTCTGCCGGAGGTGGAAGATCTCTCTGACAGGGGATTCGGCCAAACGTTCCCAACAGACCCTCATAGTACGTTTGGGTCTGCCGAGTCTGTCCAGCTTCCTCCCCCGCCATCGGATCCAACTCACCACCAGGTGGTGATCAGTTGACAGCTCCGCCCCTCTCTTCACCCGAGTGTCCAAGACATACGGCCGTAGGTCAGATGAAACAACCACAAAGTCGATCATCGACCTCCGGCCAAGGGTGTCCTGGTGCCATGTGCACTGATGGACACCCTTATGCTTGAACATGGTGTTCGTTATGGCCAAGCTGTTACTAGCACAGAAGTCCAATAACTGAACACCACTCGGGTTCAGATCAGGGGGGCCAGTCCTCCCAATCACGCCCCTCCAGGTGTCACTGTCGTTGCCCACGTGGGCGTTGAAGTCCCCCAGCAGAACGATGGAGTCCCCAGTCGGGGCGCTTTCCAGCACCCCTCCCAGAGTCTCCAAGAAGGCCGAGTACTCTACACTGCCGTTTGGCCCATAGGCGCACACGACAGTGAGAGACCTATCCCCGACCCGAAGGCGCAGGGAAGCGACCCTCTCGTTCACCGGGGTAAACTCCAACACATGGCGGCTGAGCTGGGGGGCTATAAGCAAACCCACACCAGCCCGCCGCCTTTAACCATGGGCAACTCCAGAGTGGTGAAGAGTCCATCCTCCCTCGAGGAGTGTGGTTCCAGAGCCCAAGCTGTGCGTAGAGGTGATCCCGACTATCTCTAGTCGGAATCTCTGAACCTCACGCACAATTTCAGGCTCCTTCCCCGTCAGAGAGGTCCACTTTGCACCGGCCCCTTACGGTCCCTCCTGCAGGTGGTGGGTCCACGGGAGGGTGGCCCCATGTCGCTCCTTCGGGCTGAGCCCGGCCGGACCCCACAAGGCATACGAGCCCCAACCCCGGGCCTGGCTCCAGGGTGGGGCCCCGGCTGCGCCATGCCGGGCGACGTCACGGTCCTCAAAATTTTTGGCTTTCTTAACGGATTTTGAACCGCTCTTGGTCTGACCCGTCGCCTAGGACCTGTTTGCCTTGGGAGACCCTACCAGGGGCATATTCCCCCAGACAACATAGCTCCTAGGGTCTTTCGGGTACTCAATCCCCTCCACCACGGTAAGGTGGCAGTTCAAGGAGGGGGTAAAAACTTCATGTTAATCAATTACTTACTTAAATATTTTATGTTCCTGAAACACTTTTTTACTTTTGAGTAAAGTATAATGATTATTTTTGATTAACGTAAAAACTTCATGTTAATCAAAAATAATCATTATACTTTACTCAAAAGTAAAAAAGTGTTTCAGGGACATAAAATATTTAAGTAAGTAGAATTTTTTTATAAAATTAAGTTGACATTACTTAATATGTTTGATTATTTTGAATATTTGGGTGCATATTTTTGATACTTTCCTGTAGCTCAGTGGTAAGAGCATTGCGTCAAAAACGCAAGGTTGTGGGTTCGAACCCACGGGATTGCAAATACCTATGTAAAATGTATAGGGTAAAGCAATGTAAGTCGCTTTGGATAAAAGCGTCTGCCAAATGCCTAAATGTAAATGTTAATGATACAGCAGAGTTGGGATGTATCAAACATATTTAACATACGCAATTCACCAGCAAAGCTTCAAATATACTTATTATATAAAGCCAAATCATCACAGATCCGTGAAGATGAATTCATTCTGCGTCTGATTTGGCACAGATTGGGTGAAATCAATGGCCAGATAACGTCCCAAAGCAACACGGGTCACTGTTGATGTTGGTAAAGAGTGGGCGGCGGGATGGAGGCATGTTTTGTGATTGTGCTGCTCGGAGATTAGGTCCACCCTAATGACCCTGATTATCAGGTACCATCATTTATAGTAAATTAGGTTAGGCATAGGGTCTAGACAACGCGCGTTGGGTTTCCAGGCAATGCAGCATGTCAGCGTGCTTGTTCCCGGTCAGCATGCGGTCAGCATATTCCCCACAGTCTCCCCTCCACCATACCCACTGAAGACCTCGGCTGGTCCGAGGCTATTCATTGTCAGCATATTTGGCAGAGCTCAATGCACTTAGCGCAGTCCAAGAGTTCTGGTTACCGCTGCCAGGCAGATGCTGTAATGAGGGGTGGGGCTGCTTACCGTAACAGCATCCCTGACGGTGAAGTTTATTTCTTCTCATTACATCCAGCACACGTTTCTTGCCCACACCTTATTCTTAAAAACTCATTAGTGTTCACCTGTTCGCATCCCTCTCTGCTCTCACGGGGTGTGAGTGTGTTTGGCAGCTGAGTAGGAAGAATTAGAAAGGTGAAGACTCACTCTCTCGCTGGCACTGTGGTGTTGGATGGCATGGGGTAGGGCAGGGGTAAACTGGACAGGTTGCAAGCTGGCAAACAAGGCCAAACTCCCAATGTCAGCCTGGAACTAAGCGGATGGGCCCTGGTGACATCTGTTCAGTGGGTAAAATAAGCCATTTATGGGTGCCAAGACACTATGTGTCCTAACAGAATAACCTTTAGACGGGCTGCACATGCAAATCCAAAATGATTAAGGAGGGACACACACACAGACACAGACACAGACACACACAGCCATTGGTAAATAGTATTTTAGAGAGTAAATAGAGAGTTTTTTTATCACTAGCTCTGAGTTGTGATGTCATAGAAAGCAGACAGGGGTCTTTTTATTGGACGTTTTAATGCAACATTTGCAATTTATTTATTGTGTTTTAATCAATCAAAATGTAATACATATAAAAAAGTTAATATATTTTTTTTCTTACATAATGTTGTTATAGCATCTTCGATATCTGCTGAGGCCATCCAGCCTTCTTTTGGTAACATCACTGCAAAAAAAGAAATGTTTTGTTTTCCCGTAAAAATGTCTAAAAATACTGAAATCAAGACACACTTACTTGATAAGCAATATTACATGACAGAAACTATAAACAAGCCATAAACTCTTAAACAAGCAAAAATATCTGCCAATGAGGTAAGAAAAATAAACATGAATTAAGATTATCGAATAAAGTTTTATTTGCTTACATCATTGGCAGATATCTTTTGTTTTAACCATAAACCAACTTAAGTTTGATTTTCTTTCCCAGTAAACAAAACTGATGAAGTACCATGCCAATACCACGATGCATGGATATTGTTATTATTCAATCCCATATAAGCTTATATATCAAAGCACCATAATACCATCTGATACCATCACTGCACAGAGATTTTGTGTAAGATTTCTCATTACTCACAGAGGTTATCTCAGTAAAGTTCTTCTTTTCCATTGACAGGCCTCTATGATTTATGGATTACATATGTATTTCATTTCCATCAGGAGCATATGTGATTTCTCATTCCTCGCCCACCGGTTCCACTCCCACACAGAGACGCATCGCATTCTAATTGAGAAGTATTTAGATGCTGAAGGACAGTCTATGAAGTAATCGTGCTCAAAACTCAATAGGAGGTTTGGCTTGCACTTGCCCCTTTGCCATTTGAATACCGAATGGAAAATCACTCACAGACATATTTTAAAATGTATTCTCCTCCTAAAAAAAATGCTCAGACATGGTGGATTCACAGCTTCGAATAGATGCACGTAGATCACGGCTATCTTCTATTTGATAATTAATCTTGTTGCTATAAATATATTTATTTTAATATAAAACATCATCTTAAAGGCATAGTTTACCCAAAAGGGAAAGTCAACATTTAATATTTCACTAAACCAAACCCTCCATTAAAGGAATACATTTTCAAGCACTGCCTGAGAACTGGACCAACATCCATGGTGTCACAGGCACATATTTCACCACAATTTGAGCTGAACACTGTCTTGTGCAGCCAAATAAGTGCATTCTGTGCACCCTGCATTCTCTGCACTTTTTCCAGACCTTTGATCACTGGGAATAGATTATTCCCATTTAAGGTGGGGCAGAAAGAGTAGATCCTAGAGAGCTAGAGCAACAAATCCCATTCGCCTGCCATTTCAACTGAACACGTAATAGCAGCAATTGCTTTTAAGGTGAATGAGCTTAATAATATACTCCTGTTTCCAGTCAATAGCGTCTCTGAGCTAGAACAGTAAGTCTGGTATCAGTGTGATGGATTTAGTCAGCGTTACGAGGCTACCGACAGGAGATTAATGGTGGGACGGAAGGATTGGAAAGAGAAGCGTTGAGAGCGGTTATCGCACCTGGCTGACCTCCGGTGCAGTACTATACAGAAGAATGACATGTGAGTAAATAGGTGTGTTAGTGTGGTTGATGACACTTAAATCAGCTCCACACAGTGCCACTGAAATAAAGCCATCGGTCGGTTTGTGTGAACTCATAGGCTTGTTTTAGTGGTGGTGAGATCAGGCTGTGGTTAGTTTAAAATGTATTAAAAAAGTTATATTCAAAGGGTTTTATTCTGACCCATATAAGACCAGACCTAAGCAATAAAAGATTGTATGCGATAAAAATTTAAGGGAAAAAAAATCAAAAATATATTAAATATTTTACTTTTCTATTATATTTATGTAATATTTTTATAGTATTCTTTATTTATATGAATTTTATATTGTACTATATTATTAATATTTATTATTTTATAACAATGATTTTATTTATTTAAAAAATATATAAAGATCTCTATCTTTTTATAAATAACATAATTATTATAAAATAATTAATAATATAGTATAAAATCTATATGCAAAATTAATAAAAATATTTCATATTTTAATATTGAATTGATATATTATAAAATACAAATATAATAGAAAAATGATTTTTACATAAAATAATATAAAGGAATTTTTAATTTTCTAAATTTTCTAAATTTTACCATTTTGGTCTTAGGTCAGATTTTTTTATCACGTACAATCTTATATCAACAAATGTCTGATCATATATACAAGATATTTTATTTAAATATTATTTATAATATATTTGTGTTTTATAATATATCAATTTAATATTTAAATAATGTTTTTATTTTTATTCACTTTACATGTGCATTTTATTTTATTAATATTTAATATTTTACTTAAAAAATGTATCTAGGCTATTTAATAAACTAAACAAAATTGCAACTGAACAATCAGCTAATTATCACATTATATTATAATTACAGTAAGTACATTTCATTTAATATTAAAGCACTTTTATCGTTGAATAAATGAACGCATCCTCATGATTGGTGATTGGACTAAAACAGTTCTGACCTTTTGATCTTTACAAATTTGAACTTATATGCACTCATTGCATGCATTCATTTCTGTATATGTATGCAGTTTATTAAAATCATTCTGAATTCTTCTCTGAGTTATTTGAGGAACAATAGTAATAAAATACTTATTGCAAGCCAGACTTATTACTTTTCTGCCGTGCCTATCTCAGCCCTCTCTCTCCTTTCGTCTTCTTGCTCGCCCTTATCTTATATCCTTTGTACCGAGATCCAAATGCTTTACAATGATTCCGACGAAAAACACAGACCTGAAAACTGCACATTTCATTATTGCGTTCATTCATTTCATTGTGTCGTTTGTCTATTATTTCATTGTCCCTTTTTATTTAGATGGATACAAACCCACTTTTTTCCAACAATAACTCATTATCCCTCTTTGCTGAGTTAATAATGGACTCGAGCTAGATTCTTATCACGCACCAATCCATTTCCCAGCACGCTAATCTGTGCGTGACCATTTCTCTTTTTTCTTCTTCTGATGGCTTGAGAACCCACACAGACGCTCTGTATGAATACAGATACTGAACAGAAATCATGTCCGCCATCCATCATATGTGGACGTCAGGCCGCTGGCACCGCCTACTGCAGCTGTCAATTTAATAGACTGCTTTTTTTTTTAGACGTATGCTATTTCAGCCCGTTGCTGCTGATTATATTATCCAAACAAAACAGTAGGCATGTAAGTGTATTGAAAGTGTATATAAGATGTTCATCCGTGTACAACAGTACACACACGTCTTTGTTGGGACTTGAAATAGACTTCTATTGGTTTTATTCTAAGCTAATAGTATTTTAAATACCCCATAATCACATCCCTAAATCTAACCTTCACAGAAATCTTTTTCAAAATAAGCATCCAGAACATGAATATATGTATTGTACAAATTAAAGAAACCAGCCAATCAGATTGCAGGTTGCAATAATAAGAAAGCTTTTGCCTTTTCATGTTCAATGCGCATCAGACAATCTCTCAGCATTCCGTCTAAAGCCAAGCTTATTCTAACCTTGACTTCAGGTGAGGACAGAGGGTGGCATTTCCATTGCACCTGGAGTTATCTCTTGCTTTGCCCGATCTTGTTTTGAAAAGCCTTCACATGCCCTCCAGAGTCAAAATCTCTCTTTCCCGCACAGCCCCACCCTCCACTCTTCACCTTGCACTTTCTAAACAAACACAGTTTACTCGTGAGTTCATGTTCACGTCTGACAGACGCACACTTCCCTCTCTGCTCACTTGACAGGTGAGTACCCTCCTCTCCGGCCGGCTAAAAGGTGTCGTCCCTCGGGAGCCTCTCTTCAGCCGCTGATGTGCACTGTTCACTTTCTAATCACAAGGACACTCACCTGCCTTTGTTCTGTGGAGAGCCATTACCATAATCAGGCACGAGACGACAGCTATTCAATTACAGCTCGAAAGCCGGGAAACACAAAGGATGCAAGTTTCCGTTTATACAGAAAGCTGCTTCATCTCATTCCACTGTCCATCTATCATATCACTAATGGGCATTCGCTCACTCGCTCCCTCGCTCACACACACTAGCGCACACACTTTCATTAGGTCTGTTTTTAACCACCAGAGGTGTGAGGAAGGTTAATGTACAGATACCATGGCCCTTATGCATGCAGAGTCACGTGGCGAGGCAGATGGTGGAGGGTGTGTTAGGCATGCCAAGATGAAGCAAATCTGCGACTGCACAGGCACTAGACTGAATATTTAACATAAACTGCTCAATCTCAGCCTATGCACTATCAAACACAAAATACGAAAAACTACTTTGAATGCAAGGAAAACATCACTGCTTGAAAAGCAAAGAGACACAACTTGATGTGTTATGCGTGCCCGAGTACTTGCGTGTTTAAATGGGTCATATCATAATTTTGTTCTTATTCATTTTTTCCTGAGGTGCTTTCAATGTTCCATGTTAACTGTTATAGTTTTGTTTCACACAACCTTTCGCCTTTTTCTGAGCTTTGGAATTAAATGGGTAACCTCTTTGCATGTGAAATGAGCTTTCCGTACAATACCAGTATCTTCTGCAAAACTTGCGTTACATGTCATGAGGTTCAAAAAACAATTTGAGCTGAAATGTGATGCATGAACTTATAAGGTTTATTTTACTCTTGAGAATACGCCAGCCAGAAACATCACAAGCTTCGGTACCCTTATACAACCCAATCCATATTATCCCGTCCTAGAATTTAGTATAAAAAAATCGTAGCATTCGATTCTCAAAATGCACACTATTTTAAAACAAGCCATATTTACAGTTCTATAAATGTCTGAACACACACAAGCACCCCACCCCCAATCTCTCACACATCAGACCAAGATTTGAAAAACAGGTTGCCTTAGACACTTACGAAGGCACGCACAAGTGTGCACATTTACACACACACACTTACCCTCACATACAGGTTATATGTCGACCAGGACCGGCATCTACCAGACATGTGAAATAGGATTAGTGACTGGACCCCTCATGCATGCACGTCACTGATACATTCAGAATCTGCACATGAGATGAACATGGGATTGCTCATGCCAGGCAAAAGATTAGTGCTTCGCTTGATATATTATGTGACACTGTCATTGCACACGTTAGGTTAAATAAATATTTGCCCAAAATACACCAAGACAGATACCTGGGGAAAGGTAAGATAGTGTATAGAACATTTAACAGCTAATCTGTAAAAAGGTGGTGGTCGTTGATAAACCAACCATGAAACGCATTAGGAATGTTGTATTAACGTCAAAAGGAGGTTGTTTCTTTACACTTTTGATTTTTGGCTGATGTCACCAAGGTCACATTAAAATGAGAGTTCACCCAAAACTGTTAACATTTACTCACACTCTTGTCATTTCAAACCTGTACAACGTTCTTTCTTCGATCTAACACAGATGAAGATATTTAGAAAAATGTTGTTAACTGGTTCCCATTCACTTTGGTTTTGGTTTTGTGAACAATACGATAGAAGTGAATTGGTGCCGCCGTTGCGCGGTTAAAATCTTTCTTCAAAATATGTTGTCTTGTGTTCTGCAGAAGAAAGAAAGTCACACAGGATTGAAATGACATGAGGGTAATTGAGTTGTAAATGATAGAATTACAATTTTGGGGTGAACTATTCTTTGAGGAAACGTATATATAAGTAAGGGAGGTGTACCTGTCAGCACAATTGCTTTGGAACCTGATGTTCCAAATATGGTAAGAGGCTTCGCATTTCCGTCACACGCTTGCAGTATTCCACCAATCACTATGATCTGGTTAACTGGCCAATCATAGCACACCTCGCTTTCGCGTTTCGTAGAGGTGGGGCAAAGAGGAGATACAAACATGCACGGTATGTGGAAAATACAGCGTTTTTGAACCTTAAATCGTGTATACACATTGAATTACATATAAAACACAAATAAACATCGGTTTCAGCCATGTCATATGACCCCTTTAAATCTAAAGTTAATTTCTAATCATGTTAAAATAACAGGCGAAGATACGATAAGTTACTGTAACTTTCATAATGAGATTGTTCTCGACATCATACAACAGCACTTACATCTCGTAACACTGGAGCACATGAAAGTAAAAACCCTTTAAATTCACCGAGACTACAGGAGAAAAAGAAACCCAGAGTTAATTTGAAAGCATAATTCACATGTGACCCCGGGGTCCAGCACACCTGCGGAGAGGATACGAGAACATATGAGTCAGTGAGGGGATGGCGGAAAACTCACCTCCCCTTCCCCCGGTGATGGCAAGGACATTCTCTCATGTCAAACAAACAGACGAGATGATAAAAAAAGAGAAAAGGAGGAAAGACGTTATCTTCAGAGGGCCGCTTCAAAGGCAGTAAAGGAGGTAAGAGGGAGATCATTAGCGGTCGGGCTCCAGTGGACACGCCGGCCTCAGTGAGAGGAACTGCCTAGATCACATTAATGTGAAGCGTCTTTACTATGTGTGCTGTTTTAACAGTGTGGACATGACTCGACAGACCCAATGATGGTTATGGATTTGAACACATGAGGCATGAATTTTATAACTTGCTAAGTTGCTGATGTCCTTCTGAAATCTCCGTATTTTGTGATTTTTTTGTTGCCATAAATTATTTTTTAGTCACGCATTATGTTTATCACTAGGTTTTGCAAATATTTAACCAATAAAAAGTATTAAAAAGTGCTTGTCGACTTTGACAGTACAGTATGTATTCATAATGTCGCCTACAGTGTTTGTTACATTTCGTGAAAAAAGGCGAACTATGGATATCCAAGGTTTCATAAGGACAGATATACTGCTTAATTTATCATGACGATAAAGATGTTAATTCAGCCATTGCATATTGAAAGAAATGCAAGATTTTACTGTATAGTCTGACACTTGGAGCCTGAATATTCAGACAAATAACCAGCATCTAAAGGGCATGGAAAAAGACTTGTAAAGGATAAAAGACACAGATAATAGACAGAAGCATACTTTTTTTCTCTCTCAAGCTCTGTGTTTAATTTATATCAGGATGTTTCATCTTGGGAATGTGATATAAATCTACTCTGTAAATGAGCTGATTTTAAATGGCTGATTACAGTACACCAGACTCATTAGTGCCTCATTAAGACATTACACACACACGCATTCACACACACACACACACACACACACACACACACACACACGCATTCACACACATATACACTGCCTATAAAGAAAGCAAAAGCAAGCAATACAAAGAATAAAAACTTTTCCTAAACAAGACAGACAGTGGCATCCACATAGTAGAATCTTATTATCTTTGACTTGGTGATAAAATTATGTATGAGCGTGTTTGTTTCGTTCAATTTCTTACACTGATTTCAAAAGACATGCGTCGGATAATTGTTGCGTGTTACAAAAATGATCAGTTCCAACAATTCTCATGGCAGATCCAGGGGGAAATTTGTACGTGTGTGAATGTGTGTATATTCTGCATGTCTATGATGGAGCTTTCAGGCTAATGTTGTACTGCACACTTTAATAGGAGAATTGTTTTTTATTAGATGTGTGTCCGGAAACAGATATTTTATTTGTTTTTAACGGGAGGCTGGGGATGAATGTTTGTGTGCATGCAAGGTCATTCTCAAATAGATAGCAAAAATGCCGAAAAATGCAATGAATGATTTTATAGTTTTATAGTTGTCTCTGCTGTGTGTAATATTTAGGAGGATCTATAGACAGAAATGCAATACAATAACTACATCTTCAGAGGTGTAGAGAGACATAATGAAGCATTGTGTTTTTATTAAATGAGAATGAGCATGTTCGACATACAACACATGTCCCCTTGCATGGAATTCTCCATGTTGTTTCTAGAGTATTCCTAAACGTAAAAACTGCTCTACAGAGCACGTTTTAAATTTAGGGAAAGAAGCAAAAACGTGGCTACATTTTGTCCTGTGGTCAGCCACCGTAGTGGTTCGAAAGGAAGGGGTGGAGTGAGCTGTTGGTTGCCTTTTTCTAAAATATCCGCATTGCTCCTTTAGGGTAAAAACATGAAAATATAGAAATTATTAATTCACCCCACACTTTACAGATGGTAACTGCAAGTGATGGGTTAAAGTGGTTTCTACTGATCTTGTCCTGTGTACAAAAAGAGCTAAACAAGCCTCCTATTACCACAGCAAAGAAGAGGTAAAAAACAGTGTTGTAAAATGTAATGATTACATAATGTAAAGGGCAGCCACGTTTTTGTGTGTATGTGTGTGTGTGTTTAAAGTAGTATTTTTACTGAAAGAAAGTGGAACAAACTCAGGCTACTGCGGTAAGCCGCCCATTCATCATCTTTCATCGACAAGATAGATCGAGGGTAAAAAAGAGAGAGAGGTATAGAGAGAGAGGGGCAGAGAGTGAGAGCACAGCTCTATGAATAATGGAGAGAGTGTGGTGTGGTCCCAGAGCTCAGAGAATTACTTTCACTTTACAGCATTTAATCAATGGCTTCTATCGTATTTTTTTTACATCTCGTTCTCTCTCGCTCCCCATGTGGTCTGCGGCACATTGCGAAAAGGGTATTACCAGACCCACAGATACATCCCGACGGGATATCAGCAAACTTCCCCTGTACTGTCCCCTCTAAACTCTTTCTTTAACTCTGTTCTTTGAGTCTTTGAAATGGAACTGAGAAATTGAAAAAGAAGCAGTATTAACAGCTGACTGTAATCCACTTTGACCACATGCTTAAAGAAAACCATGATGGTAAAACTATCAGGTTTCAAAATACCAGAGCAATATTTTCAAAAATTTTAGAAGTGTGTGCTTGCTTTCATTGGCTAAATGCATTTGAATAAAATGTCTCTTAAGTTTGATAAGACTAGAGGGCAAAAGAGATGATTTCTAATGTTAAAGTCTAATGCTTCTAAGAGTTTCCGCCTAGAAACAGACCAAAGCAATAACATCTCCGCTTTAAAGTTAATCTCTCAACAACGGTGTCTATGCCCAGTCTGCAATGAAAGGTCTGAAATGTTGGTTAAAAATGTGAAGTGATCCTAAATGTCAATGAGAACAGATGGAGAGCAAATGGAGACTTTTGCTTAAGTCAAATCTTTGTCCTTCTGACAAAATGACACCGATTTGTTTGTCCTTTTTAGTGTTTCAGAAGAGATCTCAATAATGTCTCAAACTGTGATGTTTACATCTCTGACGTTCACATCTCTTAGCCTCAGAAGAATCAATTCTTCATCTAAAAACATCCATGACAATGAACTAAAAGCTTGTGCTCCCATATGAGATGATGGTGAGAAGATAAACTTGACAATTTTCCAGCAATGCGTCCAATAATGGTACCAAAATATAAGCTACTCTCATCTTGTTCACAGTTAAGAAAAATAACATCTCCATGACAACAGTTCTTTAAAGACTGAATTTTTGGTGAAGACCTAATAAAAACACACCGACTGCCCAGTAAAATCATCCCACTTTGCTTCCAATCTTTTCCACAGTAGCAGTAAGTTGAGTAGTTCACAGCAGAGAAATTCCAGAGCCTGAGGGAAGGGGCAGACAGATCACATCTTTATTTTAGAAGTCTGGCTGAAGCTGGATAAATCCCAAGCCCTACAGGGTAAACGTAGATTCAGTCCAGCACAGAACAAGCCAAATCTGAGATAGGTACAGAATATAGATTGATCTCTTCACCATACTGTAGGGTCACGTGTCAGGACCAGGCCAAACAGATAAAAAAATAGAAACCTAGATAAAACTGCATCACAAAATCGCATTGTAGGTATTTGACGTGTTTGTCAACTATGCTTGATCAGAAATCAATTTACAGTTAATATCTAAATTTGCTGTGAAATCTGTACAGAGATAGTGTGTTGCTGAATATAACAGAAAATTCTGTATTAATCTACCTAACCTCATGTTTAAGAGACATCAAGTGAGCCAAGATCGTAAATTTAAAAGTAACAGGTGCTAAAAATGCTGGGTTATTTTCAACTCATGGCTGGGTCAAAAAGAGACAAACCCAACCGCTAGCTTAAATTAACAGAAAATGTTAATTTCTGACCCAACAATGGATTGAAACAATGCAGAATTTTGGGCTGAGAGCCAAATTGGTTCATTTATAACCCAATGGATGGGTTCATCTGATTTTGACCCAACCGTGGGTTGAAAATACAGTAACCTAGCAATTTTAGAGTGGCTTCATCACATTAAAGTATATTTTTATATCACAAATAAAAAATGTACCTATTCAAACAGGACACCAGGTTTTACAAAAAGTATTATAATCAGAAGGACAGCAAGCAAAAATAACGCTCACAAAGAGTTGCTAGATGACATTAAAGCGGCCATTCCTGGCATTTTTCAAACTTAAGTCAGTGTGTTATACTGCTAGCATAGCATAAGTAATACCTGCGGATAAAGCTCAAAGTTAAATGTCAAGTGAGATATTGTCTTTAACAGAATTCACTTTTCAAGGACTACAGAGAACTGCTGGAATTGACTACAGCCCTCTACTTCCCGGGTACATGATGTCACTATTCCGAGTGCTTTTAGTATGGAATAGGCCAAAAAAGGGGGAGAGACCTTCCTCAGAGAAGAGGAAGAGCTGCTGGAGTAGTGTTTGGTTATCAGAGATTGTAAACATATGAGTTTACTGCGCGGTTCATACCTTTCACCACAGTCCTACAGCTGGCTAATATGAATCCCGGAACACACACTCTAAGAGGGAAACAATCACGACAGACCTGATTATCTTTACCAATCAGAGCATTTTGGAAGGCGAGACTTTGAAGAAACCGGAAGAAATCCAGTCGTTTCGTGAGAAGCGAGACAAAGGTGGACGATGGTCTTGAAATATGTAAATATAATGTTTTTTTTTAACTAGAAAAATGAACATTCATCGTTAAACACCCAGAAAACACAATCAAAGCTTCAAAAACAGGGAAAGAACGGGGCCTTTAAGATATACCGAATAAAAGTGAAACACAGTGAATGTTATCATAGGACATGATGCTAATCCTCAGGGGACTAATTATCACCTGACTGTTTCAAGATTTTTTGTGGGTGTGACATATGCACATCACATTAGTTGTTCAGACATTAATGGCATTGTGACAATTATTCATTGGATTGATTATAGGCTCCTAAAAATAGCTTTGTTCTGAATGCAAATCTGAATTCGTCATTAGACATTTTACAAAAAAATGGTTTAGCATGGACAATTCTTAACTTGATCTTTATAATAAAGCTACTTTAGAAGCAAAAACATTTCGATTTTAGTTTCTTTTTAGCACCTTGATACCTTTTTTGTTGTTGTTGTTTATTTATGTAGCAAATTTAATTAAAAGTTGTTTAAATCTATAAAATAAATGGATCAACTTAATTAATGTATTCTTTAAAACAAGTCGTATTTTAAATATTTTATTTCTCATTAAGTATATTCATCTTGTTTTAAAGAGGTGTAGATATTTTGACAGATTCAAAATCATGTAATAATGTAATGATTTTTGCAGAGCGGTAAGTAATCAAAACATCTGATCTTGGACCAGTTTAAATCTTCTCAGATTTATCATTATTTATCAGAATGTGTGATGTCCCCTATGGTTTGAAATCGAAAATCAATTCCAATTCTGGAATCAGAATCGAAAAGGTTGATATAAAATTTAAATATAAATTCCTCTTTTACATTTCTGTGTGCACATGCATGTTTTAACTTGATCTGCTGATATCTCAATTAAAGCCCTGATGAAAATGTATCATTTTTTATATACTTCACATTTCTACTTTTTTACAACTTTGGAATCAAACTGGGAATCGATAAGAGAAGGAATCGATGCAGAATCAGAATTTAGAATTCAGAATGCCCACCCCTTCCCCCAACCATAAGATGTTCTGTTACCTTTACATTTCATTAGCTAAATCCAAAGCACACGTCTACATCAATGTCAAGCCTGGTTGTATCAGATTTAAGTTGACAGAAAGAAGAATATAAAGAAACTGTCCTTACGAACACCATAACAACATGTAAATGTAAGCTTTCATGACAGACATGTTGAAATAGAAATGCATATAAGGGTGTAAAATCTCGATTAATGATGGTACATTGGCACTCATATGTGGACCCGTACGAGATTCCCCAGAGTCTGTCATTTTCCACATCTCACATCGTTCTTCTTTATTCATCTTTGTGGCAATGGGAAAACACAAAGCCGGTGATCCATGTCCACAACTGACAGAAATGGAACAGTCTCGTGGCATTTCAATACTTCAAAAACATACTAGTAAAATGATGTACAAGAAGAGGGAAAAAAAGAGAGGGATTTAATGTTTTAGAAAGGAGAGAATGTCTAATAATTCAGCGATATTGTTTTACAAAGTGACTTTTGTGTGGTACAATAAATGTTATGCCATTGTGTTTGAGTCATAATTAAGCTGCTGGCACAGCATTCTTTATACGGCTTGGTAATTCTGTGTGAAGCGTATACCTGGAAAGTAATGTCTGCACAAGATGAGCTGTGCGCAGTGACTGTAAAACCCGTGATGATAAGAAGCATATGGAGATCAAAATATACTGCTCTATAAAACAATCCAACAATGGAAAAACTTATGACATATCTGCTCAAAATGCCAACGGACGCCAATGTGGTTACCAACATTCTTCAAAATAACTTATTTAAAAAAGTCATACAGGTTTTAAATGAAATAAAATAAATTAATAAAGTATGACAGATATATATAGACTATGTGATACAACAAAGCTGAATCTGGTGAAAATGTACAGTAATTGACATAAATGTGCCCTCAATGCCTGTTTCACTCTCTCTCTCTCTCTCTCTCACACACACACACACACACACACACTCAAAGACACAGAACATTGGTCACACAAAAGTCCAATTTGTCAGCGAGGCGGGATTAGTCTGTCTGCGCGTCAATTTGCAAAGCATCGTGGCTCTACGCTACACTGCTCCCTCTGTTCCAGCGGTTCCACTCATCCATGGGATTACAGAGCGGCTGACAGGAAAGCAGAACGCCGGCTCAGTTACAGCCAAAGGGCTGAACACACAAAAGCCCCAGTTTAACACGTACAAACCCTGAAAGATGATAGGTGAGAATTCTGAAACCACATCTAAGGGTATCAATGACGTATTTAACATAAATGTGATATATTTTATTACGTGAATTAAACATACTGTACATTGGAAAAACTGCTAGGCACACCTTTAACCAAGGAATATCATGGACAAAACTGTATCTGTATTTGTAAAGAGGAGTTTACTCTACAACGAAAACATGATGTAACATCCAGAACCATTTACGCACGAGAAACAAGAGGGTTGAAGTTTATTTCGAAGAAATCGATTTTTCCGTTCACCCACGCAAGTAAATGTCAAAGCTCTCTCATAATCTGTTAATTCACAACAGATTATGTATTTGTATTATGTAATGATTATGTAATGTATTTAAGTCCTTTTGGTAACAGAAGAAGAGAGCGGCTTATGTCTCGTCTTTAAAACCTACTGAAAGTTTTGTTTTAATCCCCCCGTCAACCCAAAACCCCCAGGAGAGGAAAAGAAGGAAATGAGGCATATTGTTCTTAAAAAGCCAGACTAAAAAATCCTTAAACCCTTTGTGAAAAGAGATGTGTTCAGCTTATATAAATAGTGTCTGTACGGTCCACCTCGCCACTGGCTCTTGTTTCGTCTCCATTGACTTCTCTGTGAACCCCGAGCATCTTTTGAGAAGTCCCCGAGTCGTCGAAGAGCATTCGGGACATTTCTTGCCTTTAGATCTGTTTATTGCATTAGTCCTTCTTGCCTTCCTCATTTTGTTTGTTCCACTTTTTATGGAAATAAAGAATAGTAAGAACTTGAATGAAGTTGGGGCACCTAGCGGTCATCATACAACCTTTTTTTAACAATCTTTCACTCTATTACAGTAAATATTTTACCAGTCTTGGAACTATATGTTCTAATGGTGCCAACAGCCAATCAGCGTCATGATGACATCATTTTTCTCCACCAACAGCTTTTCATCCCAGCTCCAAAACAATGTTGGTTTCTATTCATATGTAATGAAAACAGCATGCAGGGCCTGTGACGTGCCATTTGAGCAACTGCCATTGAGATGAATGGGAATGCTAATGTATGGCTCTCCGCAGGTATTATTTAACACTCGAACACGACCATCTAAATGCCGTACTGCAGACTGGAGGAAGTTAAAAGCTTATTTGTCAAGCGCTTCCATGCTTAGATCTTCTGCAAGGTCTTCTACTTGAGGTTCCTCTGTTGATTTCCCGTCCTTCGGCGAGACGAATTCACACAGCAAAAGGCCGCTGAATAAATAAACATGTCAACAACCTCTTTTGTTGAGGAGGCTGGAGTTGTGTAAGAAGAGTGCAGTTAAGTTTTATGGTTTGAAAATGTGCGGTTCCTGATGGTGGCTAAGCTCTTAAACTGCTCATTTTAACGCTATTGTTACCTTCCCAATGTATTATTTCCTCTCTCTTTAGTGTGCTCTTGTCTCTGCAGGGGATATGGGTTCGAGGTAAGGTGAAAGGCATCCTGGGATATCCCAGAGAGGCCAGAGTGAAAAAGGATGACCTACTGGGTTTGTACTCAGGATTCAATGAAATTGCCTCCTGAGGTTCGGCGGCTTACACACGCAAACACACAAATATACACTCGCAGTCTTTTAATGTGGGTTCCCTTGTTCTCAAGTATCCTCAGACTGTGTCAAAGCATGAAAAGGATGGGAGAGAGGGAATAAGAGCTCCAGACTGTAAAAAAAGAGAAGTCCAAGGTAAGAGATGTGAATGGAGAGAAGCATAAAAACACACACTAAAGTTAAAAGGCCTTTCTATGTTCTTTAGCAGTCAACATTTGACCAGATTACGATGGAGTATATACAATAAAAACGCTGCATAATAAATGATTGAGCATCACATATGTATTTTAATTTCTAGAAACTAGAATATCGGGTCAATCATTCTTATCTATTTGCAATGCTTGACAAAACAGGTACAGCCTAAACGGTTCACCTATTTTTCAGATGTGGATTTTTTATTTCTCCTGACATGGGTTCCCATTTAGATTATAGACGCATTTACTGTGAGTAAACACTGTGGCAGGTTTTTGTGGGCGGAGCTTAGGGGAAGTCAGAAAGACCCACCTATAGGCATACAGAAAGCGTATACTTCTATAGATGCCTATAGGTGGGTCTTTCTGTGGGTCTGCATTACTAATGCTAGGCAGCATATTTTGTTTGCTTGCTTTTTGACAATGACTATAAAAAAATCTGATCAAATTTTAACATGTAAAGTCACTAACTATATAGGCCAGTGATTGTTTTTGAAAAAGTTAATTCAACAGCAGGAACCTGGCCAACCTGTATGCGTTCACTCAATGGATCCAGAAACGAACTGACAGGATAACCTCCAGTTAAGTGGCCTGACACCTACCAGACAGAGAAACCAAACGTGTATAGTAAAGATAAACTGAAAGCGTATACTTCTATAGATGCCTGTGTGTACTTACAGTGGCAAACGTTAGCAAATGCATTTACTTAAACACATACCTGACACATAAAATGAGCCTTCTCACTGTTCCCTCCCCCTTTATACTACTGCATGTGACAACTAAAGAAAAAGAGTTGACAAACAGTTTCCTTTATGTTTAGCTTCTGGCCGATAGTTAACTGCTGTATAACTAAAGTTCACTAGAATACCCTTTTTCCGTTCAAAGGTTAACACTAAGAGAAAAACAACCTTGTTCCCCAGTTTCTGATTTACCTACGTGAGATATTTTTAGACACATAACCAAATCTTGATCAACACCAACAAAAGACAGTAGTTTTTTATTCTAAAGTGTTATGAAGTGAAACGCATCATCAGTGTTTTTGTTTGGCAATGGCAGCAGGTATGTGTTCAAATGACAAATTGGAGAATGTGTTCTATCGATTGTGGCACTAAACAACACAACAAAATGACACCCCTTATGTAGCCTAATCTGTGCTGGTTTGGTCGCCTCCAGTGTCCCCTTTGTTTTGCCACACCCGTAAAGGGGTCCATTGATGAAATAATATGCGTATTCTCTTTTCTATGCTCTTTCATCCTATATTTTTTATTCATAAATCCATTAATATTGCTAGAACCAACAGAGGACAAGAAAAAAAAACGGGCATCGACAAAACATCCGCACATCCGCAGAAGTTCATCAGTAAATATCGTTTCGTTTTGTAGACGTGGCACTAAAAGCATTACGTCCTAACCCCTGTCCTCTACACAGACCTCTATATGTTGAAAACGTGTGTGATGGGGGATTGCTGGCTTGTGTGCGCATATTTGTGAGTGTGCGACAGCTCCCATATTGAGCTCTCGTGGCCGGCTCACAGCGAGCCCCCCGCTGTAGCACACAAATGCTAGGGCTAATTGCAGTAAATGTAGAGGAAGACGGATTGTGTTGCCATGTCACCAGTGCTGTAATTAGAGGCGTCAGTAGCCATTAGAGCCAGCATGGGTTCCAGGCACTGTCACCCCCCTTTCCGACTGTCTTTCATCTGGGCTACTCAACGAGACGCAGTGAAAACACATGGACAATCTCAAAAATGCCTCAGACGGGATAATCAATCAGCACAGGTGAATGATAATAATAGCCAGCGTCACTCTGAAAATACGAAACAGAAATGAATACATGGACAAATGGCATGCATTTAAAAACATTCTAGAAGAAAATGACATGTAACTTAAATGAATGAATAACATCTAAATATTCATACTGCTTTATGATGCATGGTACCAATAATACACACAACAAATCACATAATGTTTGTGGATTGTTTGAAAATAAGAATTATCAAAACTTATAAGTGCACATACACAAGCAAAAGATAATACTCACTTGCTAAAAGGTGCTATATAGCACTTAAAATGGTTCTTGGCTCGTAGTGGAATCACTTAAAGTGCTAAATAGAAACGTATCTTGGTGCTTCAGCGGTTCCTTGGGATGACTGAGGTGCTATATAGAACCTCTGAAGAACCATACAGCTCCGTTTCCATAAAAAGAGCACCTCTGTCAATCCAAAGAACGGCTGAAGAACCCCAAAAAATACAATTAACAAGATAACATAAAATGTTTTATCCAGAGTGATAAAGCTACACACATTATTTATGATAATATTTTATAATGTATTTGTCGGAATAATTTTATGTTTTATAATATATTTACGTAATTTTATAACGGTTTTTCATAATATTTTATCACACATTTGTGCAATATTTTATTTAATAATTTGCTGTGATGTTTTGCATTGTATAATGGATTTTTTTAATGTTACATACATTTTATATATTTATGCTAATATTTCCACATTCTACACTACAAAAATATGTTTATAATATGGAAGATTTTATTGTTTTTTTTGCTCATAACAAAAGACTTTTCCCACTGTATTTTAATTGGGTTGTTTGTTATGCTGTTGTGGTGACAGCGTGGCCGCTATCCGCTGAATTTTATGTATGAGCTATCAACCAGGCATCTCCGACTAATGACATGGCCCTAAAACATTACAGTTTTCATGTCATCCAAAAATATGCACACAAACAAGCACAATGTCATCAGACACAGAAAGTCTTTAGGTTTAGAACTCAAACTCAAATGTTTCTTTACGACATTCAGATGACATCATACACAGCTGTACAGTGAGCAATAGTAAATGCTTCAATATAGTATTTAACACGGGTCTGCTGCACAAATGGTAAAGTAATGCATCCCTGCATTCAGCCAGCTGTTGAGATGCGCATTCTGCCCGAGCGTCTGACACGCTGATAATGATGCTGGGCACAGTTGAAGCTGCGTGGGTTGGCAGAGCAGTCGCCAGGATGGAGATGATGGCACCGGGAGCCCGTGCCGTGCCAGGTGTTGCTGTGATTAAAAGATGAAACAGCAGGTCGAAGACCAGGGCTATTTTGGGAACCTCTGGATTGAATTAAATCCGGGATTAATCGAATGAGAAATTGTATAACTTTGCTGAGTGACGCAAAATCAAAACTCTATTTTTGTCCCGTGCCCTGAATTTTGGGTGCCTTAATTTAAGCTCTTTATAAAATAAAGCTGTATATTCTGGTTTTCTTGCATGTACAAGTACTACATGTTTAGTTTATACAATACGTGAAGTCTAGTAGCAAGAGGAGAGGGGAGTAAAATAATCCAGAGTGCTCTAATCAGAAGCGGCTGTAATCTCTATAATCCCGTCTTGATCTAGTATCGAACATTTACTTTGATGCCTTCTGATTCTGTGTTCTGGTCAGTTCACCTTAAAATTGTCATTTTATTATCATTTACTTTAATATCATTCTCATTTTGTTCCAAAGCATGATTTTTGGAACACAGGAAACCTTCTGTGTGCTCAATGTTTCCAAGGAACGATGCTCTAGCAAGTGCTCCAAAACCCTTTGTGTGAAGGTGCTTTCTTACACTTTTGACTTAAAACCTACGAAGCCACTAAGGTAACAAAGATAAACGACAGGTGTAAAAGATTGACAGAGAGAGAAATCAATATCTGGTGGATTGATATAAGATAGTAAAGTGCCAAATGTGTAGACTTGGAACGCCTGTCATCCAATCAGATTTGAGGAGGTGTTGACTAAATGAACCATAAAAGTGGTCTGTGACTTATTTCAAATCATCTATAGACCCAACAATTCCATTACAGAAAGACATTACACATCTATTTTAGGAAAATGTCACTTTCTTTCTCTATCTCTTCAGCCCCTTTCCGTGATATATTTGACACGACACGCTCAAATCTGACTGGTCTGGAGAGAGGTAGAGTTGATGGTGTGATGGAAGTAAACAAGTGCAGCTCTGACACAGATGATATACTTACGCTGCAGAGAAAGTGCCAAATTTCTGAACCCATCATAGCGACAGACAGCATGTATAGAAGACAACCCTGATCTTCACAGCAGGAGACAGCAGATGCAGACCAATTCCCCCTCCAGCAACTTACATGCTGAATAAGATCGCATGTATTTACTATGCAGAACATTGTGAAAGTAATGTTTTCTCTCCTGCAATGATTATGATTCTTGAAAGGTGCATTTTGAATTTCTTTTAGTGCGTTCATTTTTTGGACAAACTTTCTTGGAATTTCTAGGAATATTTCACCTAAGCACTTGTGGATGTTTAATGCTAATTGAAACCAATGAGATTTGGGTTACCCACTGCAATGCCACATAGACAGAGTAACACAATGCACCACCTTTCAACATCAACCTACAAGACAACGAGTTGTGCCATGCAAACTGCATTTAGCACAAAACATTTGGTCATGTTTAAGCCATTACAAACAAATATGCATTATTCCTTTTGCGAATCAGTGCAAAACAAAGCAGACATCACATTTGTTTTTACTTCAGAATGCTCTTTAGTTTTCATTTTAACAGCATTTTTTAACAACCTAAATTATTAGCTCGTACCTTTATCGGAAAAATGATGGTTATTCTATCGATTCAGACTCAGATGAAAATCTTACGCAAATGTGCTTGGAATTTGGAGTGAGATGCTGACCAAACAATTAAGAAAACAGTTTCATATTAAGCATTCTATAAATTCATAGCAGGATAATATATTTCAATAGATATGTATTTAAATAAATAAATTAAAAAATAAATAAATTGGACTTGGACTTGGACCAAAAAGCGGCCCTTACCTTTGTCAAGTGGCCTGTCTCTTCCATCACGATTGCATTTTGGGATTTCCAGCTCCTTTGCATTCCTGATCATTAATATATAGAAGCCACCAATTTCTGTTTATTTAACTTGTAAAGGAGATAAACATTTTGTTTCATGTTTACACATACATAGAAGTGTTTGTATCTAATAATTTCTGCATGCCTAAAACCCACACACGTTAATTTAAACAAACACATGCTGAATATTTTCTTGGGATGATGCTCAAAAAAATCCTACATAATTCTCGAATTTGACTGAGAAAGTAAACAAGATGCAGAACTGAAATTTGAATTTAAATCGAAGGAAAATAAAATTAAGACTTGTTAAACCGTGGTAGACCAATTTAGACTCAAACTTATGAATTAAAAGAAATTCAATTCTTTACTTGTAAATAATGCAAAACCCTGCAGGTCAGAGGCAGCTTGAAGAAACTCTTAAATTCATACAGAGCTGTACTGAGATGTGCACATCCGAAACAAAAAGAGACTAACAAATGAGAGCAAGTGAGAGATACAAAAGCAGACACCCATCAGGGTTCCTCCTCCCGGTTACAAACGGCTGTACGTGTCACACAAACACATTTTCACCAGCCTTCACATCCTCCACTGATCTCTAGGGAGAAAGAGGAAATCAACCAAAAAGATCTGCTTGCATCACTTTTTCACACCTGTTTGTCAACATATGGGAGATGAGAGAGAGAAATGAGAGGCAGAAGTAAAACGATCATCCTCTCTTCATAATGCGACATGCACCACTCAAAAGTGCTTCCCCTGTCAGGTTTAGTAAACAAACCCCGCCCACAACAAAATCCACTTGATTTTTAAGTGTTTTCGTGCCCATTTCATTGAAAGTTACTGCTGCATATTCAAACTGAAGAAATTCATTTATGAAGGTTGATCCAACACCTCCTGTGAACTTTCCAACGCAGAGTAAAATTGGCAGAACTCAGGAAGATATTTTGCACCGTGAGATGCTTAGCATCCACAGCGTGAAAAGTTCAAGTTTAACATCAAAGGAGCAACATCGTGCTGCGCTTAGAGACCGAACCAGACCGCTAGACCACACTCCCTCAGAGAGCGTCGAATGTACACACCAACTTCTTCAAAAAAGACGATGAGATATGCGGAGCGGAAAGAGGAGGGATAAAAGCAGTCATACGGGACTCGAGGGGAGGAACAGAGAGTTAAAGAGTTCGAAGGACAAATCAGCTCACAGTGTGGCTACTTTATAATTACCTGACAAAACTGACAAGCAATCGCAGAGAGTGACTCAAGCATTAGATTAAAGTCCGTTCCATATTTAACACACAGCTCTGTGAGGCTGTCTGCTCTGAGTGGTAACCAGACACGCACACACACACACACACACACACACACACTGACTGACGCTCTAATTGGTAATTATCCCCAAAACCTCCTCATGGGAAAGTGCTACTAATGAAAGTCTTTTAGCACTGACTCAGTCGGCTTAGGCAGTTCTCCATCACTCTGCAGCTCCTCCGTGGGACGGGAGAAAACGAACTGGGGACGCTGGTTCTCACAGGGACAACATTGATGCATGGATGTGAACATCAAAAATGTATACACTACATAATTCTGTTACATTCTGACTGCACTAAATGCTTTTATGGTGAAACCAATGAAGGGTAATGGTGAGCTGTATCATTTATCAGTGTACAATGCTTCTCGCTTTTAAAAAACAGCAAGAAAAAAAGAAGTGCAGTGGAAGAAAAAAAGGATGAGACAAAAAAATTGCTTTCAAATATCCAAAATACGTTGCAGTCAATTAAGGTTTTGTTTAATAGTATATTTATTAGTGGTGGGCATAGATACATTTTTTTAATCTAGATTAAAATGGCCCATTTGAATTCTGCCGAAGGCATTCAGAATATGTGTGCTACCCAAATAATGACTAAAAGTAAGTCTTTGAGAACAGGTTTCTCAAGCCAAGAGGCGACAGAGCTACTTGCGGCGCGAATCACGCGAATGAAGCCCTGGTTATGACATTGATGAGGCGGCGCGAATGACGCAAATCACGCGAGTTGAAAAATCTCGTTCTCGCCCCCTACAGTGCAGTTAAGCTATGTGTGCATCCTCGCTAAAGTATCAAGGTGAACGTCATCATAGCTTGCGTAGTATAGACCCAGCTCCCAAGCCAACTTTGAGAATAGATTAACGGCGACATTTTTTTTAATTGCGCGATACGAGTCTCAGGTTAACCCAGCACGTTAACGCCGATAACGGCCCACCACTAATATTTATATAAAAGTACATTTTTTGAAAGTATTTACGTCAAAAGCACTGCGACTTTCATGTTATTTTTTGTAGGTTCTTTTGTTTTAACCAGCCTAAACAATTCTTGCGATTAAAACTAAATGCAAACTTTTAAAAAATGAACCAAAACATACATTGAAAAACTAGAAAAACACTCAATTAATAACAATATTTCCGTTTTGCAGATTATGGTTTATAAATCCGCTTTTCATGGGCTTTCAGAGTAAACGTTTATGCTTTTCAAGTTCACATTTCTTGCAAAAACCTATCGTGTGGGCGGGACTTAAACTTCAGAAGCCTACACAAAAATTTGCAAATCATTTTTTATTGTTCAATTTATAGCTGGTTAAAATTTGGTTTCAAGAAAGAAAAACTAGAATACCTAGAAAAAGCAATTTTCTTTCTAAATAATATTTTTGTTAATTCCTTTATAAAATTCTAAATTATGGTACACAGCAAGCTACAATTGATTCTACATTTGGAACTTGTTTGTGTCGCTACACTGCGCCACAACATCACGTATACGCAGTAGTTGAAAACAAGCAGTAAAAAAACACTGTGAATTCAACCATGCAAAGCACAAAATCTGGCCTGTATATTTGTGTAAAAAGTTTTAAAATGGAACCAATTGTAGCTTGCAGTGTATCGCTGTCAGCTGGTTAGGACAGGTTAGGCAAGGGGTCTCCAATGTGGTACCCATGGGCACCTGGTAGCCCGCATGAACTCTGTATGTTGCCCGCCAAACTTAGGGATCAACAATAATGCTCAGGACAGTTGATAAATCTGCGCCTAAAGGGATCGGCCATGTGCTAAATCATCATAAAATGTAATAAGCACGTTTTGTAAGCTTTTATATATTCATGTGCAAAAATATGTGAAAGAAATAAGAATTTGTTCCTGTGAGCGTAAAAATAATGCATCACAAGTATTTTATAAGCAAGTAGCCCCCTAGATGATTTTATATCTTCCGGTAGCCCTCGCTTACATAAAGGTTGGCGACCCTTGCGTTAGGCTATATGGAAAAGATAGAGTTTCGTCTGCTAATGTATTCAATTTATTTGAGAAATCACAACGTTGTTCCGGCCTTAAAATATTTAGAAAATATCAAAACGATTTTATAAAATAAACAGTATTTCATTTTTTGCTAAGAGCGACTATGTCTTAAAGACCAGAAACCAGCTATTAAGACTTGTCTGAGAGCATGAAATTCACTTCAAGACAGGCTTGATCTCCATCCAATCCTACGAGACAGATGCGTGTACAGTGCCCTGCAGTGTCATTTGAGGTCTTAAGAGTTTGTTCGCACAAACACTCCCTCGCAGGCCTTCATGACACGCTAATCACAGCCCTACAAACCAACTGGGCTATCTCTCCACAGCTCAGAGCCACAACATCCCTCTTTAATATATTTTTAACCAGGCACAGACACAGATCCCTTCAACGCATCCAATGAGATTTCAAGCTATATGAGATTATTTCTTATCCTTCCTTGCCCCTCACATATTTCTCTTCTCTCAAACTACCCTTCCCTTGTTATTCCACGAGAGGCTGCGAGATTGATGCTGTTAGGGTTCACCGAAAGGGCAGAGAGCCCACAAACAGGCAAAGTTTTGCGCTGTCTCGCCTTAACATCTTAGTTTGAAGAAAGTCGTCTTTGGAATCGTCAGTGGTACCCAAGCATAGACGGAGATAGAAGACTTTTGCATTTTGATTAAGATAGCGCTTGCCAACAGCGTAAGATCTAATAACTCTACACTCCCCATGGTGTCTGGAAATTATTGAGAGATGTATCTTGTTCTTATTTTTGAACCTTTTAAGGATGTTCATGTCCATACAACTTTACAGTAGAGATTACACAATGCATGTAATGCATGAAAATCAAAGAACTTACGTTTCCAATAACCACAGCACCAGACATATCTGCTTCCATCTGGCACGTCTTAAGCTCACCGTGGGAGTTTATCATTAAATACAAACGAAAGAAGTTTGTGTGAAAATCAAATCATAAATATTTGTTTCTGTAATTTGACATACAATTTGATTACACAGAAATTTGTTCCATTCAAGGCTCATTGACTGTTGAGTATGGGAGATAATTTTGTTCCAAGTTTGGTTGGGACTTCTGAGTATACTTCAGACAATAGGACTAGTTATTGAAATTTTACTTGGCAACCCTTTTTAAAAACCAAAAGTGATGCAGATTCTTCCTCAGAAATAGTTTTTTATCCAGCCACAATTGACAGTTCTTGTCGCATTCCATTGTGACTGTGTTGTGTCGCCACCCAGTAGACACACATTCACAAGAATTCATTGAAACAACAAACAAAATGCAAAATTACCCACACAACACAGGAGGGAAACAAGAACCTTGTGTACTCCAGTCATCTTAGCAAAACAAGACCTAATTATCATTTATTATTTATGCAAAAACAAGTTTGGTGTCTTTGACAGCATATTTTACCTGACAGAATTCGCTGCAGGAACTCTGTTGACCTGTTTAGCGTTCAATCGTTCAGATTTAGTTTTCTCAGCCCGAGGAGGCGCATTCATTCGTTCTTTCCTTTGAGCGCTAGCACTGATCTTCGCTAGCGCCTTCCTGTTGTTATCCTGCAGAAACAAATGGCAGGCGTGTGTAGGCCGACATATACAACAATAACGAGAGTTCACAGTCTTCCCGTGGGGAATACGCAGCGAACCGTTGCTCCCGGCAACTTGTTTGATATTCGTCCATATTCTTTCTCTGTTACTGGGTGCGACTGAAGTGGGCTGTGGGGAATAAAATACCGTCTGGATCGATGGAGGACTCTCCTAGCAATCTGTCATTAAGCTGTTGTAGCTCGGAGACTGATGCTCCTATAGGCTAATATTTTAGGAATAGCATAAGTCACCATGTAATCCGCAGGAATATAAAATGGCCACTTTGCTTAATGGTTGACTGGATATCAAAATATAATATATGTTTTATGACAGCTGTGCATTACTTTGAAAGTGCTTCAATGCTGTCAGCTGACACAGTCACGCCTGCATATTACAGAGCGAATGGATTGATGTTGTTTTAATGAGTTTTATTTGTGTTTTATACTATTAGCTTTGTTTTTGTCCAATTAGCACCTAAATTGCATAGGGTAAATGCTGATGCAAGCAATTGTCAGAGGCAGGTGCGATATGATCAACATAGAGGATTATAAATGGAATAGTTTAACCAAAAATGAAAAAAATCTCTTAATCGAATCACATATATATCAGCCCTGATGTATGTGAATTTCATTAGCTGAACACAAACAAATTATTTCATACGTAATTAAATATCCTCATGTTATCATCTTACTTGGGGCGCTTTCTTTTGAAGCGAAATTAAGGGTTTGTGACTAAAAACAATATTTTGAGATTATTAAGCAAAGTAAAAATTCTAAAAAAAGAAGGTCAGAGCTCAAGGACACGTCGACAACTTTTAATCTCATTGGTTCTTGCGTGTCTCCGGGCGAAGCATCGAATGACAAGTCAAATCTGACCTGAATTTTACAAAGTGGCTAATTCGTATGGATTGTACAGTATGAATCGTTGTGATTTTTGCTTTTGATTGACAGCAAAAGTTTTGGTTAAAAAACTAACAGTGAAGATTAATATCTTTTATACTATTTTGTGTAAGATATTTAAATTAAGAGTTTATTGCAAAACAGATAACTCAGACAAAAAAATTAAACCAATATTTTTATTATGTTATAATGTTCTAATTTGCTGACCGTTTTCAGCAGCCATATCACCCTGTAGCCCAAGACTGGTTACGCACTGGAGCTGAGCAGGGCTGAGCCTTGTCAGTACTGGATGAGAGACGTGCTGGGAAAGCTAGGTTGCTGCTGGAAGAAGTGTTAGTCAGGCCACCAGGAGGTGCTCACCCAATGCCCCAGTATAGTGACTGGGACACTATACTGTCAAAAAGCACCGACCTTCGGATGAGAATTTAAACCGAGGTCCTGACTCTCTGTGGTTCATTAAAAATCCCAGTATGTCCTTCGAATAAGAGTAGGAGGGCTGCCCTGACATCCTAGCCACATTCACCTTTACACATCATGGACTCCTAATCATCAGATTTGACCATAAGTTTGCAAATTGTCACATAGAAAGAGGTGATTCATTACTTTTATGGCAAAATATCCGGAATGTTTTACCTTCTACGTCCTTCTCTTCATGCTTCTCAGTCTAACCCGACATAAATGTCTCATGCACACCAGAAACCAGTGCAAAATAAACCAGTCCTGCTAATTACCACAATGAAGAGAGACACAGGAAACAATAGCCCACAGAGAAACCCTGTGTTTGCTTTAGCACCACAAACTGTGCTAATAAATTGAATCTTTTTGAAACGCCAGAACCATTTACCAGTTCTCGCCGTTCCCCATTATGCTAAGGAGGCAGATTAATCATTGTGTGACTCCCGGGCAAAGGAAAACACATCCCTGACTGATCACATGAATGACAGGCAACACAACCGGGATAAATATCTGTGTGTGCATCCCTATATTTCATGTGATTTGGGAAAAGTTCAGTTTGGCCTAATACAAGTCTATTATATCCCTCAACCATGTGATATATATTTTTAGATATTGTACGGCTTAGGGGCCTACTGTGCAAACACAGATTTACCACCATCTAATGAAATTTGGGCACACCGGCCAGCGGTAGCCTAGTGATATATACAGCCGTCAAACTCTGACTTCATTAGCATGGATGCGAGGTCCCGCAACACTCCACAACTCCACTAACACGCGGTTTATAAATAAACGGCAGGCGACAGTTGACAATGGAAGCCCTTGAAGTTTGCGGACGAGGGGGATGGATTTAAATGGCCATGATGTAGCTGCTCATGTATGAAACCATGCTAATGTAATTCATTCTACCTGGTGATCTCCCTCCGCACGTCGCTCCACGACCTAAACTCATGAATCTTTCATAAAAGTCACTCGCAAAACATCTTCAGAATCACAGATTAATACTCGCAGGGATCGCTTGCTGAGGGAGGAGGTTGGTGTGAATGTGTGTGAGTGAAACCTGAAGAGAATCTTCTGTACATACATTTTATACTTCAGCTTTTCCGGCCAGCATTTGTCCTAATTTGTATTTTATGAAATGCCATAAAATTGCTATCAACTAGTGTTCTATCGCATTTCAAATGCCCTCAAGGTTCAAGCTAAAACAACTCTTATAAAGTATTGAAATAAACGCTGCTGAAACTATGATCGGCTTCTGCTCCCGCCAAAAGTGTCGACAATGTGTCACTAACCAACATCTTACGTGTGAAAGCGATAAAGTCTACTTATTAGCCTGAGTGGACAAGAAAGTCGGATAATTCAAGGTCAACGCAATGGGGCAAGCAAAAAGACTGTGCGTAATTTACACCGTAGCCCCTCTCCCTGCGTTCCCTCTTGGGACCCCCTTAATAAATAAGAGCCATGAAGTGCTGTCATGATGGGTTGAAAAGACGACGTGCTCCTCTCTCACGCTCATTAAAATAGAACGTAAGACATTGCGTGCCAGATGGATATTCATATTTCAACATGCTAATGTCAGTCATAAAGATATAAAGATCACACATTTATATCACGTATTAGATCTTCACAGTTATATCACGCAAATGCAAGGGAACACGTACATGCATTTAAAAAAGCTAGAGGCTCATGTGCGCATCTGGTCGGAGTTTTTCTAACTTTACTGTAGATGTAGAGTAATGCTCATTAAAAGACATTATTTTTAGCGATGACATCATTACACAAATCAGTCTGTATGTTTCACGCATGACTCCTCTTCATTTTTCCTTTTCCTGTTCCGAAACGAAGACAATGAAACTGATTCTATTCTTCTATCCATTTTGAGAGTTATATTTGAATGCATGAGCCCCTTGGAGCCTAAGGATGGCGTTGCTAGAGAAATTACTTTTTCTCAAGTAAGCTTTATTCTCTAAACCAGCTAGCACATTTGTGTGACATCCGAGCTGCTTTCCACGGGTTCTCGAGATCTATCTCAAGATTTGACGCACATAATCCAGCGCGGGATCGAGCTGTAATCAGATGTAATGAAAAAAATCATGTAGATGTGTTCATGGAAGATTACAGCAAAGGCCCCCGGGTGCCTTGTGAGACGGTATATTGTGCAGTGTTTGCATTTAAAGTATAACAGTGCTATTAGAGAAAGATATAAAAAAGTGAAGACAAAAGATAAAGAAAAACTGTGTTTGGCAATGTGATAATCTGTTCTTTTGGTATTAGGACGATGAGATTAAAATCCGTGATGGGATTATCCAATGCTGCCAGGGGACTCCCTTTAAAATGTGTCAGTTAATCCTGACAGATTTGTCTAAATCATTTACTGTATATATGACGAAATAAAGACTGTTTGATTGTAATAAAGATTGTACAATAATGTTTTTCCCCCTGCTGTCATAACACGGGTGGCTTTATGTAACCTAGATTATTAAGGAAATGATTACTCTGTGAAGAACAATGTTACCAGACATGAGCTTATGAATTGTCCCAGAGGAGAATTGTATTACTCAGCGGCTGATCTTTCATAACTCAAGAGACTTCCTGAAATTTGTAAATGTCGTTTTATTTAATCTTATTGGTTTCTTTGAGGAATGGATTGAGTTAAAATATATAAAGATGTAACTTGTGATTTGCCTTTTCTATGATACTGGATGTATGTCAAGTTTTGTCAAGCTCTGTCTCTCTATCACCTGCTTGTCTGGTTTCAAGATGGAAAAGCCTGAAAACTATTATACAGTAGATATCCATGGCTGTAGTTTTTTGTCAGAAGTAGGTTTATATGGTCAGCTCTGTTTTAGGAAGATCAGGGATGCAAGTGTAACTTATTCTCCCCAATATCCCCACTGAGCTTCACATTTCTGGTCTCACCCTTGCCGAATCCTCAATTTCTTTTAGCCGCTCCCCCTCACTACACCTTCATCTCAACACTGAAACCTCGGGCCATGACTCACTCCGTTCCTGCCTCTGCTCTCATACGTGCTTTTTCCTGCCGTGAGAAATGTTGGTTGTATACTGTTAAACTAATGTATAAACTTCCTAAAGATAGAACTCTATAATTGAGTAATTTAAATATAACCTGGATCACAGCCTATAAGTAAACAGACAGACTAAATAAAAATCAAACAATCATTAAAATTGACCCTTCATTAACCCCCCCATTCGGTCCTGTTGCCAAGCTTTCGGTATCAGCAATGCGCTCCCAGTCCCAGTGTAAATTTGTGCACTCCCTTCGGAAATAGTTAAGAATTATGAAAAATGACACGCTGATTTCAGACAGAAAGTTTTGCAATATGCATTTGAGGGATACATTTATGATTTGAGAAAACTGTAACAATAATTATACCTATTTATGCATCCACACCAGCAGATGTCCACGATTCAGTGGGCTACTGTCACACAAATACATGTATAGCTAACCTAAATGTGGTGTATCAAGTGTTTATATTTACTCCGAAATTTGATTACAGTTTTAGAGAGAGAGTAACTTCTGCCAGTGTTTTGTAAGTAAGATATCAATAAGTATTATATTCTGCCTTAAAACACCACTTCGCAAACGCTTCCGTCTGTAATTCGTACAATAATGATTCCAACAATATTGTGTCTGCTGTCTCCATTGCAATAGTTTTAATGCAAACTCCACTATTCTCCATAATTTATAATAATTTAACAGTGTTATAACTTAAGTTGTTGTTTATCGTTATATAGTGAACGTCCCATAAATCTCTCTGTTTACAATTACAATAATTAAAAACAAGTTTTTTTCGTATCAATCACCAAAGCTCTTTTACTCCAGGCTTGTATGTATTATAGGCCTAAAAAAGCCTATTAATTTATGCATGCCAATCACAATATCACCAATATTTTAAAAGCATGTACAAAAGCAAAAAAAGACAAGTAAAGAAATCTCGAACAGAAAATGAATATTACAATATTTCTATCTTTACACATGTAGGATTAACAACCAACTGTGTTAATTTAATTAAATTCATACAAAACTCTATAAAAATTGTTATGAAATGTTTAGCATTGTGTTAAATCTACTGAAATCTTAGCAACAATTTGATTAACAGATTAGTCATTCGGTTATTCAAATTCTCTCTTAAAATTGGGGCTGCTCAGGGAACAAACACTCATTGCAGGTGTAAGAGACCCATCATCATCTATCTAATGTTCTAACCTCAGGTAATCTATATTAACACCCATTTCTCATTTGGGCATATATAAACTATAAACTGTTATTGGATTTATAAAGTCCCCATTTCTTCCCTAGAATTGATCACAAACATAATTTGACAGCAGTAAAGAAAATTCTCTTATTTTTGACAGATTTATGTCCTAGAATGCTATGTCACCGACCATTTTCATGCAATTCCAGGGGAGCTTCTTGATTGACAAGTGCTCCGCCCCGCCCCTTTCTGTTCAATCATCAGATTACACTAATTCACCCTATAAATCGGACAAGAAAACAAAACATGGGGTAATCATAAAAAATAAAGGCATGAGGTTAATTTGACCCGACGGCGCTTACAGGTATAAATGGCTTGCTTTTGAATCTGGATTTTTCTAAACAATTTTTAATAACAGGGGATTGTAAATAACACAATTTTAGTCAGTGACTGGGAGACTTGGATACTTTATTGAAAATCTGTTATGTACATTTGAAAAACATCCACGGGTAAACTTTACCCTGTGGCGGTTCTAGTGTTAAAAACGCTCATTACAGTACAGCATATCATTAATGCATTAATAAATACACAAAATCCAGAGCATTATCGACTAAAAGTAATAAAAAAGCAACTAGTCCATTTAAGCATTAACTAACTGTATATTGTTCTGTGCTCAGAGACAGTGTTCTTCAATACAAACACCACTGATCCTGATTTTTGGAGACAAAAAGCAGATTTTGTTCTCACAACAGGCTAACATGATTGATTTAGCCTTGTTTACTTGTTTAAAGTCTTTCCTTCAGGGCTAAGATACTGCCACTAGCTGCTGCCAGCCTCCCACAGCATGTCCACTCCACTTAAAAAGAGCCACAAGGACCATAAATACAGAAAGGACATGAAGAGACTGACAGAAAGAGACTGTAATAAAGGACAGTTCCGAGCAGAAAAAGCACTAACCAGAAAAAAACGTGAAAATGTTCACGTTTCGTCTTCCATCATCCCATAATTGTGGTTGAAATCAGCATGCATTCAAGGTGAATGGCCCAGCATTTTCCCCTCATCTTCTTTCATTCATCCACCTCCTTCTTCTCAAACTTATTTCCTTTTAATAGCAGCTTCAGATCATGAATATTTAAGACCATGCGTGTTTATGTGCAAGTCTTTGAAGAAGTGTTCTTTCATTCCTTTCATGCAGTTAAACACCTTCACCTTTGACCTACAGCTTGTTGATCTTTCGCCAAGCTTTTAAGTTTTATTGTTTCATGGCTGTTCTCTTCTCTCTTCGTGCCAGAATTTAAAAGAGTAGTTCACTAAAAAATTAAAATTTCATGATAATTCACTCACATGTTCATATGTTTGTTTCTTCTGTAAAATATGTTTTGTACTTCTGACATCATGTTGTACATGTTGTTATGTAGAGACTTTTGAATCTGCGATTAAATTGAAATTTGTGAAAAAAGTGAATTATTATGACATTTTTATTATATAGGGAACTTCTCCTTTGAATTAGATTTTTAAGCTGCAGAAACTAATCAGGGTTTAAAATGAGTTTTTTGCTAACAGTTAGCTGCTATAATTTTCTTACTGGCCTTTTTTGTCCCTCAATACCATTACAAACCATTAATACACACAAGTTTAACCCATCAAGGAATATTTTACAAAAAGGAACACATTGAAAAATCGTTTAGGCGCTTTCCACATACTTATTTTGGACAACATTACAACATGACTACATCTTTGCCAATTGCTGACACCATTAAAAATGCAATTTACAAAATGAGAACCTGCATCTGTTTGGATACTTTGTGGTTGTTTTAGACATAGAAATTGTTGTTTATGTTGTCAAAAATTCACTTTGCAGTTCCGCCGCTGCCTCGGGATGATGTTGCAGAAAAATGATATTGCTTTAGGGAAGAAAAAGTCCAATTTGTTTATGACATACTGAACGATAGAAATGATGGTGAGATTTCCGGGTAATGGTAGATGGAAAACAAGCCATTTCCATCTCATTCCATTACAGCTGAGTCTGGACGCCTTTGATACTCTACTTCCACATTAAAGGAATATTTCACCCAAAGAAGAAGAAAATCGTTTATTGTGACCGTGGCTTTTAGGCTAAGAAAATGACAAAAACAGAAAAGTACACAAATGCAGTAAAGCAACACACTACACTAAACTCGTTTGTTGCTTATTCCAGTTTTGAACTTCACGAACCTGTTGTAAAGAACCAAGCATAAAAATCACAATGAGTAAACGGCTCAAATAAATTAAAACTTTCAGTCTGTTCTTTACAGGCTTCGGAATAAAGTACTTAATACTTGTATGGTGCCTTCTTCTAGATTCAGAGCTTAATTTGGTAACTATGAATGTGAAGCATACGCGTTCAAATGTCAGAAGAATGAATAATGACAGAACTTTCATTTTTTGGTGAACTATTTCTTTTAAGAAACAGCTTGTTTACCGTCCAATCACTAGAAGTGCAATCTAAGCAGAATCATATTCTATGTGAAACAGAACAGACTATGTATGTTTTTTCCTCATCGTCTTGCTGAGTCATTGAGATCATAGGCAATTGCTCAAAACTTTTCCTGAGGAAACTTTTGTGAGCAAAACAGCCAAAGAATTAAGAATAGGCAGCTTCCAACACCAATATTTCTCCTGTCTGTATCCCCATGCAGAGCCCTTACACATAAAAGACAGCTCTTGCTAACCTTCAGGATGTCTCTTAAATTGGCTAAAGAATATATAATTAAGATATATTACCAATTCATATGTTAATATTTTGCACTCAAACATTTGGCAAAAATATTTAAAGGTAATTCTATGGCCATAGAACAGAAAAATTCTTTCATCATTTATTCATCCCATGTCGAAAACCTGTATATGACACTTTCATCTGTGGAACACAATAGTAGATATTTTGAGTAATGTCTCCGTGGTTTTGTGTCCATCCAATGAAAGAAAATGGGGGCCAATGCTGTTTGGTGCTTAATATAGTGATTGAACTGCACATAGATGGTCTCAATGCCTGTCATTCCCTGCACAGTTCAAATGCAAGTAAGGCCCATTGAAAACGATTCCTAGGACTGCATGCAGACTGTGCACTCAGATGTCTGCAGACAAAGGGCTTGAGAAGAGCTGACAAGAAATGAAGGGGAATGATTGCATGCGTTTGAGTGTTTTTTCTATCCCTACAGCCAATTCCAATGTATTGTCCCAGAGTGAGTTTCACAAGAAGGGCTTTTAGACAGAAGGGGTTCATCTGCACACATACGCACGCAGCTCCGATCTGACACCTCTCCTCGGGGTGCAGGATGAAAAGAATTTTTAAACACCAGTCTGATGGATCATTCATGCATATTTCATGCTGTAAAGCACACACTGTTATCATAAAGCAGATTAATTGGACATTTACTCAAACACTAATCGATTTGGACAAGATATATCTATATTACTCACTGTCTTTGTTCTGTCACTCTGCACCCTGGAGTTTCTTCTAAAATACCTGTGTTTGAAGGTTCGGCTCTCTTTGGCTCTCTCTCCTACTGTTTAACACACACACACATACTGTTTGTTAAATCCAGCTGCTGTTGACACCCTTCTCGTGGGTGCGTGAGGAATTTCAAGCATACGTTTATGGTTGAACCTCAATCTGGTTAAGACTATTTAAAGCATTTTATTTGAGCAAATCGGAACATAACATTTTCAGAAACACAAGTGATATACACAACTTTTTAAATATTTTAAAGTCAGTTTTGAGTACAAATAGGGCTGAACTGAACAATGAGGCACCTATAGACGGTTTCAAACAACATAAACGTTACTGCGGATGCGCGAGTTCGCTGGCTGCCCTTAACCTTCCTGTACACGGTTGCAAATAATAGAGTGCCTGTGAACAACTTCTGATAACAAGATAAAAAAACAAGAAGAACCGTTATTTGGTTAAACTTGCCTCTTAAATATTTAAAATTTAGACTGCGATACCAAGCTCAGCCGCTAGATATCAATGTACCATACGCCTATTTAATGTGACAAAACAACAGGACCCTTCCAACAAATTGTTCATTTAATCAAATTTAAATACAACAAAATTCAACAAATCCTTTATTTAATACAACTATTATACAATAATATAACGATATAAATTAATATTAACATAAATAAACTTATATATAAATATAAATGATTATATTATTAGACATTAGCCAGAAGATTAACAAACACAGACCGGAAGTTAACTGCAGTAAAGTCGCGCCCGTCTTCCCAGAATGCACTGGGTCTAGTTAATTAACAAAATTGGCAAGACGTCAAAAATGATTTTATTCTATCAATATCATTTTTAAAGGTCCAGAGTGTATTTTTTGGAGGATCCATTGAAAGAAAGGCAATATAATATAGATAGCTTTGTCTTCAGAGGTACATAAAGAGCTTGCACAATGAAGCGGTATGTTTTTATTAACTTAGAATGAGCCATTTCTATCTACATACACCGCAGGTCCCCTTGCATACCCAAACAAGGGAACTTTTTGCATTAGGTTTGCACAGTTTATACAAACTTATGATTCATCCATTTAGCAGACGTTTTAGCATTTTGCCCAAAGAGGCAATTTTAATAACTTTTTAATTAAATAGTTAAGGTAAATGGTGTAATGATGGCAGTCATTGCAAATAGTTTTTAAAAGGATATTTCACTCCAAAAAGAAAAATTTCGCATCATTTTAAACCTGTTAGACTTTCTACAATAGAACACAAAAGAAGAATGTTGATAACCAAACAACTTTTGTCCCCATTGACTTCCATTGTTTGGACACAAAACCCCAGAGACATTTTTAAATAAAGAGTCATAAACTAGCTTTGAAAATCATGAGGGAAAATATATGATCACAGGTTCAGGTTAGATAACGGCATGCAACAAATAAATAAACATAAATAAAAAACTCTCTTTGGTTCTCTACGACTCTCACACTGCAGGTATCAAAAAACTCAAATGAGGCCGGTGTCTTCAAGCTTTGTTTCACTCTCAAAAGTTTGCTCAAGAAGAACCAACACCACCGCCTCCTGCGATCGGCTGCAGGAATGATGCATTTGTGCAGAAAACATGCAGTTTGCAGCCTGGCACTAATGTGATGGAGGAAATTAATTGGGCTGATATCCCCCCGACCCCCTCCTATTACCCACAGAGTATTACAATTATTTCTACTCTGTGCCAGACTGTGATACTGTAATAATCCTGCGCATATTTGATAAGCAAACCCTCATCCCCCTCTTCCCATAGTCCCGTTCCTCACCACACCTCATTTCACTTATGGAGAGATCGTTCGCTCATTAATTCTGGCTCACACTCAGGGAACAGGTGAATGAAGCGCAAAGAATGACTGCATTCCATCTCTGCCTGTCACCGTGTCTCAGTTGTTTCATTTCTCTACCTACAGATTTTTGTTTTCAGTTTTTACGCACTGCTGGATATTCTGAACTGTGATCTGAAAGTGACTGGCCTCTTTAAATATAATTCATAAATTTGTGGTAGTTGGGGGGTCAACATTTTATAACATGCATTTAAATTTCAGGCTGATGGACTTGCACTTGTGTAAGAATGTACAGTAAAAGCATTGCTTTATAGTCTTTAGGGACTGTAGTGTAACTCTGATCCCATAATGTATCAATTCAAGACCAGATAAGATGATTAATGATATTGATTTCAACCTTACAAAACAATAATTTTTAAGAAAATTTCTTAAAGCAAGCAAAGTTTGCTTAGGTCATTATTGTATGTAATGATTAATAAATAAAAGTAATAAATAATAGAATACTGCAGTACTGTACATTTCTTATGGTACAAAGCTCTTTTGGTAATTTTTGAGCTTGACATCCCATTGTCCCAAATGCTGTGTGATATGTTTTTACAGGTTCTTTACAAATTCTTTTGTTTCATAAAAAATACCATCATACAAAAAAATAACATGACGGAGTAAACAGCGACAGAATTTAATTCTTGGCAGAATTATTCATTTAGGCCACATTTCGAAATGTATGAATATCTATGTATTAGATAACAAATATCATGACGGCTGGCTTTATTACAGACGGCCAACACAAGCAGAAGTCAAACATCATATTTGAGAACATCCATTGACCGTTTAATAAACTTAAAATGACCTTTTACATTTTAGGGCCAATGCATGTGAAAAAATAGCATTCACATCTGTACACATTGAGCTGATAAAGCATATATCAGCCCATTAGTGAAAGTGTGTTGACGAAGGATTAATGAGGACATCATATGATAAACATTATGTGTGTGAACCGTATGTGTGTGCATGACTGCATCTGTAATGCATAATATATGATTTAGTATGTGCATCTATATGAATTATTGAACATCTTTTAAGATACATGAGGTAAATCAAAGCCAACAGGCCAGTCTTGACAACATATACAAAACCTCCCAGAGGTGGTGCGTCAGTACGATTCAAAACAAGAAAAAATCCAGCATGGAGCCATAACATTGTGTTTAAGTTCTCAAATCTCATTTGCATAAACTGAACTTTTTTCAAACACCCTTGACTTTCTTTCGTGGAATGCAAAATTTGTCAGAGTGCACATTTTTATTTCTGTGAACTATTCCTAGACAACGGGATTAGAAGGTAGCAATGTACATACCTTGGTGTTTTTAATGGTTATGTTTGCAAGGGCTTAGGTTTGGTCTCAACATGCTGACATTTTACAAACGAAAAATATATATAAAATAGGTAGTGCACATATTGTGGTGCACCTTTCCATACTCAAATCCACATCCATACAGTCCAATAAAAATATGCATAGAAATGCATGAACATGCATCTCAAAAAATAACACAAGTTTACCAGTTAATGAATCTCTCTGTGTTTCTGCCCAACTTTACTCTATCTTTGCACAGCACCAGAGAGAACGAGAGATTTGGTTAAAGGGTTTTGAAGGTTATAGAGAAGGCAGAAAGGAGCCAAGACATTGTTAACGTTACAGTAAATTAATATTCCTGTGAGGTCATCTATAACAGAGGAGTGCGGTAACCGTGAGAGACATCATAATGGACTGTCAGCGAGTATGTGTCGGAGAGAAAGTGCATTAGAGTCTAAAGGTGTAAGAAAGATCTATATGTTTAATGGGTATAGATTGACAGGCCTGTATCTTTGCTGTTATTCAAAATGACAAAAATATAGAAAATTAGCACACGTGCTCCACCGACACTGGATCTATAAATAAAATTATAGACTGTAATGAATTAGTATATCAATTTATATTAGAAGTAATAATAAATTATAAAACAGATGATACAAATAGTAAGCCAAACAAAGATTTGTTAGATACTAACTAACTGTACAGTACACCGCGCTCCTGCCTATCAAACCACACATACATCAAATTTTGTTATTTTACTCACCTGATACTTACTGTGTGTAAAAGCAATGCACATGGCATGTGTATGTTCCCATTGAATATCACCTGCCCCCATGAACCTCTGGTTGACCTCAAGCTCTAGGACAGGCTGGTGCAATAAAGTACTGTCAAAATTCCTAAATTTTGATCAAATTAGGGTCAACATTTACTGGAATTGTTGACTAAGTGAAGCAATGGTTGTAGAATATATAAAATATCCAATTGAATGTGAAATCCAAGCATCACACTTTCCGCAAAACAAAGCATTTAGATTCTGAATCGCAGGATTTCAAACACGCACACATGGACACATACAGTAATATAGCTCACGGCAGTGTAGAAGTTACAGTAATGACTGTAGAAACTCTTAAAGCTCCACTCTCAGAGAAGACCCAGATAACAAACATTATTATCACTTAATTGTTTGAGATGACTAGTTTAATAAATGAAATGATTCCAGTTTGTATCTAATTGTACCTGTTAGATTCCATTTATCTCAGTATTAGACACCTGAGAGATTAGGTGAGAGTAAAAAAAGTTTTAACCCCATAAACACAAATTGTCAAGCAATCCCCAAGACTGTGTGCTTGAGTCAAACTCTGCTTACACCATCCACACATAGATACTCTAGTGTCACTTATAAGTGAGGCTTGAGTTGTCTGCTCCGTTTTGCTTTAAGACACTGCAAGTGTGTTATTGTCCAACATATTCTCCAGCCACTACAAGAGAAGGTGTCATTCTGTTTGCTCAGGGTGATAAAACTAGCATAATTGAAAGGCTCTTTGATAGCTCTCTGTAGCCTTTTTAATTTTCTCTTTCTCAATTAGTCTTGCCGTTGGACTGCCATGTCTTGCAGGCAAACGGCATAAAAATGGATGAATAAAGCAGTGAGAAGACAGTGAGGCCAAAAAACATGCTTTACAATATAATTGTAGAAGTGTAACAGTGGCTGATGAGCACACCTCATAGAATGAGATCTAATTTGTTTCATACAAGAAGAATCGATAAAAAATTGTATGTGACCCTGGATCACAAAACCAGTCTTAAGTAGCACGGGAACATTTTTATTAAAAAGGCAAAAATACAATGTATTTATGCCAAAAATCATTAGGATATTAAGTAAAGATCATGTTCCATGAAGATATTTTGTAAATGTCCTATCTTAAATATATAAAAACTTTAATTTTGTGAGTAGATGGCCTGCCACAGTTCCCCTGATTAACAACTTCAAAGGCAATTTTCTCAATATTTAGAATTTTTTGCACTCTCATATTCCTGAGTTTTAAACGGTTGTATCTCAGCCAGATATTGTCCAATTCTAAGAACTCTTACATCAGTATAAATCGTATTTATATAGCTTTCAGGTTATGTAAAAATCTCAATTTCGAAAGCAGATTTTGGCTTATTTTACACTGCCATACATAAAGCACTATGCACAAGGTGAAAAGGTTTTTTCATGCTTCCAGTATTAACATTGTGAGCATGCTCATAACTGAAATAAATAACACACACAGAATTGTGCAAAACAAAAAAACATGAGCTGCTATTAGCCGCTGACACATCCTGTTGTTCCATCACATGCCGTACAGCTTGTATTCTTTATGGAATTATACATCATCAAACGTCTAATTTCATGCTAAACAGATCCAGCTCATTTGGAAAGACAGCTCTATAATCTCTATGTAGGCAAGTAAGCAAGGACTTAATTGATTTGCAGTTTCGTGAAAAGCAAACAAAAAGTGAGAAACACTTCAGGCATGTGTCTGCGTCTAAGAAAGTTCATAACAGCTTCTGTTTTTGAAAGGAACACGTGAAAAGCGGATCTCTGCGGGTGACAGTGGGAAGCTACTGTGCAGAGATACAAGTAAGTGATGATGTTGAACGTCAAGAGGATGAAAAAAAATCATCTCAGAAGGTTATCTCAGAAATGTAAAGTAGCTATTAATGAATTGCACAGCAACAAAATGTACTCCAGTCTGTAAAAAAATAACTGCATTGCAATATCAGCACGTCACACCCACGGTGTTAAATCTAGCAAACTCTCTATTTTTTATCACGTCATACAAACACATACACTTAAACAAATGTGTTTTTGCTGATTCCAGGAAGGCGATTCTTGCAGAGCTCGTGCTCATCATTTCTGAGAATATGAAGCAGATTTGAGGGCCATCTGGCCTGTTCCACAACACCCATTGATTCATTCTAACAGGACTGTGCTTTAAACATCAGCTTCTCACAGAACCAGTGACTTAATAATAGGCCACTCCTTCTTGGACCGTCTCTAAACCATTACAATGACAAGAGGTGCTTTCATCTAATCCTGGGAACAAACAGAGGCTGGATGGATGGTACAGGATTTTCTCAAACAATGACACATTCATGTGGGCTGTATAACATCATCAGAATGGAGGGAGTTATGGAGGGAGTGAAAAAGTAGGCAGTAGCACAGTGTTAGGAAGCTAAACTGAGAGAGTTAGATGAGTCAACCGAAAATGTAAATCCTGTCATCATTTACTCACTCTCTTGTCATTTCAAACCTGTATGACTGACTTTTTTCTGCAGGACGCAAAAGTAGATATTTTGAAGAATGTTGGTATCAAACAACCCATTTACTCATATTGTATGATTAGGAAGATAAAATCAATGCGAGTCAACTGCTGTTGTTTAGTTATCAACATTCTATCTACTTTTGTGATCTGCAGAAGAAAGTCGTACAGTTTTGAAATGATAATAGGGTGAGCAATGATGACAGAATTTTCATTTTGGGGTGAATTTTAATATTGTTACATTTTACCCTGCCAACAAAATTGCATTAAATATATTCAATGCATAGACAGGTCATTGTGATCAATAGTAATATTTAGCAACCTACCCCACAGATTTTTGGAGTAACTGCTGAGAATAAAAAACAAAATCAAGACAAACAATGACAAAGAGAGAGAAAAATAGATGTTGAGAAATGAAGGAGGCACGAAAGGTATCTTTATTTGCTTTATGCTAATAACCACCGTCGCATCTCCCCAAGCACATTTAAAGCCCACCGGGACTAAACTACATTAAGACGAAAGAAAAAAGGAAGAGGAAGTGGGATGGTGGGGTAAAAAAGCGAGATGGAATAAGTGATTATACACAGCGGGGTGCGAAAACGCATCCACCCACCTACACACGCTAATTGATAGCGCAGTTAATGTCATTCTATATACTGTATATCAAAATATATCATCCAACCGACTCTATTAAAACTTGGTGCATAAAATAGATCTTTAAAATGTACGTGATTAGCACCTATACAGGAGAATTTGTTGACTGCACACTTTCCACACGCAACCGCATCACGTGGCTCTTGCTCTCTCTCTTTCCTCTGCCAAGCTGTCATCATTAATATGACCTTTATGGGCTGTCAGTTTATTCGGGGTGACGTCAATCATCCTTTCCTATTAGGAGAACAACTCTATCAGACTCTGTCACCTTCTTCAGTTCCTTGTCTTATCCTGCCCTCCTGCAGCTGTATGTCAAGGGTGTTTTCTCAGAGGGGAATCGAGGCGGTCTCATCAAAAATTCAGATTGACTACAAAAATAAAACAAATACGTAGTGATATAAAATGGTGCATAGTTCACTCGTGTTTTAAAGTAACACAGTGACACCAATAGAGGTACGATAGTATTGTTTTGTCTTTCTTGAGCACACCGTTCTCTTATAGATATTAAAGTGTGACATCAATGGTTGTAAACGGTTTAAAAATGCATAAGTGAGACTTTAAGAGCATGTCGGTATAAGAACACCCAAATTATATTTGTTATGATTTTTAAGACAATGTGCTTTGCATTCAAAACCCATGTGAACATCAAACTGAAGTGAACCAAACTTTTCAAGAATACAAGTCAAACCCACAAAGGAAACTTTGCCTCTTCGTTTTTAGGAGTCGAGCACATGGCATCGCTCCAGTAGGCCTTGTCCTGTCACGGGCCTTCTGATGCAGTTTGGAGCCGATAGACTGTAAACGCTTCTCTGTATCAGATCACATCGCATCTCAGTTCACCTCCACACTTCATGGTTGCAAGACACACTGTTGAACGTCTCGCAAACACTCGATTGCGCTTCCTGTAGCACAAACATTTGACAGATGGAACTGAACGGGAAAAGGAAATGAAAGCGATAATTGTTCGCTCTGAGCCTGTTTGCAACCGACAGAAGTGGCTTTTCCGTCATTGCTGCTTTTTGCCAAGTTTTTAATCTCTGACAAATTAAAAAGGACGGCAAAAATAACAACAGATTATCTGCCAATTACTCATGCTTGTTAACAAGGAGTACGAAGAACAGAGGAAAAATGAAGTATGGTGTGAAGACTTACATGTCGGTTCTGTTTACCGCTCGCGGCATGATGAACCAAACAGCTACAGCAGCAGCTGCCTGCATGTCAAAGATCAGCAGTGTGATGTATCAATCTGGCTGTGGCTGAATTGGTGACTCAGCCCAACATATGTTTGAAGACATGGACTAGAGAAACACCTCGAACCCGACGCAAACCGTCTCGTCTCTTGTTGGACTGCCGCACACAAATTCCTGCATTAGAGAATCTCGTGCGGTACTTATAAAACACACTCAGACACACTTTAAGGACTCTTATATCTTCATGATATGTCCACACACAGATGGGGTTGCACTTCAAAGCCCATCAGACCTAACAACTTTGTCTTAGCAAGTCTGGAGCGGCTTCACTGGATGGGGGGATCAGAGGCATGATGCTGTGCTTACATCAGGAGAGGTGACAGCGCAGGCATGATGGGATTGATAAGAAACAGCACTTGATGCAAAATGGTTTAAATAAATAAGAGCACGGAAATAACCAAAAGATCAAGGAATTGGAAAAACATAGCAGGAATTATAAATAAGCAGTTTTCACGTGATGCATTCACGTTCAAGATCAGACAAAATAAACGAGACTTGGTAAATGCAAATGCGATATACGACGCATTCAAGCTTATTTAGTAAAACTACGTTTAACAAATTTTTCATTTAACACAGTTATTTACTATAAAATATTAATATCAATTATTATAAATATAAAAAATATGTGAAAAAATTATATACAACTATGCCACTAGCCAGACCGATAAACAAACACAGACTGGGAGAAAACTTTGGCCCAGGCGTGTGTGTGCGATAAAAGCGGAATGAAAATGAGAAACATAGTTTGTTGAAATGCAAATCATAATTAGGTTAAGAGTCTTGGTTTATGTTTCCATCTTAGTCTAGATCTGGTCATGGGTTTTTGTCTTGATTCCATCTCATCTAGGGCCCTACTTCTTTCTCTCTCTGACTCTTATTCTTCTGCTTCATCCCTCCTTCCCTTGTTTCTACCCACTTTATCTTCTCATCAATTCACCAGTCTGAAAGATGTGTAAGTGTGTACGTCCCAGTGGGCAAAAGAGCCAAAGGAGGTGAAATCAGGTTGACCTCGTAGCTTCATGCCGAGCAGGGGCCTCTCGGGAGCTCAGAGTTAATAAGACAAGTTTTAATTAATTTTCCCTCTAACAGGCGAGCAGGGAATGAGAAAATGGAGCCGGTGCTCCGGAGGTAATGAGAACCCTGAAGCTTTATCCCAGGACGCTTGCCCCGGACCGCAACCTTGAGTACATGATTTTAACCTGAAAATCCCACGGTCCATGCGTCTCGCACATACGCTAACACACACTTGGTTCAACAGAGCACTGTTTAAAACTGACCATTGAAACAAATACACTTTCTGTAAATTTCATTTGTATAAATCGAATTTGCATACAGTCAACTCATTGTATCTTTTAATTTTGTCAATCACTCACCCTTTTGTTGTTCCAAGTCGGTATTACTTCTGTAAAACACGAATGAGAAATGTAAGACAGGACGTTTTGGACTATTTGCCCGGTTTCACAGACAAGGCTTAAGATAGTCCCACACTAAAATGCTTGTTTGAGCCGTTTAAACTGAATATAAATTACCCTGTCATATCTTTAAATATGTCAATGCCATTGTTTTGTTTCAAGATGCACACAAGCTATGTTGTTATCCAAGGCATCTTATTAAAAGCGACTTAAATATCCTAATTTAACCAAGGCATCGTCCTGGCCTAAGCTAAGCCTTGTCTGCGAAACAGGGCCATTTCCCGTTAACTTTTAATCGACGGTGAAAAAGCACCATTAATCAGTATTACAATGCTTATACATTCTCATTCTTCAGAAGAAAGAAAATGTAAACTTTTACACATAATTGAGGGGGGAAAGGAGTTTTAATGCATTTAAATCCCATCCTGGACAGTCAAGTGGCAATTTGCAGCGCAGAAGCTCTCCGAAGATCTGCTAATTGTGAAGACTTTATTTATAGAAAGACTTTGGTAAACAACTCCTTCATTACTCGTCCATCACGGCATCGTATAATTCATGTTCATCTTCATGCATTTCTATCTAATGGAAGGAGAAATTGACCCCATGGTGTGCATGCACACATTTAATTGTTTGATGGCGGTGGTTTAAAATTGGAATAAAAAGCAAGCTGGAATAAATTAGGATGTGTTTTACTTCATCAGCTTTTAATTAGATACATCATGTTCGCTCGCGTTCGCCGGCTAATTATCATAGCCGTTTTTCTTCTGCGCGTTTAATGTATTTCCCAGCTAACAAAAACACATAGCAACAATTACATCCTGATATATTTTACCCTGTTCCATACTGAGAATTGAGACAGTAAAATCCATATTTTACCGCATCGATTGCTAATGTTTTTATCACTACCTAGTTTGCCCTGCAGTCAAACTATTGCTTCGTGTTTCCTGAGTTGTTCACAAATTACTGCTAACAAGCTTTCACCTAAAGACAGGAGCAAGTCTGCTGGTTGATTTTAATAAGGCCAAGATCATGGACAGCTTGTTATGGCTGACAGCTTGTAAATCTCACATAATTACTTAAAATCCCACATAGAGAGAAACCTAATCCATTCAATAAATTTACCAAGTACTATAAAAAGGAAAAGCTATATTAATTACATGTGATAATTACAATACAAGAATGAATAAGACTCTACAGAAGAGACCTATTCAACCTGAAAGACAGCAGTAAATGGGATATGTATGCATTGTTCTTTACCTTACATCTTCAAACAGCACAAACAATACAGAAACAGTAAATTGCATTGGTATTTCCACTCAAATTTTACACGGAGAAGGACACACTTTTAAAAACAATTAAGGAACTTTGTGGATGTGCAAAAATTGATAGTGGCAGTAAGTCTCATAGAGACAAAAAGTGATAGTTCGCCCAAAAATGAAAATTCTGTCATCATTTTCTCGCCCTCAGATTGTTCCAAACATGTATTCATTTCTTTGTTCTGCTAAACACAAAGGAAGAAATCTGAAAGAATGTCAGTAACAAAACAGATCTCATCACCCATTTACTCCAATTTTCTCTACTATGGCACTAACTGGTGAATGAGATTTGTTTGATTAAAGACATTCTTCCAAATATCTTTCGTTGTGTAAAGCAGAACAGAGAAATGCGTGCAGGTTTGGAAAAACCTGAGGGTAAGAAAATGAAGACAGAACTTTAGGTGAACTATCCCTTTAACATTCATCTGATTCCTACATCATTCTAGAGACAGTTCAGGCCATACTATTTGGCAGTCTGAAATAAATTTGCATTAGTTTTCAGCTATAAACATAAAATACAGCTTGGTGCTGCCATAGTTCTCTTGGTCTCCATCACAAAGTTCTTTACAACATCAAGAGACAATATTATGAGTCAGCAATTTTCCACTGTTATTGTGTGGTATAATAACACCTGTTGAATCTGTGTCCAGTCAGAAAGGAAATTGAAATGCAACTATGATTATTTAATAAACTGCTCATTTGATTTCCTCCTCACCTTGACTCCTACATTACCTGTTGTTTATTCACTCTTTGTCGCACATTTCTACTGTTATGCCTTCTATTTCAGTAAAAATGTTACTCACAACACAGTCTAAACCATGAATCCAAGTCTGTAGGATATAATATTATTGTACAGAAGACTGTACCTTGATCCAACATGCTTGTTTAATATATCCTATTGTTCTTCCACGGTTTTTAAAGCATGGTATTACCTATTCACATTGTGTAGTGAATAATATGAGATTAAGACTCCAATAGATTCAAGAACTATGTTAAATGTAATCTTAACTGACATTCTGTACTACGCATTCATAACTCATTGATTCAACTCCACTGCTCCTGTAGCTTTTAATCACTCACCATGTAAAGGAATATTACATAATGCAGATACAGTGTCCTAATGTGACCACACTTAGCGGTATTACTTCAACTGCATCGCAAAACAGACAAATTAACCAAATCAACACACACACAAACTTCCTCATACTCCACTTTTTGTGACACTGTAACCACTTACTTTAATACGGCGTTATGGCTTGTAACATCTGCAGTGGAGGTGAAAATCACCCGAGGCGGAGAGATCATAGGAACCGTAGCTTTGAGACACTGGGTCAAGGAGAGGCTCCTCAGAGAGGTAGCACACTGAACAACCTGCCAGATCAGAGATCGCCGGTGAGACTTTCTGACACCCACCATTCTCTTATGAAGTATTGATCTCGGTCTGAGCGGTTAAAAAAGATTGCCCAGCTGCAGAACTACACCGGTGTGCCTGAACTTTCAAAAATGTCCATATTGGTCCTGATCTTGGGTTCGATTTCTCTTTATTTCAAACCGTTTCTCTGTAAAATTGTGTCGGATGATACGTATCCAAAGCTCTTGATTTAAGCCTTGGTGAAGATGACCAATGCAGAAGCAGGTGCTTCACACTGCTCTCATTGTCCAGTCTTTTTTTTCCATCTAAATTTAATCCGAGCACAGGAGTAAAATACTCTAGAGGTGGATAAAACAGAGTCAGCGAATAACATCATGCCAGAACAACAGGGATGTATTTACCTTTTGAGGTGCTGGATGCTCTTCCACACTGCTCCGTTCTTCTGACACCACATTTTACACATTTTTAAAAAACAGTGAGTTTATTCATTCGTTTTATTCATTTTCACAAATAAAAACACAACTAAATAACAAGTACAGTATATAAGCAGCAGCAAAACTCTTTAGGGAAAAATCTTGTGGCCAATATAATTGATAAGTACTGACTATTAAACTCTGTGTAAGCCATTACCTTGAATACTCTGGAAAACCCAGAAACTAGTTAATCTAATCGTACTATCCAAACAACCCCTTTTGTTTTCCAATTAAAAAACCCTGCACATCCTTTCTTCAGCAGGCTCCATAGCACCCGGCCAATTAGACTAGATATGGTGGATTTCTCCACCTACAGCTATTTTAGTTTATGATATGCATTACACGAGCGACGGATGGGCCACTCGGGGCCAAGACAAGGTGGCGTTCTGCTTTGTGTTTACGACTTATGTATCTTCCTTTTCCATTATTGATAATAACTCTGCTAAGTACTACCAGTCCTTCACCCAGCCTCTTTTGCGCCCCCCACAACCAGGTCCTTGACAGAAGTCGTAGCTGTGGCTCCTCGGGGGCCTCTGTTCAGTAATTAGTTTGCCTTTAATGGCTGCCGGGAGGGTCAGGGGATTCCTGTAATCGCTGCATCTGCTCACCTCTAACGCGGCTCTTACCGCTAATCTTCCCGGCCTATCTACAGCCGACACTCTCCCAGAGCTGAGCCTACAGGTAGTGATAATGAGGCATGCGAACGCTCCTACGCACACTTCTTCCCGGCCCCTTGACTCCTGAACTCTCTCTCAACAGAATTCCCAGATGGATGCGCTAAGTCAGGGCTGAAGTTCTAGCATTTCCCCTTTCCTTGATCTTGCCTGCACAAACAAACGGGGACACCAAGACTACCGCATTCGCACAATGCTTGAAGAAGTGATTAAAAACAGAAACATGCACATTAATTTCGTCAACACACCTCCTCTCTTAGTCCAATTTGCTCTGCCGCACACTAAAGCTTTGCTTTTTTATGACTTACCTTCTTTTCTCAGCGGTCATTAACTGTAGGGGAGTGAGAGGTACCTAAATGCTCTCTCAATGCTCTCTGGCACACCTGGCTCATTAGGAAGCCTAGATTATCTCTAATTAGTCTCTAATTCTGGCCAGCCAGAGCCCCACCCTCCACAGGTGCTGACACTAAACAGCCTCATTAATATTGCTAGCGGGGCAGAATGCGCCGGCGAAGATCAAACAGGCCCTAATTGAAGCTGGCTTAACTTTATAACGTTGAGCAGTTGGGGGGGACGGGGCTTTCTGCAATCACTCGAAATTGAGGCAAATTCACAAATACTTGCTAGAAACTTCAAGCCTGAGCAATAACAGAGTTAAGGAGAAGATCGCTCAGACGTGCGTTCCAAAAAACCACAAGCCCGAGGCAACGCAGTGCCAGTCTTTTTTTTTATTGCCCCCATTAAGATTGTAATGGGCTTTGAGAGCCGGACTGTCTGCTTGTCTTTCACCCTCGGTATATGCTGAACAGGGCTCCATTTTGTCTGTTTTTCCATTGTGCTAATGAGGTTAAAGTAGAAGCCGGCCTTAGGGATCACAACACGTCTGAGTCATCCTAGACGACGTAACACGTCAAGTTCTTTCGCTGACCTTACGAGTCTATTGAAGTTCAAAAAGCATTTATTCAATAAAAAGTGCTGAAAGTTATCAAATGATATTGGAAGTTGGTCATAGTGCAATGTTCATATGTTGAGGATGGAAATGCATGACTGGACTAGACAGTAGAGGATGCAAAATCTTTGCTCCGCTATCAATAAACCTACATGCACGCCCTGTAGAAAAAACATATGCTGGTTTGCTTGTTTGTGCTGGTTTAAGATGGTCATGTGGTGGTCCTTAGATGGTTTAAACTGGTCGAACCAGCATGAAAACATACCTAACCCAGCATATGCTGTTTTTTTCAACAGGGTGTGTATAACAATGCTGTTAAAGTTAAATACTTGCTTTCTACTTACTGCACATACTAGCTGCACAAAAAGTAAACAGAGCCATAACACAATCATAAACAATTTATCGATCTTGTCACAACCTGTTTTCAATACTTTCCATGTTTAATTCAGCCAGTTGCATATAATTGGAAATAAAGTGGTACTGTTCATCTCAAAAACCAACGTCTTGACATTTGGCACTGAAGAGGGAGACGTTTATTGAAATTTCAGAAAAAGACCTTACCCGTCATACAATATGCCAGTGTACTGCATTGTGTGATACAGTATTCAGCACAGTGAGCTCGGTTTTGAGCTGTTCATTTAACCAAATACAGAAGGTCATCCAGGTATTCTATGCATACAGAAGACAGTATAAACACTATATACTACAGCAACAGTGAGTAGTATGCTTGTATGCTATTCTGAACACAAGAACAAAGGTCATGACTGCCTTGTTCATTTTAGCTCCGTAACCTTAAAGAAGTTGAACATGAGGTGGAAACTCATATGTTAATTACTATTTCAAAATAGCAGCACCAGACCTTGCAAATAGGACATGCAACCTTGAAATGGTCAAGGTTCTATTACAGTGTTGGGTTGATAAAAAGAGAGGCTTGGAATATTGTGACCCTTCCTCCCCCAGAACGCACTTCATGTAACTTTTTTTCTCTCTTTGCATCTCCGTCCCCCACCGCCCTGCATTTCAGGTCTATCCATCTTTTTACCTCGAGTGCCCTGAACCCCATGACCCTGCGGGGATGCAGGGCCAAACGGAGAAAGCACAAAGATATAGGGCAAAACAGATATAAGCCTAGATAAAATGAAAGGAGCAAAGAAGAGGGCAGAAGATTGAGGGGAAAGTTTCTAACAAACTGAGAAGTTCTTTGAAAACTAATTTAGTGTGGCACAGCCCATAGGTATCTGTCAAAGACATACAGCCGTGGAAAAAATTTAAAGACCATTCCGAATTTTCATTTAATCAGCTAGGTGTATTGTGTGACGTTATTAGGTTATCGCATATAAAATCTTTTTTAGAACTTTTCCTAAATACTTGTACAAATATGTCTGTTTATTGCTTAAACGTGAATATGAACATGTTTTTTTTTTTTTTTGAGCTCTGAAAAATACAGAGCATATTTTTTACACGTTTCTCCAGTTTTTATTTCCTGCAAATAAATGCAAATAAAACAATATTTGTATTTGAAATTTGGGTGAAATATTGTAAGTAGCTCACAGAATGAAACTAAGATGACGATTTGACCATTTTTATAAATACAAAATTCTGAAAAACAGATTTTTTTGGGGGAAATCGTCTCTTATTTTCCCGCTGCTGTATACAGTATATAATCTGCTGTATGTATTTGCGTTGATCAGGTAGCACTTATAGGAACTTTAAAGACCTATTTTTTTGAAAGACATCAAATGAGTCTTGATCTATCAAGTACAGTCTACTCTAAGAAACTTTGTAAATTAACTAAAAAGAATGCACCTGTAAAACATAATTGATAATATTAACATTTAACAGAAATTCCAAATACAGGACGAGGTTGAAAGCGATCAGACGTGCCCTTTCTGAACCCCCTGCAGCATAGGACTCCCACGGCCAAATGCCACGAGAGCTCCAATACTCTTCCCGTCCACCCCTCCATTTGTTCAATCAATTTCCATCTCTCTATCGCCTCGTCTCAATATGACTTTCCCCAGGCCAGGGCTCTGTTGAGCATCGATTACAAAAAAAGAGTTGCGAGCGCTGAAATTGAAATTGAATGACGCGTTCATTCTAAGATACGAAGATCAATTGACAAATGCAAGGAGATGCGGGCTACATGGATTAATAAATGCATTGATTGCTCAAGAGCGACAGGATAGGGAGCATTAGAAAGGCTCTTTTTCATCCACGAGATGGCGATAATTCAGTTCGACGCTAATGTCCTCAGATGTCTCAGAGGGTGTCAAGGGCACAGTTCAATAAGTATCGCCCATCCTCCAATCTTCTGGAATGTGGAATATGTTTAGGACAAGCATATTATCAAGAGGAAAACTAAATGCGAAATAAACTTAAAAGGAAGAGTTTGAGCTTTTAAGGCTGTCCCTGTGGATTTTTACACAGGGGTCCATCTCTTCCGTCTTCCTTTGGAGTGCAACCAAATTGTCCACTTTGTCCAGGAGGAGATCACAAACATAGCGTCAAGGTCAGACAGGGAAATGAGAGGACTGGTCTGCACGAGGACAGCGCAGACCATATGGAAACAGTACGTCTGCGATGTGCATTCTGTGTGTATTCTGAATGCACGTATAGGGACAAAGTGGACGAATCTGTGAAATTTCTAAACATGTGGTCAGAATCAATATTGTACCATTGGGTGCAAACCAATTGAGCAGAGGATAAACCATACATCTATATTCTATAAAACCATTACGCAATTACCCGTGTACAGTCCTAAATAAAATACTAAGATATTAGAGGCGAATCTATTTTTAAACTGTTCTGCTTAAAGATAATATTCTCCCTGATGTGTAAAATGTAACAGAACAATGCAACCCATCATTATTTTGCACTGGACTGTATACAAAGATAAAGCCAAAAGAAAGTTTTCTCATAATCAGCATAAGGAAGAAGATAACTTTAACAGAAAGACTAGTACTACACAAGCCTAAATAAATCAAACTCTGGTCTCAAAGCGTAGTCCATAGAGACATCTCTCTCCCTCTCTCCACCTGTCCACTCCTCTCTCTCTTCCACTGCACATAACCATGTCAGGTGGTGTCATCTGAAAGATAACCTTACTGTCGGATTTGATTGATTTCTTAAAAAATAATCCCTAATCCCGGATTAATTTTAAAAGCGTGTCTTTGGCATCACTCCCACAGAGTTCCCTTTGAGAAATTATAATGCAACTTTATGTAACTTAAATCCAAACCCATTTCAATACGAACAAACATGGTGACATTATACATGTTCCCACATGGGAAAGGCAACTTTCAAAAAGGCGGATAGGAGGTCAAATAAAATGATAAACGCACATGCGTGACAGGCAGAGGATGGTTGACAGCACTGCTTGCCTTTCGAAACGGATACGGGTGCAGGCACTTACAACGATTCTGCCTTTCCCATTGAATATGGAACAATATCATAACGCTACATTACCCAGATCATTCCGTGGGACCGTCGTCAGGTCTCTAGACATTGCTCCCTCCATCTCGGGTCTGTCACTTCCTTTCCAGGCCGGGGAAGGAACCTGGCAAAGGCACAGTAGGCATCTAATGCTGCAAGACCACATCAAACATCTCAAAAGAGAGGGAGTGGGAGCTAATGTTGCGAGACGGCCCTAGAACAAACCTGCTGTACGCTATGCGGCATGTCAGAGTGTTGGAAATGATTATTTTTTACTTCCTGACACCTCTTGCATTTCAAAATACAGTTTACAATACACACTCACCTCCTCTTAACAGCAGGCACCAATCACTGCCACCAAGAAATTCACACTCACTCTCGCTCACACACACACACCTATATACAACTCTGCTCTTTTCGGATCCATCTGGCAATAATTGCTGGACCAAAAAAAGTAACAGTCAGTTTCTTCAACCACCAGGTGCAGAGAGCACAAGGCGTGCATGGCAAAGATGTCTGTCTCTCATCGAGCTATCTGACTCTTAAATAACAGTTTACACTTTGAAATAATGCAAATAAACAGCGGTAAAAACAAGAGGATTACAGACAAGCCCCTGCTGAGACGTAAAATGACATGCTATTTTTAAAAACACTGCACAGCAATGCCTGTTTTGGTGAGCGACACATTGCGTTGTACAACAAAAGCTCAGCTGGTATATTCTGGCTCTACATGTTATTGCGACTTTATAGATCACTTGGACAACAAACTTAGTTCACAAGATACTGAAATGCAGAGCTTCAGCACACCAGCTGCACTATAAAATGCAAGGGTTCAGAGCACAAACTTCAATTTCAGCTGTCACTCTATAGTGGGCATAGGAGACGAGGGGCACCGACCTAAAATCAATGTCGCTTTATCACTGCTGCCATGAGGCTATAGTCACATCTCTGTGTGTGCGGAATGATTTCCTCACATGCCAAGGATGAAAGGTTTCCCCAAGAAGAAAAAAAAGATGAATTCAAGAATTAGTAGCAGAATAACTTGTGTGAGGATGACATTTTTTTCTTATATATATATTATTTGTGTATCACCAGTGATGTCAACATAGCTACATACAAGATATAAAATATAATGGAGACTACAGGACCACATAGGATGTATGAAATGTCATGTCAGAGAAGTGATTCTTGGTTATAAAGAACGGTTCCTCAGTTTGACATCTTTCCCAGACCCTCCCCTTCTCTGTGTGTGTTAAATCTTCCTACTTTTAAAAAAAACATCCCACCTGTGAGGCTTTAATTCACTGTAAGAAAAAAACTGAGTACCCGCCCTGCTGCCCGGATATGTGTGGCAGGAGCTCAATAAAGAGATGCATGTGGGCTGTGTCTGATATTGAGCTGGAGTTGGGTATGCAGCTGGAGGAAAAAAGGCTTCTATTTTCTCAGTTCCGTCTCTTTCTGTATCTTTAAGCGTGCACGCCCGTCTGTCTCCGTAGAATTCTCTTTTGCCTGGCTGTCTTGACGTTTCTCTGCTGTGATCGTCTGTCCAAACACTAAAATGAATCTGGATGCAGATAAATGTAATAATAATGAATAATAATAAATGGAAACCCATTTCCTTCGACCTGTAAACCTTCCTTTCATTTACAGGTTAAAAGGGGTGTAAGGATACATTCAGGTCAAAATTCAATGCAATCCACAATACTATGTTGACAACTACGAAGGTACGTGATATTCCCAAAAATTTGACAAAACTTCTGTTTGTAAATAAATAAAAACGGCCTTGATCCTTCTCTGAAAACTGTACACCTACAAAAAATATTGTTCCTGTCCTTCAAAAACCTTGAATTACCAAATTCACAGTTTTTCAGGAAACGGATTCAATACTGTGTTGTCAAAGTTGATACTTTTAATTGGTTAGATATTAGCAAAACCCAGTGACAAACAAAGGGGAGGCTGAAAATAATAGTTTCTCATAAAAAAAATCATGAAATTTGCCTATACAATGTTTCAGAAGGAAAGAAGCGTTGTAACAAACACAGACGATAAAGGCAAAAGTAATGGATTAAAGCAGGGGTTTTCAACTGGTTCTGTGCCAGGGACCACCATTCTGACTACCGAGTAATTGGCGACCCACAATTGTGTGTAAGTATGTACCAGGGTTGCCAGGTCCAAGAAATATTTCCAGCCCATAACCCCTCAAAACCCGCCCAAAAGGAATTAAAACTAGCCCAATTTTTTCCCTGTGTCGAATCAAAGTTAACAACTCCCTAAAGACGTTCCTATTGCCATATTTTTTTTATCTGAATGGTTTCCTGGGTATTGTATATATCGTTTTGTTGTTGTTTACACAAAATAAGTTTTGGGATATTTAGGAAAGCAAACAATTATGGGTCATGTTTGACTACCATTAATTTTTTTCTGCTATGGTAGTCAATGATGCCAAAGAATTTTCAGCAGCTAACATTCTACCAAATATCTTTGTGTTCAACCAGACAAATAATTGTCTACAGGTTTGGAACAACTGTAGTTCATAACAGAATTAAAATTTGTGGGTGGAGTGTCCCTTTAATAATATCCCACATCTGCCACGCACGCAACAAATGGACGAGAAACATGTTTTCTCTTCGTAAGACATTCAGAAACTTGATTAAGAAATACGTATGGTTACATTTATTGCATAATGTATAATGTGTACAAGCACGTCAAGGTTTTAGTTTTTCTAGACTGCGTATAGCGCTGCTCAAACGTGATATTTGGCGGCCGGGAGAATCAAGTGTTGTACACTCATGAGTGATTTCCTTCATTGTGCACCGTGACATTCACCTGACGAAACATTGGTAAAAACATCATTCGGATCCACTGTGTCTAATACCACCGCTAATTTCTCCTCTTTGGTTGAGCTGAGCTCCAGCGTTCCTCCCTGTACTGTAGCCTGTCTGTCAGACTCGTTCTCCACACTTTTGAGAACGGGCTGGTCCTGGAGTTGCCAGGTATTCATTCGGAGTTTGAATACACAATAAGAAACTCATCAAATAACATTCATCCTTAGAATATAAATAAACATTTTGGCGGCCGCATTACATTATGAAAGTAGCCCAAAAACTCGCAACCCGCAACTCCCGCAACTTCATTCTCAAAATTGCCCAATTGTGCGGGAAAACCGCGACCCTGGCAACACTGGTATGTACGTATATGACGTTGGGGACGCAAAACACAACGTTAGCAAAGCATAAGATAGACCTGATAGGTGCAAGGCAAGCCTATCCTGTGTCAGTTTGAATCTCAACTCAAACTCAAATTATTTTAAATATTTTCATTAAATTTAGTATTCACACCAATGCGCAAATATTCTGGAAATGTTTGGAAAAATAAATTATGGAAAAAAATTGATTTTAATAGTGAAATTGGGTAGGCTGGAATGCATGTCACGGACCACATGCAATGCCGCCGCGGACCACCAGGGGGGCGCGGACCACCGGTTAAAAACCCATGGATTAAAGCATAAAAACAGCAATTTATCCATTTTATTTCCCGTACACATGATGCAAAAGGTTGCACTTGCATTCATCAACAGGTAACCTAAGCATCTCATTTGCAGTCCACAAACCCAAGCCGTATACCTCTCGCCCCATGCAGCACAAGGCCAACCAATTCTGTCCACCTTATACCAGATATGACTCAATATCACACACCTTTCGCAAACAAAATCTTTTCCCCAAGGTTTGCAAAACCCATCTGGAGGTCAGCTTGATATCTCCGACCAAGCAATTTAAACAGTATCCATAACCTCAAATCATTTGGCCCAGGAAGATGCAAGTGCCAATGTAAATAGGCTTCATTTTATTTTGCCGCCTTGGCCAATTGTTTGCCTCTCAGACTCCTTATGAAAACCAGCTGATCCGCAGCATTTCAGGTACGTCCTCTTTTTGAAAGCTGCTGGTAGATATCAGCACAGTTGGAGGAATTTTAATGAACGCTGCAAATGGAAAGTATCCTCTCACCATGGGGGAGCATTTGTTTGGACATAATTATCTGTTACAGCTGGCAAATGGAGCCACAAGCCCATATGTGTCGGCAATAGCGCTTTAATAAAACACAGTGATGGGCAAGCCTCGGCCGCTCATTTACCGGTGCGACTTCATGATTGTCTTATTAGAAAATGCGTCATTCAGTCACGACCGTGCTCGCCTGATGTCCATAACCCAACATGCAAACCAGAGACAAAGATTGGATAGCTTTAATGGCTTCCTTAGCTTTAGCATTTCTGATGCAACCCAGCCCCAATAACAGGTTAAATTCTTAGTAAAAAGTCTTAGTCTAGTAGGCTCTTAACGCTGACGTAGCCATCCTGTAGGACAGATTCTTCAAAGACAGGCAGCTGATAGCAGGGAGCAGCATGGTGTAGGAGGGGGACGCTGTGGTTTGATTGGTGTGGTGAGGAAGTGGCTGAAATGCTAATAAGAGATGCTAATAAAAATATAAATGGGGCTCTGCGAGTCTGTGTGTTCATTGAGTTGTTGCAGCTGAATCGATGATAGGGGACTACCAAAGTAATTTACAACATGATCGCTATGTCGCTGAGAGCAGGGCATAAATCTACCTCATCACAATTAAGGCAAGGGCAAAGCAAGGACTGGGCTTATGCGGAGAAGCAGAGAGGAAGACAAAAATGGAAAACAGAAAATATGGCGTTGAACAAAGGCCGTTTTATTTAAAATTCTTGAATGTTATTTAACAAGACTGTTTGAGGGACAGTTCACCCAAAAAAAGAAAATGATGTCATTTATTCACCCTCATGCCTTCAGAAACTGTGTCTGACTCTTTCTTCTGTGGAACACAAAAGAAGATATTTGAGAAATCTCTTTGTGTTTTTGTGTTCATATAATGGAGGCCCCAATGTTGTTGGGCCACTAATGTTCTTCAAATATCTTCTTTTGTGTTATGCAGAAGAAAGTCATACAGGCTTGAAATGACACGAAGTTGTGTACATTTTGAAAGAATTTTCATTTCCCTTTAACAGTTAATAGTTTCTCTCTGGTTGCCAATTATTGTTTCCAACAACAGTTTCTTCAACACTGCATGCTATTCTATTCAAATAAAGCATTGGAGTTCATTAAATATGAACAAACATCTCCTGTATGGTTTCCTTTTCCTCCCTCAATGAGAAGGTTTTTGGAGAGAGGGCCTTTAATGGAAACCAGGGCTGCAGGCGAAGGAATCTAAACAATCTACTGACAAGGGTCCCTAGGGATAATACCATACATCATTATACGTAATGTAATTTCTCGGATGTTCACTCCCCGAAAAGCTGCTCTAATTAATTTAGAGGCGTGTGGAATTTAATTAGTGACCAACATACAGACTTGAACTCTCAGGATCGGATGGACAGAGTGCATTTTCAATGTGATGGTTAGATGGTCATAGTTTGCATTTGCTTCTCTTCAAGTACTAACTCGTTTAATAAAGATCAACATTTTACCAGAAAATCTAGACGTCACAACCCGTTCCGACCCGTTTTTTATATTTGAAAATCCATGACTGTTTAAAGTCTTGCCGTTACTTCAAATATATACATACATCTTTTACAAAAAAATGTGATACACATGCTTATTTAATAGGGCTATATAAGTGTCAAATGTTTTTCCGGTTAGTACAGTCGATAGAGTTTTCAACCACATTTTCTATATATTTCATACACCTTTCTTAACTTTTGCCTGTACTTTGTTTCTCTTTAAATACTGTAAAGCTGCCTTGATCCAATCCAATACTGCGAAGCTCGATAGATATACATTTGAATTGAATTGTCTGTAAATGCAAACATCCACCTTGGTATAACCTGCTCAAACCTCAAAACAAATCATGTAAAACTGTTGTGCATTCCACATCAAGGCATGACAAAATAGATGATGACGGAAACAGGCTAGACAGTCAGTTGTCAAGGCGATGGCCCACCCATTCGGGCCGTGATTGGTGTTGGTGGGTGGAGGTCCTGGAATGAGATGAGATGAGCTTTGAGCTTGATGATTGTTTCAGGTACGTGGGCGTTCGGCCCCTGCAGTCTGACGGATGAAGCTATGGGGAGCTCATTTGACAAAGTCATCTCCCCTCCCCCGACAGATACACCTTAATGATGCATGCGTACCTGACGCGCTCGACAGGAGAGGGTGGAAAACAATTAGTGCCATGTTGATCTACCCGTCTCTCCCCTCCGCGCCCCAAACCGGGACAATCGCTCTCCCTATCTCCATTAGCGTCGACAGACAATGAGACTAGAAGCTAGAACGACAAAGCGCAGAGAAAGATAAACGTACGAGCGTGCGGGAAGAGAGAATTGAGAACAATGAAGTGTCTGGCCTCACAATGCTATTATCATTAGTAATAATTCGAGCTGAGCGAAGCGAGAGAGAAAGGGATCAAACAAATAAGAGAGGGTTTGATGAACAGATGAGACCAGGAGAGGAACGGCGAGGATACGGAGAGGTGCGGCTCCGTGGCAACCAGGTCAGCTTGATGAATGCACGTGTCTCGCGGGGGGGATGCGGAGTTCTTTGTCTCATCGGCTACAAACACAATTTGGGATTTGTAGGATAATTTACTAACATGAGGGTGGACGTGTCTTCGATGTCCTTTCGCAGCCGCAAGGACAGAAGCTATTGTTCATAGTGTTGGCGCTGTAGGTGATGATGATTAAAAGTTTTTTTGCAGAACGGTGGCACGGTGTGAACACCAGGGAGCATCAAGAAAGGGTGACGGTCATAAAGAAAGCGGGATATTTCTATTGTTGGTTATTTCAGCATTCCATTGGATACCTAACAAATACAACACAGCATATTAAGAAATACAAGACTCAATAGTCTGGCATTACATAAACATCCACCCTAAGTACACTGATGTATAATATAATTTATAATAATTCATCAGTAGGCAAACACAGAATCTATGTTGCGTTACTTTCTATGTGAAATAAAGCACCACATACACTTTATTTAAGTACACATCCATAATGTATTAAAGTGCATTACGGTCATAATATTAATTTTGTACTTCTATTCACACTGTCTCAATGCAAATTTAATGAAAAAAGAGCATTTTTAAATTGCATTGTAGTGTACTTTTTATTAGTTATCTGTTTTACAGTTACTGTTTACTGCAAAAACATATAAAAAACATAAATGTAAAAAAATCCTTAAAAATCTATATTTTTGCATAAAGTTAATGGTGTTCAGAAGTCCATAAAGATTTTTGTGCTGGTTTTAAAAAATTGCAAGATTAACTGTAACCAAAACAGATATCCGTTGAATAAAGAAACAGAATGAAGACCCACAATGAACAGCAAAGGAACAGATTTACAAGACCCACAGTTAGCGATTTGCAACATTCTGAGCGACCGGTTGTACCTTCCGCAAGAGAGAATGTCGTGCTGTTCCGCAGAAACCCCAGGTTTATCAGATACTCTCTTATCTCCCGCCTCCAGAAAAACATTAGCATTGTACTTAGTACTACTGTTTGCCACATTCACTCGATAACATCAACATGAACGCAATTTTATCACACAGTGGTGGCATTTTACATTAAACTCTTCTGCAGGTGGGACAGCCAGAAGTTCGTCCAAAGCAGATGTGTGTAAGTTCTTTGATTTTACGCCGGTTGATCAGGCCGAGAATAAAGTCGTAGGCGTGTGTGTGTTTGCGAGTATGTGCAGGAGCGTTAACATGTACGACGGAGGTTTTCTTTTATTCTTCTTGATTGAAGTGGTGACGGGACCCGCAGATTTTGTGATGGACACCACAGGGGCCGATTTTCAGTGTGCGTGCGTATGTGTGTATGCGTGATGACAGTGAAAGAGATATAGAGGCATATAGCAGTAATGGAGTTTACACACTGAGGGAGTGTATCACAAGGACAGACGCCATGGTGGGAACGTGAAAAGCTAATTTTTGTGGGCCGCTGAGAACACACACTTAAAAGTGCACAATTCACAACTGAGAAGTTATAAAACTGGACTCACTTACAAAAACTTCTCAAACATCAACAACCAAGACCTGCTTCAAAAAGGCTTTTGTATCCCATCATCTTCACAACAAGTTTAGAGCTCCTCGTGACATCACTTCCTACAGGAAGCAGCTGTCACAGCAAGAAGCACATGCCATCGTTCACTAGCGACATTAAAGAATTTCAAAATCTGGGGTTGAAATATGACCTGGATATATCTTTGTGAGATTCTTGTGGGGTATCCTAAAGATTTCGATACTTCCGCTTGTAAGCTGTATTATCTAAGGTCATGAGATCAGTTCATTGGGATTCGCCTGGGTTGGAATCATGATTCAAGCTTTGAAATTCTGAAAAGGGCAGCAGTCGATGTGGGCAGCCCAAACTGGTTTTAATATCAGTCTTTCATCAAGACGGAGAGCTAAACAACAGACCGGCTCACATGGGGCTGAACCTGCAGCGTTATTGATGTTGGGAAAGGGTGCTGATTACTGCAGGGTCTCCTAAACCTCATAGAGAACACGCAGCACATGTTACACACACACACACACAATACATCAGGGAGGCAAACACATCTGACAGAGGGAGCTAGAAAGAAAATGATGTGCATGAACCAACAGCATTAGCAAATCTGTATACATTTCTTTGTTCTGGTCAACACAGTGAAAATGTTGTAACCAAACGGTTCTTGGACATCATTGACTACCATACAATTTCTTTGTTCTGTTGAACACAAAAGAAGATATGTTGAAGAATGTAGGAAAGCAAACCGTTCTAGGGTACTTTTGACTACCGTTGTAATTTTTCCTACTATGGTGGCCACGAATAGTTTGGTTACAAGCTTTCTTCCAAATATCTTTCTCTGTGAAAGAACTTTATACAGATTTGCAACTTTAGGGTGAGTAAATGACAGAATTATTTTTTGGGGCTGAACTGTCCCTTTAAAAAAAAGTAAGTATTATTAGAACAGCATTGTAATCAACACCTCAACTCTAGACAATTTTTTTCAATGTATTTGTTATTCAAATGAATGTTTATTCCAATTATTTTTTGTTTTTTTAAATACTAATGTCCCAAAATGTTATGAATAAGACATAAACATTCCATCTGCCTCAATCCAAACGTGAGCTAGATTTACAAAAAATGCTCTAGAAAAAGGCAGTCCAAAAAAGTCTACTAAATGGCAACAAGGTGACAATCAAATCGCAGATAAAACCAGCATGCTTAAACAAATTTAACTGCAAACAACTATACAACAGTGTCAACGTTTCAGCATGAACACACACTTCTCTCATACAGTCCTAAATTGAAAAGTAAACTAATAGCAGAATAAATAAATGTAAACAGTCAAGGCAAACACACCAAGCGGCAACAAACAGGATTCACAAACAATTACAGATAGAGCCAGCATGCAAACACATTTAACTGCAAGCAGCCATACAATAATATGAACACTGCAATATGAACAAACACACACAAAGGTGTTCCCTCTGATTAGAACGCGAACCCCAAACAATGTGTAAAGACTGTGTTTATAGCAAATAAATGGGCTTGTGCGTAAGGCGCATGAAGGCTGGTTTCTCTGAATTCCGATGACCTTTCATGCAGAATAAATCATAAAACCGGCATGGAGATTTGGATACAGGGGGAAGGGAAACATCCAAGCTGATGTCCCACATAACTCATCTCAGTTCTGAGATATCAGAGCACAGCCTTCAAACATGATGTACCGTCAACATCCAACCACATAAACACTGACCTACACTCCAATGACCCTGACATTGCCGCAGGTCGCAGATGAGCGGTTAAAGGAACAGTTCACATGAAATGAAAATGAAAAAAAGTTACGTTTTCTTTAAAAGATATGTTCCCAAATGTGAGCAACAGTAAGAAGATTATCTCACTGTTGAATATTATATAAAATATCCAAATATAAATGTAAAATATCCAAACATTGCTGTTGCTGGCTTGCTCGGAGCATGCTTATAAGCTTCTCAACGTGGTCCTTAGATCTTGATTCATAATCAAATGGCATAAGTATCATTTCTAGTAGTTTGATGGTAATATTTGTGAATTTATTATCTATATATGACCCTGGACAACAAAACCAGTCTTAAGTAGCACAGGAACGTTATAAGTTATCGCCAAAAATGCATTGTTGGGGTAAAAATAACAGATTTTTCATTGTTCCAAAAATCATTAGGATATTAAGTAAAGATCATGTTCCATGAAGGTATTTCATAAATTTCCAACCGTAATTGTTTAAAAATCTTGTGTGAGTGGGTGGCCTGCTACAATGCCTCAGATTAACAACTTCAAAGGCTACTTTCTCAATATTTTGCTTTTTTTGCACCCTCAGATTCCAGCTTTGTAAATAGATGTTGTTCCGCCAGATAGTTTCCTATCCTAACAGACCATATATCAAAAGAAAGCTAATTTCTTCAGTTTTCAGTTGATGTAAAAATCTCAATTTCGAAAAATTGACCCTTAAAACTGGTTTTGTCGTCGAGGTTCACAAAGGGCTTTTCATACATAAACAGGAAACATTACGACATTTCATGACCAGCCCTCCTGTCTCTCTCATACCTTTCTAACTTACAAATGCACACGTGTACACTTAAGCTCCCTACACACTTAAAGAGACACTTAGTCTCAGACGCTACGCAGGGCAATTTGTAAAGAGTGAAATGGCTTATTAGTGCTTGTCCATGATCACCTGATTTATTCTCTTGTTGGGTGAACCCGCTCGCATTGATTCACACTGCCTGCAAATTACACCATGTCTCTATTACGAAGGTCCAATCCAAAGACTCATCGGACAGATATAAAGAGGCCTAAAACAAGATGTAAAATTACAGCTTGCTGACCTGTCTGACAAGAATAACTACACTCTGTGTATTAATCTTCAAACTACGCCCATCACAGTAAATGTTTACTGCTGGAGAGGCGAATTGCCCTCATTTGTCGAGTGCTGCTTTGAAATACTTCATTTCGTGACATTTAAGTAGCACAGTGTTAACATTAAGACTTGTTACTACATCAGGTATACTAAGCATTCCAGACAGTTTATTCACCATGCATTAATACAGAGTGTTTTCTACGCGGCTGGCTCGCAGTGAACAACATGTGAACCAGTACGCTATGTGACAGTTCAGGCCTTTTCAGAGAGCACTGAAATCTTAACATTGACAGACACTGAAGTCATGAAAGGCTGTTTGTACTTTTTATGCAATTTCTCATAGTGAAGCAGGACATAAAGCAACAAAAAGCGTAGGAGCTTTGTTGACCTAGAATTGAACCGTGGGTAATACAACATGAAAGATTTGTTTAATTTGGAAAAATGTTTACAAATAAATCATGCACAAAAATATCAGAAATGTGAATTTAAGTAAACAGGGGGGTTTTTCACATTGGCTTTTTCACATTTTGTTAAATACTTGACACTTTCTTCTGTAAAACACTTAAGATATCCTTGGAAATGTCTCAGTGTTTTCATCCACACATTAGAAGTCAATGGGGGCCATGTTGTGTGTTCTTCAAAATATCCTCCGTGTTGTGTTGAAAAAGGTAATATTAGGGCTGAGTAAATGAAAGATTTGAGCTATTTAGAAGCTAACTATCCATTTAAATGCACATAACGTAGTCTCCCAATACTCTTCTGTTTTCTTTCAACAGTATAGCCATGTTGATCACTGTAAGCTTCTGCATGTTTGTGTATGCAGGTACATTATCTTCAGAGCACACCAATCTATGACTAAGGTCACGGTCCATTGATGGCAACATGTGCAGTTAAAGAGCGCCCTCTATAGGTCACTCTATTATTATCAGCCTGTCAAAGGCCAGCCATCATCTCCCTAAATTGAAAAAACAGTCATGCAACTCCTGTATTCAGTCATGCGTCTCTCTATCAAACGCGCTAAAAGCATTACGCACACAATCCTGAGCATGTTCTACAGTAAATCATATCAGAGTATTAGATTTAAGCTGTCACCCAAAATGTTTTCCTTCTACGCAACCTAGTGCTGATCAGATTGCAATCCACTCACCACACAATACGCTTCAAAATGTTTCTCCTCGAGCAGTGATGAATGATATTATAATGTTGGATCTATGAGGACTAACAGTCTGGTGCATTCACACGAGACGGCAGAGAGAGATCATCAAAAAGACAGGAAAGGAACAGAAAAACAAACAGGATGCCTCTGAACACCTGTGACATTGAGTTTGTCTTCAACTTGTTTATCGTTCCATTAACAATTCTCTTTAATCTGCAATATCTTGGTGCACAATACCAAGACAGAGAAACACACACACACAGGAAGAGTTGTTTTAACAGAAAGTGTGCTCCACAGGCTTCACTTCTTAGCCTTTTGTAAACAATTCTTATTCCTCTGATCTATTACATGTGAGAACCGTGACTGTGCTTGCTCACAAGCAGTCGGTGCGCCCTCAAACACACCAATTGAGAGACATTTGATTTCCCTTGGCAACAGCTCTAGGTGTTCAACTGACATTGGTGTGCGTCTTCTCAAAGTGGTTTCACATTCAGCGCACATTCACACTGTTGCGGCGTTTATTTCACACACAGCATGAGCTCAGTGTGCACACGTACGATACATTTCCTATGTACTACCCCATACACAACACCATCAGCAAGGCAAGTACCCTCTTCCTCAACACCAAACCAGAAAAAATGCTTCTTGTTAATATCAGGGTATCATTTATCATTGCCAATACAATCCCTTACATAAATAGAACATGTGTGGGTAATGACAATTTAATATTAGTGCAGATCACATCAAGATTAAATTTCTTACGCATTTTAATGATTTGTTTATCAGAAATACTGACTTTCCGCTTAAAGGTCCAGTGTATGAAATTTAGCGGCATCTAGTGCCGAGGTTGCGAATTGACATCTCTCCCCCTTTGTTGTCAAAGATGTTGCTTCTTCGCTGAAGGAGATAACATTTTGGAAAGAAGCAGTTTGTCCATTTAGGGCTACTATAGAAACAACATTGCGAATTCCATACAAGGGGACCCGCGGTGCTCATTCTAAAGTGATAAAAACATAACGTTTCATTATGTTTGGTCTTTAAACACCTCTGAAGACATAGTTTTGTATTATATTGCATTTCTGTCAACAGATCTTCCAAAAATTATACACTGGACCTTTAGCACACAAAGAGCAGAAATCTGATCCCACCTGTATGCTATATATACAGACCAACACTGTATGAATAGTAATTCTGCGGTGTCATCACACACTTTTACTTTATTTACACAATGTTCTGTTTTCTTTTCCATAGGATTCTTAAAGGTCTATGCCAGGCAAGTTTATTTGCATAGCAAATTTCATAAGGGCAATTCAAAGTGCTTTACATTAAATGATAGACAAAGAGAAATAAGACCTATCTTTAAAATGCAAATGTTTTAAGATCACAAATACAACTTTAGATTTAAAAAAAACAATAAAACAGCAATAAGCTTTCCTTATCACAATATACTGTTCAATAGCAAAATCTAAATCTAAACAAACGCCTCCATGGGAAAAGCATTGTATTATAGCAAAATAATGCACAGTTTACTGCGATACATATTCACTACATATTTGCAATTTTCAAACCCAAAGACCATTACTGCTCTTTGTCTGATGTGGGGTAAAAACAAAGTGTTAAAAAAAAATCAGAACATTATAACAAACTATTTGGTATTACAAAATGAAATGATACACCACCATATCAAACCTCACAATGATCTTCCACATTCATGTTCTATTACAGCTTTTAATATTCTTTTCTTGTATAGGTAACAAGAAAACGAATGCAGAAACGAATATCTTTTTCACTGTCAGTGTTTCCTTGTTCTCTAAAACTATCCTCCGTTAGTCTATTATGTTTCAGCAGACTGTGATTCCATTCACGAGCGAGGCCATTAAAAAAAGATAATGAAGTATAATAGGCCAACTGGCATTGAAATATCCCGGATTTGCTCATTTTCCTCTTTATTAATATAGGCCATGAATATAAATGGTTATGGATATTAGTGCTTTGAGAGAAATCAAAAACGGCTATTAAATCTATACACGCAGCTTTAAAGCGTCTGCTCGAGCACATTGCTGGAAGGCGGAAAAAACGAGAGAACCAAGAAGAAGCATGCTTGCAAGAGAAAGCGAGAGAGAGATCATAGTACTGGAACTCTTGGTCGTGTCAATGAAAGCAGAAGAGAAGAAGAAATCTGACAAGCATGTCAGTACAGGCACTAAAGAGACAATACAGCATCAGCTCACTGTCAACAGAGACAAACAATCACACTCAAACCTTTGTTTGAGACGTCTTCATTGGTTTCCAGTGCAAAACATAGCAAATTAACATGCTGCACATGAAACAGTTCAAAACAATGAAATACATTTAGTTATGAGAAAACAAGATCCATTCCGTGATTTCAAAGGCAGGAGAGTGACATGTTTTCACACCGTCTGCGAGATGTTATCTTTTGGGCTTGATGATAAACAAATAAAATCCAAATCCCAGGGATCGTTCCGTGTTGGATGGAGAACGATCAAGAATATTTCCCTAACATTGCTCAGTTCTGCCTGTAAACCTGAGACCAGTAAACTTTATGAATGACAGCTGATGAAACTCATAAACAGATCCACTCCTAATGCGAGTAACTGAGAGACTCCACAACGTGAAATGAAACAAACACCACAAAATTCATCTCAGACGCAAAAGGCAACTGAATGATAGCTGAGCTGGTTTTCAAACATGTAAAATATTTACTATTTGCTCACTAAGCCAAACATTTTTACACAATTTCCAAAGTCACAATTTTGATGCTTTCATTTGATAATCTCTGCCATGCGATTATGCTTCTTATGACTGAAGTAATCAAATTAAATAGAATGTTTGCTGGAAATACAACATTCAAAATTAGTGAATAGCTAAATACAAAAAAAATCAGATCATAAGCGTTCTTAAGTATTATATTAAGGATAATATCATAGTCCAGTGCCCCATGCAGACCATAAGTAATCTGTTCAAAGGATTATTTCCAAGAGTTTTGTTTCACCCAGGCACTCAAGACGAGTCTTTGAAAATCAGTTTCTGATCTCTCAATCAGCTCTGTAATTGCTGCATTGTGGAAACGGCAGTTTTTAAATCTTCCTCTTTTTGCTCCCTCTCTTCCTCTTCAGTTAATTTGCACAAAGTCAACCACCACCTCGAATGACGCTTCCCCACCTCCCACGTGGCTTCGCAAATTGCGATTCTAAGGTGCTTTATTGTAGTCTATGATTAGTGAGCCATTACGAAATGAGACGGAGAAAGCGAGAGAAAAAGAGACAGCGAGATTACTGGCAAACACTGGAGGGCCTTTAGACACAGAGAAGAACTAAAGCACCAACTCTGCAAAACGTGTTTAGATCATTTGAGTCCTCAAGGGCCAGTTGGTTACACATTGAGCAAGACAGCATGATCTAACAGCAACTGGGGGACTCATACTGCAGGCAATGTAAACATCACAAAGAACAGGCACACACACACACACACCCTCCTTGTAACTGCACTTGCAAAGCTGTAACGCTGCCCTAAACTTTCAACAAGAGAGTCAAATAACAATTGTAGAAAACTGATAGAGGTTGAGGTTTTATCAAGCAGCAAATCATAATGTTATTGACATTTACAATATGCTGCTGAAGGAAAGGAAAGAATGATTTGATAGAAAGTGTAGGATGATAAACTGAGTCTCAGAGTAAAGAATGAATTTAAGGTATTGCTCTGTTCCCCAGGGTTACAAATTCATCTGCTGCCGCTGTCACATACTGATGTTGATATACAATTCTCAATAGAAGACTTACTCATCTACACACAGGTACAATAAAGACATCAGCAGAACATGAAAAATATCTTTACATTTTTAAAGTTTCAGAGAAATAAAAAAACCTACAGTACTTTTAGAGTGCGACTCATTACCATAACCCCCACAAGGCCCTTAATATTCAGAGTAAAATGTGTATCTTCTTCTCCTTCTCTCCCTGAAGCAAAGGGACAGTTTTTCCTTGCCGGTTCTTTGCACGTACTTTCTCCAAATGTTAACATGCCCCAGGGACTTCCCAGGATCTGCAACATCCGTTTTTAATGCACTTAACCATCTATTTAATTTATATATTAATTGGGTTGACCTGACTACTGAATATAAAGTTAGCCAAGCCCAGTGAATTCAAACAGAGTAATGTGCACATACATTAGAAAAGAAGATTTTGACTTTGATTTGTTAATGATCTGTTGTATGAAATTTAGCGGCACCTCGCTGTGAAGTCATCACTTTTACGAAGCACTACGGTGGCTGACACAGGACAAAGATATCGTCATGTTTTCGTTTCTTTGACAAGGGAGACAATGTAGTTACAAAACAGTGTGTCCGTTTAGGGCTACTGTAGAAACAACATCCCATGCAAGGTGACTCACGATGTACGTAAATAGAAATAGCTCATTCTAAGTTAATAAAATCATAAGGCTTCATTATGTAACGTCTTTACTTTACGCACCTCTGAAGACATGTATATTATATTGCATTTCTCTCAATAGCTCTTCCAGAAAATTACACACTGGACCTCAAATAGTAAAAGTGTATATTTATGCGTTTGGCAGATGCTTTTATCCAAACGACTTACATTGCATTATACACTACATTTGTTTCTTACTATGTGCAATCCCTGGGATCGAACCCATGACGTTGCCGCCATGCTCTAACAACTGAACCACATGAAAGAAAAATCTAAAATCTATTTAAAACTATTAAATGACATCTGCACTTTAAATTTGTTGTATGCGTGCAACATACATTTATTCTAATGTCAATTTAGGGCTACATGAGACAAAAAGGTAGAGAAACACTACCCTGGTCCATTCACCTTCAAAACTCTGTCTAAATTCAATAAGTGAAAATGTGTAAGATATGTGTGGTTTCTGTAGCCCTAGGGACTCTGTGGTCTGCATTATGAGCTAGCTATTGTCTGGAAATCGTGTATAGTCATTGACGCCTTTCCTCTCTCCTCCCATTACCTAAAGACCAAAAAATGTAAAGCACACACTAATAGCATCATTTCATCTCCCGCATGCATTCATCTTTCAAACTCATTCTCCCTCTCTCTACCTCGCTCTTATCTTGTACATGTCCTGCAACTGCCGCAAAGTCAAGGAGAGGGGCTGATTTATTTCCCTGGACAGAACATTATGGCACCTCATTAACATGCAAAAGTACAAACACACACACACACACAGGAGCTTTCATTTCAACCGATAATTTTTCACATCAGCGAAGGCAGGGTCCCACATAAGAATAAATGAAAAGGGAGAGCGTGTAAGATGATGACAGGTAGAGGAGCGTACAAGCCGTTGTGACAGCAGCAGTTAAGCATGTAGGCGTAGGGAAGAACACATAAAAACAGCAGGGAAAAAGAGAGAGGGGGAGGAGAGCTATCAAGGTACATTAGCTTGGTTTATACTCCATGAAGCAGAACTCTCTTTCACTGCTGTAGAATAAAAAAAGGGAAAACCTGGTCAGGTATGCGTGACCCAGAACAGTGACAGATTTACTACCTTCAACAGCTCCTTTCTGTTGTTATTTCATGCTTTCCCTTTCTATTCATCTTCTGAATTCTCTAGTGCCTTTCCCTGTACAGAAACCTTTCCACATCTGTCATATCATAGCTCTTGCTGGACCACTGAGGTCACTGTTCTCTCAAGGACGGGTGGCTGGTTCGAGAAAGATTCGTGTTATTCGGGACTTTCGAGACAAAAGTCCAAATTTGAACAGTATCTGTCTATCACGCATGGCAAGAGGTCCGGCAGTGACACGCCGCTGTTCCCCAAGAAGAACTGAGGGGCAAGACTCAGAAGTTCTCCCTGAGGATACAGACACGAGAGCCGCTGATTGATGACATGTGAAGCCCAGCATTCATCACTGCCTGTGGGTTCTCAAAGGAAGGTTAGGAGAGGGTTGCTCCATCTTCTCCCACTGATGAACACGGGGGCATGTGAAGAAGTACATTTGCACCGAGACAAGCCTTGAGGTGAAAGGTCAGGGTCTGCGGTACTATACATCATCATCGTCTGCTCTGGAGCAGGTGTAAAATTGAAAACGTGACCTGGCGGCTAGTGCCTGCAACCCCTTAAAACCAATTTTACCAATTGGGGTTTTTTCAAAAGCACCATCAAGAAATAATCTTTTTATGGATCAAAGGGGAAAAACTATGTACCATCACATCAATTCATTTTTTTGTTATTAAATATAAGGATGAAGCGCTCGCCCCGGAAAAGGCATAGGTCAAGATAAGCCATGCTGTCGTCAAACATTTTTAAACTATTAAATTTTAAGTTACATCTGTCCTCATGTCACATACATAGTTTATATTTACCATATGGGTCAACCGCTGACCCGAACACAAGCCCAAATTTTATTGTGTCTAATGACGGATCAGACTGTTGAGCTCAGGCGAGAGAGCGGGATGTGAGGTATGATGAGGAGCTAAATAGTCTCTGAGTTCATATTTCAGATCTCTTTCATGCTTGCAAACTTCATTACTTTCAACTGACTGCCTCAATAATGAACCGGCAAAATTTTCTTTTGACAGCCATCTATCTTTGGCATGCCATCCATCGGTTTAGCCCAAGACATATTAAAAAATATCCAACCTACCCGTATTAATATTAGATGGAGTGCACAGACTGTAATATATGCCGCACCGGAGGCCGCGCGTCGCCCCTTTTCTTCTCATCAGAGAAATGAGAATATTAATCGCTGTCATCTTATTAAAATAACTCTGTCTTATTATGCACCTCTGAAGCGGAGACAGGCCGAGAGATATTAAACATACAGCAGCCATTAATAGGAGAATTACACAGAGGCTTTTGTTCCAAGCCGCCATTCCTATATCAAAGGAAAACGCATGGGAGGGGTAAACACCTGGGAACAAGCAAACTTGTGTATGCACACAAACACACATCATATAAGCCACTTATGCGGTGTCACTTTGCAGACTACACTCATTAAAAACACATTAAGTTCTTCGTCCCCGGGGCGACATCACCCCAACCTTTCCCTAACATTCGGTAAGCTCCGTTTAAGCAAGAGTTGGAAAGTGGAGCACTATAACAGGGTCCAATGAGGGGTCTTCAACTTAATAACTAAATCTATCCTGGCCCCCTAGAGCTCATGAGTCAACATCAAATTGATGATGGGCAATTAAAGAAGCTTGTTTAACCTTGGGGGGTCCAGCAGGCGTGAGGGGGGAAGAAAGCGAGGAAGAGAGGGAAACAGACGAGTAAGCATTTACTGTGTATCATTAGGTTGAACGAGGTGGAGGGGAAAACTTGAAATAAACTGTTGGTCAAAAAGTGGGAGGGCCGAGAGATTAAGTAAGGCAAAGCAACTATGACATAGTATTTACTGTACCAAAGCACACAAGCAGCAATGAAATTAAGTTTAAAAGAAAATCAAATATCAAGAAAAGCAAGAAATGGTTAGTCTCTGTACCAGATTATCCATTGTTTTAAACAAAACAGAGCTACTCATGTAGTAAAATGGCAACAGACAGAGAATGATAAACAAACAGATGGAGGGAGATGAAAAACAGACATTCTCTCAGCAGTTGTTGAGTTTGCATGTAGATCTAATTCCGACCCCACTGGAGACCCTACCTCCTCAGCACTAATAAAACTTCAGTTCAAAACTCCTCCCACACTATGATCACACCACAAGAGGAGAGCAGTCATCCAGTGTAAACACACACCATCAGCACTGCCTGCTTACCTGTGACTAGAGCTCAGAGAAGCAACCTCAACGGGGCAAGACGCACTAGTGGGCATACGCATACACCAAGATGAGCACAGAACATCTGCTCGAAACGTGCTGAATAGCTGGAAGGTAAAGAAATAAAGCAAGCACCTTTTCTGCTGACACCTTGGAGGTTTCTCTAAAAGAATGGCGTGACCTCGTTTCTTCATCTGCTTCCTGCTTCAGAGGGATTAGATGTGCATCACCCTTACACAACAGGGACTCAAACACATGTAGCTTAGCAAACATGGACAGGATGTGTAACATCCACAATTTCACAGTGCATTGAAAACTCAAGAAGGACAGAGACTACATTCCCCAAAAAGTGCTTCTTGAAGGATCACCGATTTATCGTGGCTTCATTCAGATAAAGAGCAGGGGTTCCCAAGGTGGGGACCCATGGGGGGGGTCGCAAGGCAAGGGTCGCAAGATGATTTCAAGAAATCCTTTTTTTATTATTAGAAATAGCGCATGTAATCAATGAGGGTAACAAAATATATAAATATTAGTAAAGTAAAAAAAAGCCATCCGCGTTTGGAATTGTATCACCCTCGTTCATGAACCCTGGGGTGATAACAGGGGTCTGACAACATTAGCAACCGCATTAGGTTAGGTGCAGCAAGTCCATTTACAGCATCACGAAACAGTCCCAGGTCCACGCAGATTATTTTTCAGGCCTAAATTTAGGATATTCTTATTTATCGAAATGCAACATGTCGACCAAAGACAACGCATTGAGGCCGGAGAAGGCGGAGAAGCGTCACAATCAGGGGGGCCATCGTCCTCAGGTACGAAAAGAGGCACATCCATCAGCACTCGAATCAGTTTGATGATATTCTACCAACTGTGGTAATAGTTGATAGTTTATGTAGAACAAGTAACGTAACGGGTTACTATAAAATAATTTTATGTTAAACTGTCCTATTTTGTGTTGTCATTATGCTAGTTTTGGTATAATAGGTACATGTGTGCATTTGCACGCAACCTTTGTATACTTTAACCACCTCCGAGGATAGTGGGGGTCTCGTGTCACTGGCACTGTTATTTTAGGGGTCGCGGGCTGAAAAGTTTGGGAACCCCTTATATAGAGAACAATAGTGTCATAACTGCAAGCATTCACCTTGTTGTACAAGCAAATATTAGGTTAAATGATAAACACATACAACTGCTGAGCAGGCAAGCATGCTCATATAAATAATATAAATTATGTCCCAAGAAACCTACCATGTGCTAAAACAAACTCTAATGATTATTATTAAAGACTGTACTGTAATGCTATTCTAGCAACTATCTAAAATGAAAGCAATGTTTTACCAGTATTTTATTTTATTAAAGCAAGCTGTTATACATAATTTGTAAATTAAAGTATTTAATTACTTTGATAAGAATAAACTGTATTTAAATAAGGATTTAAACGTTATGTATTTTAATTCATTGATTACATAAAGTTAATATGACTTTGGTATAACGTTACATGAGCTAATGTTTCCAAACAACAAATTTAACTTAGTGAAAGAAATCATCTAAAACGTAAATAAAACTTAATCAAAAGAATTCTTTCGTCGTTTTTGCTACATATTAAAAGACTGTCTAGAAAGTTCAGTCTCACTTTCGTTGTACTTTAGCAAAACTTCAGCTTTCCTGTAGCTCGGTAGTAAGAGCGTAGGTTGTGGGTTCGATTCCAGGGGATTGCCAAAGTATTAATGAATAGGATAACGCTTTGAATAAAAGCGTCTGCCAAATGCATAAATGTAAATGTGAATGTAAAATCGCTAGCTGCCCGCTTACATGTCAACCAAATGTGAGATGTTGATACGGAGATTTTGATAATGTGTGTTGACGAACTGTGGCGCAACACAAACAGGTGTTTTAATTAAAGCGCTTATGACACTGCTCATCGAGTAGCCAACTGCATATGTATGTTAAAGTCCCCGTGAACCGGAAACTGCGATTTTACCTCCGTATTGTGACATTTCAAAAATAACACGTGCGTTAACACAGGACGCCTAGTGATAATTGCCTGTCGACGCGGAAAACGACGCAGGAGTGTAAAAGAAAACCGACACGTAACCTACGGCCCTCAAACGACTATAATTTACGCATAACGGTTGAAGTGGAGGAGTTAACGGATGCTCTTGCCCATCCGTCTAATACGCCCTTTTCACAATGACGAAGCTTAACTTACGCAAAACAGTTTATCACAAACATTACGTCTTGTAATGTTCGTCTTGTAACAAACAAGGAGGGAAGAAGAACTTCCGTTTGGCCGTCGCGCTGGAATTTAACAACAGTGGGAAAAAAACACGAAAGAACACGTTTTTGAAAGAACACGTTTTCAAGTATTTATCCAAGCACCTTCGCTAACACAAAAAGAAAACAAAACACTTACCTTCATAATCAAACATGTACTATTCAACGAAGAATTTATATCCTTTATCTAGCTCTGATCTTATCGTAAGCGAAAATTTGTCTATCAAGCCGTATTTGTGGCAGCTGTGCACGGAACTTGGTAAAGTGCACTGAGGCGCTAGCGGACGCTACACTGCTTCGCGGCAGAACGAAAGATGCGTGACGTCATGTGAAAAGGTCCCTTTTACGTCATTTGAGAGGGAAAATCATTGGGAAATGCAGTGGGCTACATTCATTTAAAAAAGAAAATTACCCACAATGATAAGCTATATACTATAAACTCTTCAATATTTCATGAATAAATAAGAATTGTCATTTTAAATTTCACTGGGACTTTAACAGTTCTCCGAAAGATTGCGTGAGACACAAAACAACATAAAACGTTTGGTATGCTATATCTGAATGGGACAGTTCACCCAAAATAAAAATTCTGTCAGTATGTCTGTTGATTGTTTTTCTGCTTAACATATCTTTCTTAGCAAAGGTCTTATCTCAACGTATTTTGAGAAATGTCTAGGGTTTTGTGTCCATATGGAAGCACAATGGTGATTGGTGACCAACATTCTTCAAACTACCTTCTGTATTCTGCAGAAGCAAAACTAGTCAACCAGGTTGAACACTGGTAGGAAATGAAGTAAGAGTTTTCATTTTTTGGTGTACTCTCCTTTTAAAACACTGAATGAACTTGGCAGGTATGTTTGGTGGCAGCGTACTCTGCTGCTCCACAGGCGTGCCACACAACAGGCTGTAAGTTTGCATAATTTCTCTTCATCATGTGTTCTGACAGAGGTACTTTCAGTTTTACACTTAAGATTGAATACTTCACTCACAGATAGCGGTGACCTTCATTCTCGTATGTCGCCGTTCTTAATTTGCTCGCCGCATGTCGAGCCTGCAAAGAGCAGCACGCGGTACAGAGGCCTATCCATCATCGCATTTCCCGAACACGTGCTGAGGCGTGAACCAGATCCTCATTTATTCATCTGCTGAGAACTGCATCCATGCCAAAATAAACAAAGTCACCCCGAGTCACCCCAATTTGCCAAAATTTCCATTTCTGAGTCTCCATAAGCTCTATGTCACACATCTCTCATGATACACAAGATAATATTTATTAGGGGTAGGCTGCTTAGGTTATTTTCATGTCTCTTAATTTTTGAGATGCCTGGCCTATCCATAAAACCAACTTGTCCTATCTTTAAAAAACCCAGCAGCTAATACAATTCGTTCTATATCCTCAATTTCCCTGGTTACTGTAAATCCATATAATTGGGAAATAGTTGTTTTTTTGGTACATCATGCAAATCCTCTGATATGTTTGCAAGAAAGTGATTTGCAAGCAGATCTGAGAGATGTCTTTGATGTAGCCACATTAAACCCTTTTAATTGCTTTGATCATAGGCAGCAAAGCAAGTTAAGGCTGTCACACATTTGGAGGCCAGACTTCAAGGGTACACAGGAAAATTTACACCAATTATCACCATGGTCTCTCTTCTTCTCAGAGGCAGACAAAGGTGAAAAAGTACAACTTGCCACATTGCAAAGAAAATTGAACTTCAAGACTGCAAGGAAAAATGAACTTTGAATTATATTCTTCAGCTGACGTACGATTTATCAGAGGCCTGTCAGCACCTGGATAACTTTCTAAGAAAGAACATTAATGAGCGTGGCATTCTTTTGATGACAAATATAACACGTTTTGTATTATTTTATAATATTTTAACCCTCTCTGTAGCTTCAGCCTCATGGTTTCTATTAAATTACTGTGGTGTGATGAGTACTGTCCTTAATATAGACTACCTAAATGGTTAAAGCCAAATAAAACATGCATAAAACATGTCAATGAGAGGTAGCTTTTCTCCATTATTTGTGCAAATGAAACAAAATAATGTGGTCTAGTACAATAAATTGATAGAATGCCAACCTGGGGATGGCTGTAATCCAATATGGCTGCCCTTTGCACACTGATTGGATAGGTTTCCCTTGTGGAAGTTTCAGGAACAGGTTGACAGATGGTGTGTGAGGAGCTGGTTCTCCGGCGAAGCCCACAGGCCCCATTTGATGGTCAGGAACCTCAGACCAGGGACCTGAAACTCTCTGGACTCACACTGGCTCACCGTCTGCAGCTTGTGCACGCTCCATATATGGAGCACAGATACACACCTGGCAGGAGGATAGAAATAGCTTGCTAGAGAGGTGTGATAGAGAAAAACAGAGGAAAGGAAGTATTGTGAAACACAATAGTGTTCTATATGTGACCCTTGAATGGACATCAGGCTCTCACCTTAGATTGAAACCTCATTTAGGATGAATGACTGATGAAAAATTGAGCGACATAACTGAAAGTGACCTCTATAAAAGTCCTCTATATCCAGGAGGCAATCTGAAAATCATTACAAACACCATCCAATCCAATTTTATAGCATTTTCATAAAACAAACAATATAATATTCTATATAATATTCTATATGAAATATTCTATTTCATTTCTATATTTTTCCAGACACTTTCTTTCAGTCAGATATTTGATCCGTGGAGGGTTTCAGACACAACCGTCTGAGTAAGAGTTTCAGGTTTTTAAGGATGACAGTAGCTGTAGCTATTTTTCTTTCTGCTCTCCTAATAAATTGGTTTTACCCTGTTTGCTTGCAAATTACCATTCCCTCTTCTCTTAATTTTCCAATTTGCTGTGTCATTTATATGTAATTTGGGACCGCACTGGGCCATATTACTTTCGCAAATAGGGTGATAGACTTTATTGAGGCATTTAAGAGAAAAAGGGCTATGAACCAAATCACTATTGCTAAGGAGACTTAGCTTTTTCAAAGACTGCGAGTACATTTCACAACCTAATTTTATCCTCCGTGTCAAGCAAGTTTGTCTCTTAGCTGTCTCGTACCTCCATCCCTTTTAAAATATAAATGAAAAGATGTAAAAAACAAAACTAATGCACCTATTCTAAGCAGTTATTCGCCAGTGTGCGGTTCACATTTCTCCAATAATAGAAAATCCTTAGAGATTGGCATAGAAGAATTACCCGTAGCTCTGTTTTTCCTGTATCGGAACCACCATGGGCCCTTCTTTAGCTTCTTTGATGTTTGTGACTCATTCAGTGTTCGTGACAGATAGAGCAACATATTGGATGTGCGAAAGGGGGCATAATATGTCCTCGGAGACTGCTGAAGGCCCCTTTTACATTCATTTGCAAAGTCGATTGTAAAGTAGCTCACCTTTCCTGCAGCAGATGCCCTTGTTACCGTATCACCTCGGGTTTGTGGTGACAGAGGGGTGGCCCATCAAAACACCATTAAGGTTCAGACCATTTGGCAGAGGGTGCGTGCCCAGACTGCCTCAATATCATCAGGGACTGATCACAGTAATCCTCACCATCTATTATGTAATTAGTCAGCTTGGAATGGGTGAGACTTGCCAAATTTGTATTTTTTTAATAAATTATGTTGTCTTTATTAATCTTGACAAATCGATCAATCTGGTTTGTATGGATTTGTGTAAGAACGTTTCCTGTATATTACAATTACATTGGCAATGACACTTAATATTTATTCCTCACATGTTGCTTACACAGTTTCCGGGTAGACTTAGTCATGTTCAACTTTTTAATGTAAAGTATCAACAAAGTTACCTATATAATATTAAAAAAAAAGGAGACACAAATAATGTCAATAATGTCTAACATTAATTGAACGTCTGTCCAATAAATGATACATAAGAAGAAATATAAGAAGCAAGAGATTAAAGCAAAAGTATTTTGCCATTTCATTTAAATGAATTAATTTATATTAATAGGAGAAACAAATGAGGTATTAAAGAGATCTTTAATTTGTGATTGTTTTCTCCAAAAAATTTACTTCAACTCCATACAAATCCAGCAGCCCATCAGCCTCATGTATGACTGCATTCTAGTTTAAGTAAGTGAAAAGGAGGTGCCTCTGTGCCAGACTGAAAGTCTGTGAATAAATCGATTAGAGGACCCGCTTGACGGATGGTCCCGTATGGGGGACAGGGCAGACGGAGGAATTAATTTGGCTGGTGAGAGCTGTGTCAAGGCAATCCATCTCCCCACAAATTTGGCAATTTCCTCCATCCCGCTGCATAATCAGACACCGGTCTCCTCTGGATTTTAAAAGTGATGATGCATGTTCCCACATATTTCCTCTGATGTGTTAGACATGATTGTTGATAATGAAGAACAAATATGTTTAGAGAAAAAAAGGTGTATGGAGGGCCGACCTAAAAAACTAAGCAATTAAAGGATTTAGCAAAGTAGATACTAGGCCCTGCAGGACAGTGGCCCTTAGGAACAATGGCTACTCCTGATGCTAGAAGCAATGCATTCTGTGGAATTGAGTCCTACAATGAAACAAAAAAAGTTATAGATTCTTTCAGTTCATGGATGCTGTGCAAAAGCAGCTGTGATCCAGTGTGTCTGCTAACAGTGGATCTGGAACGTCTGCCTCACCAATAACAGAATCTGGTCAAGCCTGTAAATGATAATGCAGATATGGAGCATCAAATTCCTTCAGCTTTGATCTTCAATGAAAAAGTGAATTTGTCCTTATTCACCTTCAACTTCATTTATTTATATAGCACATTAAATGCAAAGTTTTGCACAAAGTTCTTCACAAAATTTAAAAACAATAGAATAATAAAAACACATACATCCAACATATAAGCGGGAAAGCCATAAAAACCGATCAATGCCATGAACCAAATCACACAATCCCTACTTCGAAGGCCAAAAAAATGAGTTTTCAGCAGGGATTAAAAAAACCTCTACAGATGGAGCGTGCCGAATGTACAGGGGAAGGTTGTTCCAATTGGATGTGAAGCATACATGTCTCTGCCTTAAATAAGTGTGTGTTAAAAGAACTGCAGCCTGCCAAAAGCTGTTAAGCTGAAATAGCCTTCAGTGCCGCCGTGACAATCTAGACCTCATTTCTGTAATGAGTACATCACATTAACAAGTAATAATTGGATGCATTTGCAGACTCATCCTAACACTGAAGGTCAGAAAGAAAAGTAGCCTACAGAGGGGAGATTGCTGACTAAGTGGCGCAGGATATGTTTTTTTTATGCTTTTTAATAAATGGATGTCTTTTAAATGGTTTTAAAATTTAAATTTAGATAGAAAATTCTGCCTTGATGGAAATTTTTCTTAAGATTTGACTATTTATGAAGGTTTAGTCAATGCGCTGACAATTGAAAGGTGCCGCTCATTTTTTCAAGTCATGGTTGCGTAAAATATAAACATAAAAATAATAATAAAGGAAACATAAGACATGTGACCTACCATTGAAACGACTTGTCTGTTTATTTCATGGCTTAAAACAACAAAGCATTTTGAGCATTGCGTCAATATGTGCACACTGCCCTCTAGTGAGATAAAATTGGTAGCACAGCAAACATCTCAGTTAAATGTACGATTATTATTGCGGAGCATTTATGAACTTAACATATTTCCTCAAGTAATTAGTCTTCCTTGAGTATAATGTTTTTGCTCGGAGGTCTTCCTAATGATCGGTCTGCTTGAGCATTCTTGAGATGCACGGCCTTGCAGTGGTTTGTGATATAGGTAATGTAAATAAGATAAAAATGTATAAAGCCTGTAAATAGATTCAAGCTCAGTTTAGACAAAAGCCAACATCAAGAAAGACTGAATCTGGAGATTTGCTTATATTCTGTAAATAAATGTTTTTTTTTTATTTCATAGACCTTCACCTGTCTTCATTTCACTTACCGAAGCTTTACCATACAACCACCAGAGGGCAATCTAGTTTAAACAATACTGTGGAACCGGCACTCAGTAGTTAAAAGCTGTCAAAATACACTACAGTTCAACTGTTTGGTCTAATCAACTTAATCTTAACATCTTCACCGCATTATTCTAATACGTGGGAAAATATCAAAAAACAAACTTGTTGACAATTCATTCCTGTGGACTGCAGGTTTTTGATGTATTGAAAAAAGTAATGTTAACTTTGTGTCTAACTGGGAAAAGAAAAACAGATGGGTTTGATGGTGAGTAAAAGGCAACTTTCATTTTTGAAATGATCAGTTTCAAAGTCATATGCAAATCACAGCAACAGGTAGGAAAGAACATTTAGGGTTGTGTAATCTCGTCTTTTTAAAAAATCATATTTACAGAAGTTGGAACACAGATCATGTGCGATACAAAACTACTACTAATCGTATTTACATGTATCCTTTAAAAGCTTTCAGCAGTCACTGAATATAAAGAAAAACAGAAAACCCCCACAATGTTATAAAACGTATAATATCCGTCTTAATAAAAGACTATAATGTGTATAAAGAAATAAAGAAAAGCGTGCTGTACAAAGCTGGCAGGTTTGTTTCACTTTGACGTTCCACAAAGAGCTGTAAGACGATTCTGCAAATAGACAGAAGAAAAATAAAATTATTTTGCCACTTTTATAAGGGGGGTATTTATAAAAACAGGTTAAATTCAATACACTCAAAGAACCCAAAAGAATGAGGTGAACGATGCTTTCCCGGTAGTGATCATTAAGAATTAATTAACAGCAACACATACCTGTAGGTTTCTTATCCTGCGTAGTGCTTTCTCATCTAGCTGACTTAGATCCACAGAGTCCATCTCACTGGCCAGCAGCTGAATGCACTGCAATGACAAATAAAAGATGTTTACCTTGTGTGACATAATTGCACAACTTGCTATACACAATAAGCAAAAACACTTACCTCTCCATTTCCAAGTGGGACGCTAATGACAATGTCTTCTGCACTCCCTGCAATGGGTGAGCCATTGACAGACATGCTGTACACCTTCTCCTGATGCCGTGGAAGTCTGATTCCCGGAGTCTTTGGCAATCTGCCAGAGAGAACGGTAGTGCTTTACATACAAATGTAAATGTAAATCTGTACTGGCAGAGGTTAAAATCAATGCCACATAATGGCAAGAGTCCGTATTTACCTGGAGTCAAATCGTGGTGTAATGAGTGGCGTTGGGCCAATAACCGAAGACTCTAGAAAAGTTCTAGCAGGGGTCACCAGAGGCTTTCTTGTAGACCTATGAAGGGGAAAAGGCAAATCAGTGCTCTTCTTAAAGGGGTAACAATAACTTAAAAGATCAAGTAAAGCCTGTAATTTCTGCAATTAATTGAATGCATTAACTTTTGTGTGCAAAGGTAAGGAAGCCCAGAGATCCATGTTATATTTTTTAGATCATACGTTTTTGTACAGCTTCTGGGAATCTGTTTACCTTTAAAATTATGGCATGCAATATAATAAAATATAGGTCTTAAAGTAGCACATTAATCATTTCTGTTTCTTACTTTCGAATGGTGCTTCCCTGCACGCTGACAGAGAGAGCTTTAGCCTTCCTGGAGGTCGAAGGTGCCTTCTTTGGAGCTTTCTTCTGCAGATAAAGAAGACATAGATAGGTTTGTACACAGACAGCAGACTATCGTGATTTCTCATAACATTTCAAAAAGAGAATAAAAACCCTGATATCAAAACAGCATAATGTAGATCACCGAGCTCACTTACCTTCTTCACTGTAGATTTCAGGGGTGCCATGTTTTCATCATCAGAATTTGCACTGTTCTTGGCTTTTCATAAATTAAGAGAGAGAAAAGGCGGCTTAAGAAATGATGACACGTACATTACAGAAGTTAAAAGATGGCTGTGAAATGTACCTTTTGAGCCAACTTTGGAAGGAATTGCATGAATCTCGGAAATAGCAAGTTCAACCTGTGCAGCTTCCTCTCGCACCTGCATGCACATTAGAGATTTCAATCAAGATCAACTTAACAAAAACATGACGTTAAGCAATAAACAGATTAAAATGTAACAAATCTGAAAACACCTACCTTTGAATCATCCACTTGTGACTTTGGCTTGTCCAAATCTTAGAGAAAAGCAAGAAATACAAATCATTAGAAGATAATATTAAAATCCAATGTTAGTGTATGTGTGAAACTTTTTAATATCATGTTGATTTAAAAACAAAGAAAAACAACCTAACCCTCTCTCTGTCTCTGTCTGTCTGTCTCTCTGTCTCTCTGTCTCTGTCTGTCTGTCTGTCTGTCTGTCTGTCTCTCTCAAGTATTGTTCTGGCTTTTGTGGAAACCAGTAACATTAACTTTGTATTAGCACTTATTGTATTATTGCTCCTGTATGACATATCTCTGTATTGCTCCCTGAACTCTCTGTAAGTCGCTTTGGATATAAGAGTCTGCTAAAATGTAAAATGTAATTTTGATATACTTAATATGCGAAAGAGAAAACTTCTACAATTAAGAAAAACAAACAATTACCCTTAAATCTAATTCATATAAATTGCTAAACAATTATATTAACATACTAAAGTATGTTATACAAAAAATAAGAGACAGGAATTGAAAACACAAAAAATTTTTGAACATGTGGAATTACAAAACATCCTTACTGCAGTATTCAAGCCAGTTCATCTTCCTCACTGCCATTGGCAGTTTTATCAGTGCTGTTTTATAAAGGTTGTCTGCATCTTTCAGTAGGTTGTTGGTCTTTTCCTTTAATCTCTCAACAATGGTGTGAACTGCAAACATAAAATACAATCAAAACATTTAACATCAGGTCGCAAATTCAAACGAAGCATTAAGGTATACCAGTCAGAAGGAGCAAATGAATGACCTTCGTCGTCAAAATCTAGCAAAAAAGCTTCCAGTTTGCGCGTCTTCGGACTTTTCTTGTTTTTTGAAGTCTGTGTCCGTTTTCTCGGTGCCATGTTGAATCTGTAAAACAAAAGCGTCAACTTTTCTTAAAGCGGAGTCGACCTCAGATTCGTTTGTAGATTTGTTTTGTGAAATGCATGAGGAAAAATGGTCGTATGTTTGGTTATTAATTCATTTAACCTCAATAATTACCCCGTCTCAGCAGAACTATCACCTACCAAAGCGATCGCCAACAGTTGTTGAAGAAGCTTCTTTTCAAATTTAATGCTGCTGTGTTTCTCAGCCAATCAGCGAGCAGATGTGACCTCCTCCTTGTAAACGCTAGATGTCTGTTGACCAATAAGATAACACCACACTAAACCGGAAAAATGAAATCTGACCAATGGTTGAGTGTTTTGTTGTTTCCGCAGCAGTAAAACAGAAGCCGATTGGCAGATGGGTGCACTGATAGATCGGTCTGTTAGGACAGTCACATCGGGCTCGTCTCTGTTTTTATCACATGTGTGCATATATGATGGAACCTGAAAGAGTTTATGTTCGCTCGTACACGCGTATATGGTTTGTAAAATAGATAAACTTGTAAGAAATAGGACCGCGTAAGCAATGTTAATGTTAGTTTGTATATACATTTAATAAACGTATCGCAACAAGCCTGCTTCTGTAATGCTGTAGTTAAGTTCACAGGAATTAAAAAATGTCTAGTCCCGTTTTAGCGTCGTTTCACGAACAGCTTCACAAATGCTTTGAGATTTTAAAAGTGAATAAAAGTATTTGGGAAGGTGTGTTAGTGGAATGTACTTCTATGATAAGCTCTCTCGGAAACCTCGCCACGCAGATTAAGGCGTTGAAAAACGTGCAGCTTGCAAACACACCTCTGGCCCATTTCCCTAGTTTACAGGAACGACTTCATTATAAACTCTCACTGGCTGTGGATACAGTTCTGAGAAAGTTAGATGAGAACATGTAAGTCCTGTTTAATATTGGCAAAAATAATGCTTCTTTAAAGCATGTATTCACCAGTATGTTGTCTTTATTGGTAGGGATGCTCTTCAGACAGCGAGGAACACCATCAGTCAACACGTGTCTGCTGCTTTCCAGTTCTATGAGAAAAACACAAACACACTTGACATTATTTGTTGTGTCTTCAGATCAGCCACGTGTCCCTCCATCGCAGACATGTTAGAGTGGCTTCAAGATGCAGATCGTCATTACCGCCTCCAGTATCCTCTGAAACCATTCTGTTATAGGTTGTTGATAGACAGTGGCAATACATTTGTAAATGTATATGATAGACTACATTCACAAATCTTGATATGTGTAAAGTTTATGAATCCGTTTGAAGTATTTATGTACCAGTTAAGGCTTGTCACCAAACAGCACAGGACCTTCCTCAGCTTCATGCTTAGATTACTGCAGAGAAGAAACTTTCTGCAGATGCTGACACCCACTGATCTTACGTTAATGGAAACCGCACCAAAGAGATGGGACTCTTTGCGTTTACCTAGTAGAGAGGAGAGAATTGGGGGTATTTCAACTGTATTCCGTTTCATATGAGGTTACATACTTTGGCTCATTTTACATCTGGTAGTAATGGCTGAATTGATCAGGGCAGAATATAGGTGTATACCTACCATACATAAACGTTAATAATCCTTTACAGAACATTTTTCTTATGCATGGCATCAATATCCAGATCATATGAAATATGTTCCCTTATATATTCAGTTACTACAATAAAAATCACTTGAGTATTTCCATTCATGTTTATAGACACAACAGTCACATGACACACTGAGCCAGTTACAAAAAGGGCCTGAAGTATTGTGTAACAGTTTGTTATCCTGTAGATTCCGTTGATATGTCTCATTCATTTGTATTTTGTTCATTTATAGTATGACATGCAACTTTATAGGTGTCACACAGTGATTGCAATTGTAAGATGACCTGTAACAATAGATATTTACATTTAAAAAAAGAAAAATGAAAATAAAGAGGTATTTGTTTCATAGTTTGTATTGGCCCATTTTTTTTTTTATAATATAATGCTTGTATTAATACTTTGTCTATTTTTTGTTTTTCAGATGCACTGTGTCAAGTATCCTTCTTAATGGAAATGTCTTCCAAAGCTCAGCTTTGAGATGATCGGTAGGGTATCGGCTACATCTTGTGTATGATGTTGTTGTTAGGACCACCGGAGACTTAAAGAGAGACATTTCATTACCTGGATCTACCTGGACAACGACAAGGACTGTATATCAGCATCAATGTTCAGCACACTGAGAATTGGTTTTGTTTTTGTAAAATATTTTTTTATTTATGAAGACCACAGTCAGTCTTTTATTGCTCCGAGTAAAAACAAGACAATTTTACATTTTTCAAAGAGATTTTCATATGTCCACTTGATTGGGCTGTATATGTTTAAGAGATACTGTAACTGTCCACTGAAGTGACCTGTATGTGCAAGGGTTTGAGAGTGTGTGTTAATTCAACGCACACAAATAAAATAAGATGAAACAACTGTCATGTCACACTTTTATTTTATTACACAGTTTAAAACTCACATTTTCAATCAATAAATAGTGAAATCATGCACAAACATACACAATGAGTTAGTAGTTTCATCTAATGACAACCGCACTGAGCTGTGATATGTCAATTAAACACTAATTATTTTAGGGAACAGTGAGAACGGGTGTGAAAAGTCAATACTATTGGACAGTTAAAATAAATTAAGACATATATGGTCAAAACAACTTTAAACAAGGTTCATATAAATAGCGGAGCGTAAATGAATCAACAGTTCTTATGAGGGCATAAAATACGAAGAGACTAACAAGCAATGCTGAAAATCTTGGACCCACTGCAATACTACTATAGTGCTACTAACACACGGAGAGAGCTTTGTATAAAACAATTGTAAATTAAAGGTGTACCCAGTATGTTTCACATTAAAAAAGTTTTACCTCTGAATCAACAATATTTCTCTAAGATATTTAGAATGATGTACAATCAAGTGAGATGAAAAAATTATTTTGTTCTACTTAAAGTCAGACTTTGGGGAACACCATGTTGAGATCACATGACAGGCTGTATCATGCAGTGTGACCAGTTTATTTTCTATAAAGCTGAATTGTGCATTCTGTTATGTTAAAGTACAGAGAAAACATTGGGTGAACCCCTGAAATGCATTTTTTTTCAGCAGAGACTGACACACTTCAGCTTTAAGAGTTTATCAGACTATTCCAGTATTTAAAGCACTACATTAACACCAAGCAAACCAAAGAGTATACCAACAAACACAATATTCATATTAGACACAATGTAATAGCCCAAGTGATAATATGCATCATAATGTGTGTGTGATCCACCAAAACAAATCAGAAAGAGTTATTAAATAATGACAGAAAAAGCAGGAAAGGAATTGACTGGACTTCAAGTGGCACAGGTGAGCAAAATGCCTCAGTCCATCAGAACAAAAACATTTACTGAGTGCATCTTTAATATCCAATTACATTTCTCTGCAGATGTCTCCCTATTCATCCTTCCGCTGTAAATCATGAACATCTGCTTTCATTTCCCCCTAAACATACTCCTTAAGAGGCAAGGAACTGTTGGTGATGGGCTTGGGAGGATCGGATGCAGAAGGCCTCGAGTTGGCAAAGCTACGGCCCATATACCCCCGTCTGTACCCTTCTCTCTCAAAGTGTGGGCAGGTGCTGCTCAGCACCGCCCCACTGATCATAAGAATCACGGCTGCCACCCATCCCAGATAAATGGCCTGACCCAGCTCCCGCTTGTTCTGCAGAGGAACATTGGGGTTGTAGAAGTCCTGCACCACACTGTTTGCTGTCCAAGATACGGGCACAAGGACGCACAGTCCCGTCAGGATGAAGAGCACCCCACCGGACAGAGCTATGCCAGCCTTGGCATGGCGATCGTCCCCGGCGCAGGTGGTGCACTTCATGCCACAGCAAGAGACGGTGCAGGACAACCAGCCCAAGAAGATGGCAATGCACATGAGAGCCCGTGCCGCCTGTATATCAGGTGGCAGAGCCAGCATGGAATCGTAGGTCTTGCACTGCATGTGGCCGGTGGTCTGATAGATACAATTCATCCAGATTCCCTGCCAGACGATCTCGGAGGTGAGGATGTTGCTGCCTATGAAGGCCGTGACCTTCCACTGGGGCAACGCGGTCACCGCTATAGCCATTATCCATCCTGTCACGGCACAGGTAAAGCTGATCAGTTGCATTCCAGTGTTCACCATACTGCCACCCTCTGAATACCACGCCTCCTCGGGCCACAACCTCGACGACACCTTTCCGCTTAGAGAAGGTCCTACTATGGATAATTCTCTCCCTCTTCTCGGCTCGCAGAGGCTTGCCGAACCTCTACTTACTCCTGGAAAAGCTTTTTTGTCCTTTTCTCAAAAGGAAGTTTTGTTTAGCCGCATTATAGGTCGTCCCTGTTTGCGTCCTCAGACTGTTGCGTTCACTTTCCTCTCGTCTTTCTATGAGGGGATGAATAGATAAACAATCCCGAAAACTCCTGCCAATTTTCTCAGCTCACCAACATAGAACTGACTGAATTTCGGAAGTTCCACCACCTTCGTCCTACATCCACAGACGCTGCTTGCTTCTCGTTCTCTTCTTGGTAAAGAAATATCTACTCCTATCTCTGGGACATACGTCTCTAATGTTGGTGTTGCCTTCCCCAAATGGGTCACCCGGATTAAATTTGATACTGTAACATGGATGCCGTGGCTGTCCGAGATGGATTACCTCCAAAGACGAAAAACAAACAATGAGTAAAATAATTTAGACAAAATCAAGACAAATGTACACAGCCTTTGTAATTCTCTCAGTTACGGCTAAATTAAAAATCCCAGCGAGGACGCCAAAAAAGTTTGTCAGATATGACACCACGTGGTGTCGATGAGAAAGATATCCAAGGTCTTCTTTTAGGCTGTATGTGATGTTAAAAATCTGCAGGAGGGTCGAATCAAGAGCAGTCGAAACACAAAAAGGGTGCTGTGCCTCAGGGCCACTTGAGCAAAGACAAAAGCAGTCTCCTCTTCTCCTCAGCAATAAAACCTTCAGCGGTTGGTTATTTGCAGTCAGAGCGGTGATCACCCATTGGCGGCCGAAACACTTACAGGTGTTTCAAGTGTGCCGGCCTGAATCAGAAAAGGTCCCACGAAGCCAGTCTCATCTTGAAGAGAAAGCAAATAACAGTGTATAGAGAGAGACAGGGAGAGGGAGAGAGGAGAGAGAGAGGAGAGAGAGAGCAGGGAGGGCGAGCGTGGTGTCTGTTCGAGGATCAATTTTCACAAAACAATCTAGGGCCCTTAACAATGGGGCTTAAAAATGGTCAATACTTTTAAAGAGCCGCTGCTAAAAATGCTTACACTTACGTTAGTTTTGACAGAAAACTGCTTTCAAAGAGAAGCTTGTCAAGGCTGTTTGCTTTTGTGGTCATGTATGAGGGTGGCAAGAATGAATCCACATTGCAACAGTACACCAATAAATTTCTTGCAGCGGGTATTGTGTGTTTAAAGGGATAGTTCACCCAAAAATAAAAATTCTGTAATTTACTCAATGTCATGTTGAACACTAAAGAATGTTTTTAGAAATGTCTCAATGTGTCCGCACATTGGAAGTCAATGAAGACTAGTGTTGTTTGTGGAGCGACGTTCTTCAACCCATAGGTTAAAAAAATTTAAGGTGTAAATGATGAAAGAATTTTCATTTTTTGGGTTAGCTGTCCTTGTAATGGCTGTGATGCGGGAGGTACGCATAATCTGTTTACAGCAATAATATTTACTTTGCAGGATGATTAAAGCTGATTTAATAATGTTTTCTTTTAAGCTTTTTAATATGAATGCATATTTAATTAAAAACATGGAAAAGAGACAAGTTTTCAATGTCTTCATTTAAAAAAAAAAAAGATGTCACCCCGCTCTATAACCTGTAGAAGTTGGTGTCTATGCTTATGAATTAAATATTACGGGTGCAAGATATCTGGATTACGTTTCCTTTTGTTGCTGCTTCTCCATGGCAACAGTGGTCATGACGGCAGGACAGAGGAAATGACAGAAGGGGCACAAAGAGAGGGCAGATTGATGGTACCTAGAATCTCTACACAATTGTATCAGAAAATAGCATTTGAACATTAAAGTCTTAAGTGTTATCAACAGGTATCAGCCGATATTTTGGTGGTTTTGAAATGATCACATTTTAAATACACAAAAGTAATTTTTATTTTACTCCAGAATCGGACGCATGCTTTATTTCTATGAAAACTACTATTGTAGGATATAACTTGTTTAATGAAAACCAAAAAAACTATTGCAGATGTTATACTTCTGAACACAGAGTTGTTAACTTGTAGACCTTTGGAAGTGTTGCCATCTAGTGGGAAAACAACATCTTACATTTTCTCATCTTTGTAGCAGTCGATGTCCAAAAAAGTTTAAAGGGATAGTTCACCCAAAAATTCGGTCATAATTTACCAGAAATAAATAGGTTTGATATGACAAGCGGGTAAGACTTGCTTTGTTTTGTGGAACACAAAGGATTTTTAAACAAGGACAGTACTCATTCAGTTATACGGGTTTAGAAATGAAAAGAGGATGAGTAAATTACAGGATTTTTATTTTGGGGTAAACTTTCCCTTTAAACCAGAACAATAAAATAAAATATAATTGATTAATATATAATAAATATAATAAAAAATATATACATTTGGCAGTAAGAAGTTATAGTTTGGCAAAAGATTTTATTTATTTATGCAATAAATGACATGACACAGAGCTGTGTGTTATGGGCATAAAATACCGATTTATTAATTTGCACAATAACACAAATATTCCCTGCAGGCTAAAAAAGGGGAGATTTTTTAAAAATGTCACAAAGCAATACAGCAACTCATGGGGCACCCGGACAGGAGAAGCTACAGCAGCCCTTCCCAGCAGGTCAAAGAAAATGCCCACTATTGCTATCGGACAAGTCACACAGCTCAGAACAGCACAAAAAAAGCTACACACCAGTAAGAGAAACAAAATAAAAATTAAATTACAATACACATTTGTCAATTAACAATGCCATATATATCAAATAGGAATTAAAAAAAACTCATGCTCTCTATTAATTGGGCCAGAGAGAATGGGTTAAAAAAAGGTAAAAAGAGGTAATTCTTGTGCAGTGAACCCTCGGGGTCCACCACATGTGGAGAGGAAGTGCATGTGTGGAGGTGCCACGGCACTGGAGAGCCCAAGAGCAGAGCCAGAACAAAACAGCAGATGACATGGTACTTCATCAGATAGATGAAGTAAAGAAGGGGTGAGAAGGTCAGTCTTAAAAAGGGCCCTGTGATTGAAGAAGGTACCTCGCTTGGGTCGGAGCCCCCCAAGACTGGCGTCTTCACCCCTTCAACACCCACGCGTGTTCCTCATCGAGTTACTGACGTTTGTGGAGGAATTTGAAAATCTTGTAAGAGACCGGATAACATCGCTACTAAAAACAGTCTCACTGAATCAATGTACAAATAGAAAAAACCTCTCCTGTTTCATAATAAATATTTTCTGAGAGATAAGAACAATACTCTGGCATGCAGGCGAGCACAGTCTAAATTTGAAAATCCACAGAGCTAAAGAGCTAGTCCACCATATGCACATTCCCATTGATTGATACAAGCAAAATAAGTACATAAACACAAACAGCAATAGGAATCCAACCAACAGCCACGTCGACGAAAAAGTAATACAGCTTTTAAATGTTCGAACTTTTGGGTTATATTGCTTTGCAATGATATCATGACTGGAAACTTGAATTAATGCCATGTAACAATTTAGCCTAAAAAGGACAAGTACACTACACTCGAACGAGATATTCTCTGGAAGATGTGACATCAAAGTAACCTATTAAGTATTTTAAACATTTGAATCAGATTTATTGCATGTGATGCCCTTGCCCACTTTCTCTTTCGTGGTGCCAGCGTCCACGCCAGCGACAGGCTGCTGCCCAAACTCATTCATAGCAAACCTAGTGCTTTACGGATGGTTTATTACAAAAGGGTTTTTGCAGAGCTGCCCGCCTGCCGAGGCGTGCACGCCGGAGACCATCAGCTGCCCAGTATCAGTCAACCGGGCACCGCCGTTCATTCCAAAGGCAGTGCTTATGCTTGTGTCATAAAATGTATGGTGTCCTATCTTTTATACATAAAGAGAAATGGTTCCTCGGATTTATATTATAGATTCAAGTTCATATACACACACACACACACACAGAAGTATTAAACGCACTTTTAAGTGAAAAATTCTGCCAGTACCCCCCCCTGCAAAAGTTCTGATTTGTCCCTCCTCTTTCTCCTGTCACCAATCTGACCCATATTTTACTTCGTAAAGAATTAGCTAAAAACTTTGATCAATTTTCAACACATAAAAAAACATCAAGACGACAAACCTAATCAATTTGGGCCCTCATTATCATGGCCACAAAGCTACAAGAAATGAAGCTGTATATTTAAAAAAAACTCTCCGCCTACGACCACATTGACTCCTGGATCACTTACAGTTACAGAACACATCAGACAAACGATCAATATCAACATGAACGACGAGAAGAACAATCATCTACTCTAACAAACTGTCAAAGTTTAACACAAAAAAAACTTTTATATTAAACTCTTACAAATCTGATTTGAATCTTATGTATAAATGCATAAAAGAAGAGAGAGTGCTGTATGTTGCGAGCCTAGCCTATCAGGCGACGTTGCCGCGTCCATGACTGTGCAATGGCCATAACCTTTCAACCCTGTAAAATAACTATCCAAAATAGACGTACGTGTGTCCAGATCTGCCACAGGCAGAATGGCACATGTACGGCCCTGTTTGCCCAGGTCCCATCAGCCAGAGAGAAGACCATGGGTAATATCACTGCTACACAAAACCATCAGCTTATGAAAGCCTGTGAAATCATGGAATATGCTTATAGAGTTGTAAATAGTTTATATATTTTATATATCTATGTGTGTGTTAATATAAAAGAGGCATTTACAGCAGTTTGCGCCTAGATATCCCTTTAAAAGTCAGTGGCCTGCCATGAGACATGAATCCCCACACACAAATGCATACGTACACACAGACACACACACACACTTCACACACAACGGGAACAGGTAATGGGCATATTTACACCCAGGTCACCTCGTTTGTAAAGACTGAGAGGAAAAAGTTCAAATACGATCATAAAAAGGAGGAAAAAACAAACAAATCCAAACCTTAAAGTCAACCCCACCCCCCACTACATGCAAGCCCCGCCCCGCCCCGCCCCATCCCACCCCAAAAGACATTTGACAAGATTCAGCCAATGGCGGCTTGAGGTAAAAGTAGACAGAGTCCAGCTTAGCTGAGAGAGCCAGAGCTGCCCTGACCAATGGCGCAGGTTTGCTCACACTCAGTGTATCTCACAAATTTAAAAGACATTCAAAATCAACAAAATTAAAGTTAAAATGGCTCAATTTGACTTTTGTTTGCATTGGAGGCCAGAGGCCTCTCAGTGCAGGACTGCTGGTAGAGGTTGGTTCTTCTGAGGCCGACCGAATACAACTGGACTCACATATGGCCCCCTGGCTTCAGGACTGCTTTGCTGCAGATGAAGACGCGACAAAGAGAACAAGGAAGAGAGAGAGAGAGGGATTGTAGAGGGAGTGTAAAGGTGCGTCTCCTGTTGGTTGATATCAGGCAAAGTACATGGTGTGCTGGGTGTCATAGTGAATCTGGACCGCCTTGGCCAGGGCCAGAGGGTCTCTGCCATTACTCTGTCCTGATACATGACTTCCCTCAGCACTAAAGAGAACAAGACGACAGAGAGGAAAGCTTTAACATTGATTTACGGCACAATAATTAACAGGAACATTTAACCCGAACAAATTAAAAAGCAGTCATGTTTTTAAAGCAATTTGACTTTTTGCGTCAGTGAGAGTTATATGCACTCTTTTTATACACTTGGCTGGTCCTTATCCCCATGATGGAATGGCTTTTAAATTTAAACAAACTTACTGGTTTTAATCAATACAAGAGTCAGAAAAACATACTTTAAGGACAAACATGTTTCAAACCTGTCATGGTCTTTGTCCACTAAATGGTAGCGGGCACGGAATGCCACGAGCCGAGCATAATAGGCTGGTGCTGGGATGGAGACGGAGCGGGTGCAGCGCACATAGGTGTGGCACAGCTGGTAGGTCAAGAGCTGTAGTTCATCAGCCGTGAAACAGTTGTCATCCCACAAGACGTGATAGTGAGAGGGACGGCTTGTGCCCTGCGGGGGTCAAGAAACCCACTTTTTTATCCATTTAGGTCTATGGCAATTTATACATGTGCTGGTAAAAAGAGGTCTGACTCACCTGGATACCAGCATGGCTGCACAGGTAGAAGTCAAATTCTGAGGGGTGTGTGATGGTGCTGTCCACTGTAGTGCCAGCTGGGACATTGCCACTCTTTCCCACCTATAGGGGATAAATGAGACGTGGATACATTGTTTTCCCCAAAATGTTGAGAATGTAAAGCTTGTTAGCACAGACTGGAAGGCCTCTTGATAACTCACCCGCTCAGCTTTGTCAGAGCAAAAGAGTCGAGTGTGATGGCGTTTTTGCACTACAATGTAGGTGATTCCTGGTCTATAGTCCTCCTCTAGACTGATGCATGCTTTCCTGATGGCTATCAGCTCCGGCCATGCGACCTGCACAAACACCAGCAGCATTAACTTATATAAGCCCCATCATATACAAATCAGAACTTCACGGTTCCTAATCTGCTATCTCACCTGCTTCATCTGTCCCTCAGACACTCCTCCACGGTAATAGATGATTCGTGTGGGCTTGAAGCGAGTCGACTTGTAGAACTGAATGAGCAGCTCTCGCACCATGTTGGTGAGGTCTTGGATGACCTCCTGGCTGAAGAGCTGTTCCTGTGACAGGTCCTGGCGTGAGGTCTGCACTCGCACGGTGGCACAGTATCGGCTGGGGTGTCCATCCATGCTTCCCACCACTGCTGCGATGGACGGTTTCTTCCCGTCGCCAGCTGGCGGGTGAGTGACATCCGCGCCCAGGAAGATGACTGGCTGCTGGAACACGGAGGGCCTGGTTGAAGGAACACAAACATGAGGGAACACAATGGGAGCTTCCTTTTTTAGGGCAGTGGTTTTCAATCTTTCCAGATCATGTACCACCTTTAATAAAATGTGTTGTTCCAAGTACCACCTAATGACCGCCATAGAAAAATCACATGAATAAACATTAAAATGAATAGTAGAGCTGCGAATCTTTATCTTTACACCTCGTCTGTAATTGTTAATAATAAAAACACTTTTTTATTTACCAGCTGTTTTCAAACTAAAGAACATGTTTTTTTCATGTTTTTCAAGTTAGTCAGCAGTAATAGTGGACACAAACCACTTTCTAGAGTGCACAGTAAACAGGGCTCTGTAAAGGACATTACGGGGGATTTATTGACTTTGTGAGGACTTGCATAAAGACTACAAACTGATATTGATGAAAAACAATGTGGAACGAATATTTAACACATTAGATAAATAAATATACGTATACTTAAACATCAAGAGAACAGCTTTATATAACAGACAGAGACTTACACTTTACTGTAGTGGCTCTTGTCAAAGCGACGAGTCAAAAATATATCGCAATGCGCGCTTCATTGATTTAACCTTGAGTAGGTTCAGATGAGTGTTGAAAAAGCACTTTACAGCAATAACAACAGCTTTAAACAGCGGCTCAATTGCAAAAATACAAAATAAACTTAATTTGCACGCAGATGGTCGGAAAAGAGAGGAACTCACAAGCGCCTGAATGCTGCTCCCGCTCTGTGTTTAAACTGCCCGTCACACGCCTGAGTTACATCAACCAATGATAAATAAACAATAATTCATACAACTATTTAAAAATTGCACAGAGGCTGAGAAGTATTCAGTATTTTTCAATCATGGATTAAATTTTGAAATCGTATTAAAAACACAAGTTTTTTATCGTTTCATGTACCACCGGAGTCTCTTAAAGTTCGAGTAGTGGGACGCGTACCACCGTTTGAGAACCACTGGTTTAGGGCCCCTCTAGTTTGACAAATTCAGTTTGTCTGCATAAAAACACTCCGCTTATAACTGCCTATGATCGTTGCTAGGTGACAAGGTAATTTCTTTGAGTGGACTAAAAATGGACCGAATATGCAAGCTTTGTTTGGTCATAATTTACATTTGGATTATAACGTCGCAATAGAAAATATGTGGGCTTTGATGAAACTCCTCAACGAAAGAGGACATGTTTCTTAGTACCATTCAATGGTCCATACAGGCAACATAGAACTTACCTCTGATGTGGCACCAGTACGTTGTTGATGCCTCCCAGTTTGGCGTTGATCTTGAGGCAGAGATTGGACAAGGTCTGAGGGGAAGTCTTCACCACATTCTTCACCTGCACGCACTGTGTGGCCATTCCCAGCAGAGTATCTCCCACACGTTTGACCTCGGCTGAAGAAACACAAAAAGCACAATAAAGCTCATTCTCAAAACCTTTGCTCGGTCAAACCACAAGCACACGGGATCTGTTTACCATAGACAGGAGTTTTCCCAGGCAAAATGACCACGATGAGCTGTAGACCCACGTAAGACATCTTCAGATGTTTGAACATCGGCTCCACGCTGTCTGCCCCCTGGGCGTACTTGCAGAAGCAGGGCTGGCCTTGAATAGGCATCCCTGCATCCTTGGAGATCTTGCGAAGCTGGTCAGTGAAACTCCTGCAAAACATGCAGATAATCCCCATCATTTTGCATGAAATTAATTTGATGTAAAAGAATGCAATAAAACACCCTGCACTCACTTGAGAAGGTCCTCTCTGCATTGTTTCTGAGGGGCGAAGCAGGCCACGGCCCACACTTTGATCTCGATGCCTGCGTAAAACTGCTTTCCCCTCATGTCCCAGACACCTTGGTTGGGGGTGGCCACGGTCTTGTTCTGGGGAGAGAGTCCCTACACTCTTAGTGAACCCCTCGGTCTAATCACGAGCACACACATTACGCAACAACGCAGAAGATGCAGAGTTAAGATACAATACAATTTAGAGAGCTATGAAAAATTTACAGTTTAGTAGAACTGTACGAGAAATTAGCTTTACAGTTAAGTAGTAAAGCTAAATTAATGCAGTAACAACCTTTGTTAAAGAAAGAAATGCATGAATATAATACAGAACAGACCCGCTCCAGTGTTCAGGGCTTATGGGATGATGTAACATTGAGTGCCAGTCACATAATTCTACATTACTGCAAGTGATTGAAATTCTGTACCAAAAAACATTGTGCCAACTGCCAAATTTTTGTGTTTCCACAGAAACACGCATGCTTTCTTATATTCTGTTTTTATTAACCAGTTTGATATTTACACAGTGCATTTTTTTATTACATTTTTTTTTCAACTGAAGTTCATAAGGCCTGAAACCTGGAGTGGTTCAAAACAACAGTAGGTGATAAACATTGCATATTAAAAGCACCCGTGACAGGCAAGCAAGGAGAAATTAGTTACTCCAACTATCAGTTCAGTTCCAATACATTAGCAAATTCAGTACAATTGTCTTGTCCGCGTCTCAAATTCAGTGCATAGTATAGATCAAAGACAGTTATCTAGTGAAATCTAGTAGCAAAGACTCCAGATATCTTTAAAATCAACAGTTTGACATAAGCAGAACACATCAGGTGAAGAAAAAAAACATTCAGTGTGCAAAGAAAATTATTTCACGGGAATGACGATAAGACTCTTCTAGTGGGTAAATTTGAACAACAAAGTAAAATTGTAAAGTGATTCATGAATTACTCAACCTCAAGTTGATCCAAACCTGTATAAATTTCTAAGTTAAGTTGAACACAAAGATATTTGAAAGAATGTTAGCAACTGAGATTTCTGGGGCACCATTTAACTGTTTGTTTCCCTAAATTCTTCAAGATATTTTAGTTTTGTTCAACAGAACAAAAACAAATGTAACAGTAATTTGTTCTACAATGGTAGTCGATGGTGACCCAGAAATCTCAGTCACTAACATTCTTTCAAATATCTTAAACTAAATATGGAACAACTTGAGGGTGAGTAATTCATGACAATTAAAATTTTTGGTTGGACTATCACTTTCAGTTAAATATCTCGTTATATTATTAAGGTAACGTTGTAGCCTCAAGGACTAAACAACAGTCCACCACACCCACATTCACAATGGTCCAATCATTAATTAGAATGCTAAAACCACTAAACTGAGAGAATTTTAAGAGTAGCATTAACCAAACCGCACCGATGGAGTCTGATCATTATTCCTTTGGTTAGGCCATTCACCCCACAAAACACACAAGCATGCCCACATACACACAACATGTCATTGATCCCGGCCCGCACGCACTCACCCTGCACCCGAGCCCCAGTACTCACCCTGCTACAGTCCCTGCCAGTGTCTGTACTCACCCGGCCCCCATACTGAAGCATGGGCGCTGGGAGGACCCGCCCAGTAACCTCTGTCATATCATTGTGCACCACAATACCAAACTCTTTCAGGTAAGGGTCGGGCCCGCCCACCATGCTGTTGCTTTTGACCTGTAAGGGTTCATAGGAGCATTAGTTACATTAAAGATACAAATCAAAATTTAATTCAAACACTTGATTAATAATGTTCATTATTTTATGTTTGTTTTTCATAGATGTAGCAGCAGTTTCCTAGCAACTAGGATGTCACGCATTTGGCTGGAGCGAGTTTGGAAAAAAAGGGATGTTAAAGGGATGTATGGTCAAAACTTGTTTCCCAGACAGGGATTATTTTAAAACAGGACTAGGCCTTTTTTAAAACATACTTTACAAAAAACATTACTGGTGTGTATCTTGAGACAATCTCACCGATATATTTTAAGATATGCCAGTACCAAGTTGTTTTTGATCAAGAAACCTTTAACATTTAAATTAGTCAGGGACTAGGATTAAACCCTGTCCGGGAAACCACCTTGTTAGATTTCATTAGATCCTGTTGTTTCCTGTTACATAGCCGTTGGTTTTGAATACGCCACTACAAATGCCACAGGTCAAATCATCACACAATACCAAATCAGAGAAATAAAACATTGTGCCACAGTAACACTTTCTAGAACTCACCAGTCTGCTGATCTCTTCCTGTCGGTCTGGGGCTGAGCGGGCCGTGGCTTTGATCATGGTTGAAGTCTGATTATCTGTTAGTTTCTTTATACAGCGCTGTCCTGCAACTATGTTGCAAACCTTTACACAGGAAAGACAACAGTCATTGTAGAGTCAAATGCAATTTTGTATGCAAATTTAAATGTACGGCTCTGGGGAAACCCTTTTTATGACGGCTCTTACTTCAAGGGGCAGGTATGTGTGCTTCTGTTCCTGCCCCACCTGAAGGCAGGGCAGGTGGGGGTATTTGAGCTGCAGGCTGTACTTTTGTTTGAAATACTGGGCGACTGTACACTCCATAGCTTGACCATTCTCGAGCTGCAAAGGAAATCTGGTGGAACGGCAGAAGAATTGCATTAATGGGTGGGTGTATAAGAATAATTTTCACAGCATTTACACTGAGAAAGGCTCTTTAGAATGAGAGAGGCCCTGCACATTTTGCAAAGGTTTTAAATTGAACAATGCACTAACGTCTGATGGCTGGCTGGGCGACGCGTGACATTGCACACACGGTACTTCCTCTTCATCTGACCACAGTGTGTGACCTCAACTTTCAGTCCTGCTCCCACATAAAAAAAAAACATTTAGCAGTTTAACTGAAGCTCGAAAAAGCAGTCTTAACTCAATCGCAAAGCGAAACACAATCTAATATTAGTCAATATGTGCAAATCTAAATTATTACAGCATCTTGATTGACCTCCTCACCTCGGATCTCCTTGGTGAACTTGACACGTTGTGAATCTGTAAGGGGCTTGGTTTGCTCGTTGATGTTCTGAATGTCTAGAACCTCACACATAAACTCGATGACGGGCTGGGCTCGGTAAAAGGCTGTGGCTGACACTGTAAAGTGAAAATATTATGCATTGTGAGAACATGACTCTTGCAGTAGAGATACCCATGGAAGGAAGAGATTTCTACAGACAAAACCTCATACCATCGATGTTGAGCATCATGTTCCACATCGCTGGACGGACAGACTGATGGAACCCAAACCACACCTCCCTCCCACCCCCCAGCGGGTGATAGTAACCCTCTGGAGGAGAGAAAAACGAGCGACCTACGGGAGTATACCTGGATCAAAAAACAAAATTAGATTATGTCAGTACGGTACTCGTTTTTTTTCTAGCGATAGTTAGCAGTAGGCCATTTAATGCATGATAGATAACATCTTTAATTTGTCTGGAAATAAATATTAGAGCTAGAAATGTGTATGATTATTCAAAGCCTACATGGTAGTTGCAGCCAAGCAGGTTCTACTAAATTAAGCCTTCAAAAAATATATTCACTATAAATAATTTGTAATTGGGACAAAAAAGACTGTAGAGATTTACCGCATGGAGGGCAGGTGGCGAGTGATGACATCCAGCGCCTGTACCGAATCCTCTGGAACCTCGTTCAGGTGACCGGACAGAGCTTCCAGGAGCATTTGCAGACTGACCACCGAAACCCACTGCAGAGACACCTTGAAGGTCTGATCTTTCCCTTCACCTGGCAACGTCACCTCCAGATCCACCTGAATCAGACACCAAGGACACAAAACACATTACATACATAAACACAATTCGGTGACATCACACAGTGAATAGTGCTTTCCTTACCCTGTCTCTTCCGATGGGGAGCGGATGAGCCGTGTACATGTTCCTCTTGCCATCATAACCAGGCTGCCGGTCGCCAAAGATCTGCATCTTAAAATGTCTGACCATTGTGTCCACCACCTCTCTGTAAAATAAAACGCCCCAAAATAGCAAACAGTTTTACCATTATTTACACAGTCATTGCAATGAAAATTTAATATAGAGGCTGTTGAGTGCGCCTAATCATTTCAAGAACAAAATTTCAAGTCCAGTATGCTTGAACGTTTATTCAACACACTCACCTGTTGACCCTGCGGGGTCGCTTTTCAGGCTTGATATCGATGTCATAATGGTAGACATCGATCTTCGGGATCTGCACCTGGAAGTGATTGGCCAGCAGGCGAATCGGCTTCCCCACCGTACCCAAGCCGGGCCGGCGTGGTGGCTGGAAAAGGGCGGTAGGGGCAGGCGGGCCTTAAGAAAAAAAAAACACATTCAAGTGTCAACACTTAGTGCTGCTCAGGCATTGACTGATGGAACGAACAGACCCATCATATAATGAAATGCCCTTTAACTTCCTGATAAACACAATACGGTGCATGTCCAACATTTAGACACAGCCTTGACATCCAAGGTCTTTGACCTTCAACCTGCCAACGGGATAAAGACGACATGGAAGGAACAATAACGGCCAATCATTAATGTTCTGCAGCCGCCCCCAATCCACCCCACACAAGTTGTCCAGACAAAGGGTCGCGTTTCCATAGCAGTAAACCAGCAACAGGGTCATGTGGGGGAAGGGGGTAACTGCAAAATTTGGCTGGCAATACAAACAAAATGGCATTTGAGAAAATAGCTCCCTTTTTTCTTACAATGTAAACCACATAGTAACCACAAAGTTTTTTTAAATAAATAATTTAGCTAGACTGATAAAACAGTAAGATAACATAAAAAGGACTGATAAGAGTGACTTTATGTATAAAAGTACAGCAGTTGCATTGCGTTTTTAATATGAATTTTTAGTTAAGCCAATAAAAACAATGCAATATTATATAATATCTTTGCATTTTTTCCGCAAAGAAACAATGAACTGCTTCATTACCTTTTTTGCACTGGCCCCAAAAGGGAGAGTGCACCCCAAAATAAAAGTTCTCTCATCATTTACTCACCCTCTTGTCATTTCAACCCTGTATGACTTTCTTTCTTCTGCAAAACAAGGTGATATTTTGAAGAATGTTGTTAACCAAAAACCACTGGTCCCCAATGAGTTCTATTGTATAGTCAAGTCAATGGGGACCAACGGTTTTCTTTTACCCAAATTTTTTCAAAATAATTATTTTGTATTATGGAGAAGAAAGAAAATCATACAGGTTTAAAGTATAATGTCTTGAGGCGGGTGAGTTAATGATTACGGAATTTTTATTTTAGGGTGAACTCTCTTTAGGACAAATGTCCATGGAGGAAACACTGTGTAAGAATTTCAATCTTATTTCTTAAAGCAGAGTTGAGGGATTGCATTGAGGGATGATACTGGGGCCTATCAGAGTGAGTTTATGCACCCCTTTGTCAAACTTTATCAGATCGCTGAGTGGTTTTGCAGAGGTTCAGGCCCCTCGCAGACCTACACGCTCCAGTTAGCACACCAAGCAGCAAGAAGAACAATTGGTAGCCTCTGATCCGCTCTCCTGTGCCTAAAACACAGCTTCCCCCTCCTATAAACATTTTCTTCATATGGTCTGATCATAGACATCCACAGCACTAAAAGAGCTCGAAAGTGGATGGGTGAAACCAGCATAAGGTCTCCAACATGCATCAAAAACAGAGAGGTCTCTAAATATAGGCCACTCAGCTGTTACGCTTCACACCAAGATGGGGTGTCAGACTCAAACGCCAGACGGAAAACTGAAAGTGGGCAGCTATTACCTTCAGTTCAGAATCAGTGTTGAATGCCACTCATTATTGAGTCTGGACTTCCTGTGGTCTCCTAATGCTTCCTATTACATTATGGGTAAAGTAAGCTCTGAACAAACAGGCACTAGATTGCTTTTCTGTCTGGGGTAGAACGAAAGAAAAGCATTTTCGTTTTAATTGTGTTAATTTTGGATTGAAACAAAGAGGGGTTTAATTAAAAAAAAAACATGATTTACTTCATGTAAACAATTTATTACATCATATAGTCACAGCAACCATGAATGTAATATATGGGGGGCACAAGCTAAATGAGTCAAGCTATGATCTCTACCGCCTAAATGGCACGATAGGATTAAAGTGAGGGGCAGCTGGATCCAAGCGATGACTGGGTAATGGCACAAAGTCCCATGTCACCTGGATTACCCAGATGCTGGCACATGCAGTCACAAACAAGACAATTAATAAATCTATTCTCAGATCTGTAGGAGGCTTCCGTCACACAGCAATTCTGAGACACTTTGCTCTTGATTCAGATGACTTATCAGTACTTATTAACCACATTGTGCATGTGGCTGTTCTAATGACTAATACACGTTCACCACCTGTATGAATTATAAAGGTGACAGCCAAATGCGATGAAAAATGCAATTAAAGACCGTTCTTTGCCATGGACTGATTCTGTGCATGTGTGAGGCAAATAATTCATTTTTTGATCTAGACATGGACATAAACAGTTTTAACAATATTACAGGATGCAGCATAACATTTTGAATTGTTTCTTAATGAGCAATTCTTTGTTAAGAACAATTCATAAAGTTAGACTGTTAAGAAGGTTTTCACATGCGTTTACAGGTGCTTGAATCATAAAGAAGCCAGAAGACCTGCAGTGTTATTGAAAAATAATTCGGGATGCTTTTAAGAGTTGTTAAATGTATTCAAAAGCACGGGTGCTTTAACAGTGGTCCGCTACGCATGCAAGAGACATGACAACACATGCACGTGCGAGTGCGCCAAATTCCAGTTTGCGTCAGAACTAACACAGATTTAGTAAGATAGAGAGGAAAAGCTTAATCTTAAATGACAATTCCTTAACATGGAATCGGAAACATATCATGAAGTTCAATGCTAAACCCCTTCTTTCAAAGGTCACCGAGTTCATTCTCACAATGAAAACGACAGGCACGGTCGATTGTTGTGATAAAGGCGCGTAGAGTCGAGTCAACCATTGTGCTACAGAATTTGAGCATAAACAAATGCACATGGGGATCTTACAATGCGCCAACAATGAACAACACACCAGCGCGCAATTCAATTAAACAGCGTGCGAGCATTCTGTTTGTTTTCATGCTCGAGCGACATAACATTATATTTAAACGCATCTTTAAATCCCTGACAGGAACGCGTTGACTCACGAACAAACGAAAATAACCCAAAATATCCTGTTTTTAAAGATCGTTTCGTTCAGTAACAGACGTATGAAGACAAGACACGGAAGGAAAATGCGTGTGGTTAAATACCCACCAGCACACAATGCCGTACCGTCTTCCGCACTGGGCTCGATAAACATAATGCCAGCCATTTAATGCTCATACGGTGATACACACGCATTTGTTAGCAACACACATGCCCGTTAACCGGTGTAAAGTCTAATTATCAACAGGTTCATGCCAGTAGGCCGGTTTTGACAAGCGGACGCGGGTCGATAGGGTGATTGTTTTCATTTTTCCGTCGAGGCCTAAACAGCGCGCCGCCACGGGCCCTGGTGAGGCAGCGCATCGGGCCACACTACGCTGTCACTCGGGTTATTTTCGGCACTTACCGGGTCCGAGCGCTTCCATGGCCGAGGGCTCTCTCTCCGTCTCTGTCCCGGCCTGGCGGCTCCGTACCGACACTGATATTGGGGGCGGTATCTCGAAGCTGAAAGTGGCAAATTTAAGAAATGGTAGGATGCGTAGATGTGCTGCGTTCTACTCTGCCTGCGTTGTCTACTGAGTGATTTAAAGCAGATCCATGGGATTTGTATGTGCGCATGCGCGGGGACGCGAAATTCGGTTGGTGGATTGCCCACATTGACACACAAGGAAAATGATAAAGGTTTGGGCGGTGAGATCCACACAGTCAGATCCAAAGGCTCTCAATCAAGTGGATTGGTGTTATATAATGTATTTTTAGGAGCAGCCTTTTGGTATTAAAATGTTTTAATTTATCCCTGGTCACTTGATTATTTGAATCCAGGATCAACCTACTGCGTGTAACGTTACACACTTTCAGTTGTAAGTGACACCTGGCATGTGCATTGACTAATATCAAATTAATGTCGGGTTGGCTTAACACAAGTAATGACACGTATTTTTCAAAATTCAATTTTCTCTTTATCCTTGTATATTTTATGTTAGCAATCCGCGTAGCGCAAAGTAACATAGTTGACATGATTTATTGTGGACGTATTTTGACCCCCAATGGAAAGTGGTCTTGCTTGCAGGAACTGTTGTTGTCCATCTACAGTCAACTTTGACCAATCCAATGCGGTATTGGTGCCGTAGCCTGACCAATCAGCACAGCATCGAAGGCGCCTAACAACTGTTTGTCCAATGGTTGGCCTCGAAAAGAATGACGCGGTCTGTTAAAGAAAAGCGCTCTAGCCCAGCGCGCGAAGAATTGAAGTTTAATTCCTTTACCACTATCGGGCGGGAGATGGATGTATAGGTTCTAGCATTCTAAAACTACCATCCACATTTGGACTTTATGAAGTTTAAGATATAAATATTACATTATTTGTCTTTGGAGTGATTGGTTTCTGCGGTTTTGTACCGAATTGAGGAAAATATGAGCTCTCTTCTCTCTGAGCGGGTAATGTATCAAAGGAAATACCTTAAATAACTTAAATAATCATTAAAAACAACGACATTCGCTTTATATCTTAAAATGACAACCATTTAACCGAGGAAGTGAAAACGTTTTGAATGAGTTCATCTTTTTTTGTATTTCACTAGCCAGCCTAACGTTAGCTATTCACAACGTTAACTGTTGCTGCTCTTTTGTCACAAGCGGCAGGCTTTCATGCCAATGAATCATTGTTTTATTTTGTCTTGTTATCTTTACAATTTGTTGTATTCTTAAAGCTGTTGTAGCATTTATAACACAGCACTGACATTAAACTATGTAACATATTCTTACGTTAATGTGCACTTGTTTGCTTTCTGATTGTTGTGTGGTAACGTTAATTTAAATAGCTGTAGCGTTACAGTAATGACAAAACAGTGCAATATTTACATCCCTTTATGGTTGATCAAATCTTACGATTGTATTTTATCTTTTTATTTAACGTTATGCTTAAATGCTTATGTAGCATGTTTGCTATCATTTGTAGCCTGTGGATCCCCTGCTTGAGGGAGGAACAGCTGCGAGTGATTCAGACAGTGGAATGGGATCACCAATGGAAGAGCCTATGACTGACACAAATCTGGTCATTGATGATCAACAAGGTAAGAGACGATTGAAATAACTTATGCAGGTTTACATCTAAATGTCAATCTGTCTGCTTTCCACTACACTGTTCATACTGAATGTTTTGAACTTGTTATAGTTTTAACACTAAATATATTGTCTAAGTTGTAGATCTTCTCTCAAAATTTGTGTCATAGATTCAGATGACGATGATATCACAGTGAGTCGAAAGGGACGTTTGCGAAAGGCACTTCGGGACAGCGACAGTGATGGAGAGCAGGAAGAGGCGGGAATGGCAAATGCTCTGGTCCTATCAGAGTCCAGCGAGGAGGAGAAAAAGACCAACGAGACGAAGAGCATCAAAAAGAAACTGGGCAGTAGAATATCCCGCCTCTCAATGGAAAGTGATGAAAGTGAGCCAGAGAAAGAAGATGTTCAAGTCAAACCAAAAGAAGCAAAGAAAAAGAGGGATAAGTCACACAGACGCAGAGAGAAAGACAAACGCAATGCATCCCTTGCAAAGCGACTGAAAGATCGAACAGAGGTGATTGTTTTTTGAGGGGAATGTTTGGCATCAAGTGAATTTTCTTTTGGGCTGTGCATCAAGATTCTGATTATTTCTTTTCAGGATTCCCCTCCACCCAAAGCACTTTATGACAGCGGTTGTCTTCTGGGAGACTCTGATCTATTTGATGCACAGCTGGACGAAGATTCCGAACAGCATCTTGAGGAAGAAGATGAAGAGTCACTGAACGCCATCAGATCAGCTGTGAAAAAGAAGGCAAAACGCAAAGTAAGCTGTCATTGGTTAACCTATGCTAAAATGTATCTATGAGCGCTTTTCCACCATCGTGCCAAACTTTTCCAAGCACAGTCTGAAGCGGTTACAGTTATGTTTCCACGTGAGCCTGGTTCGACACGGCACAGTTACAAACTGTTCACAGCTCGGCCAATGAATGTGCGCAGAGGCGTTATAGCTCAGTTTCTTGTTACCGAGGCAGCGCGGGAAGCGTTTGTGTTTACATTCTGAAGATTTATATTATCAGGCCTGCACGTGAAATGTTTAAGCAATGAGAATGATTCAGCGTGATGGTGGAAAAAGAGCTCTATGAATGTTGAATTGTAAACCCTAAAGTACAGATTTTTTTCACCCATAGCCTGAGTTGTCAGAGTTCAGTGGAGGTGAAGAACAAGAGAACAAGCCACAGCGGAAGGTAGACATTTCTATATTACAGCAACACGTCAATTAGTTGTTTATTCCGTGACTTCAATAAAAATCGTTTTTTTCTGTAAACAAATTGTGTCCTCAGGAGAGAAAATCTGCAAAGGCCAGCAAGGAGGCACTTAGACAGCTTTACAGTGACAGTCAGAGACTGGTGCGAGGTCAGTCGGTTCACATATGCTCACTGTGGATGGAACATATTTTCATGTCTCATAAATTGACATTAGTGTCTCTTCCGCCTTTGCAGAGTCAGTGGTCGGCCTTCCTTATCACATGCCAGAGCCCAAAAGTATTGATCAGTTCTTCAGAAGACGACCACGCCCAGAGGGTCCTGCCATGGCTTTGCTCAAGTATGGGATCAATCACTTATTGCTTATTAACCTGTTTTGTACTGTCTACAGAAAATAACCAAAACATTCCTTTTTTAAGGTCTGCCAAATACCAAGCTTGTATTTTAGAGGCCAGTGCAGCACCTCCTCTAGATCAAAATCAAGCCAATACCTCTGAACATGTGCCTCAACAGGACACGAGTCTTCAGACAGACTCATCCGTGGTTACAAACCAGACATTCAGCACATCCCTTCCCTCAACAGACAGCACTACCAGCACTCACCAGGAAGCCACTACTGACAGAGAAGCACGTACAGAAAATGATACAAGCACTAACAGTCCCAAACCTGTGGTTGAAGAGAAAGATTATGCCATTGATGATGCTGAACATTTAGATAATGCACCGCAGCAGATGTCGACTGCGGAGATCCAGACTGAGGATTTCGCACAGCCATCGGTGACTGAACCTGCCCCACAAGTGGCAAAACCTCGAAAGGATAAGTTGGCCAGGCTAAGAGAACTTGGTCTAGATCCTCCTCCAGTGGCGAAACTGTGTGCTGACGAGGGGGATTTTGTTCACCTGGAGCCGCCTCAGGAAAACCCAGGTAAACATAGAGACAATGATGTTCAATTTGAGCTTTCCTCGCCATTTTTCATAACATGATTGTTTGTCTGTTGCAGCTCTGAAAGCACTACAGGAACGGTTTTTGAAGCACGTACAGCCTGTCGCCCGCCCCAAAGGAGAGCGCACTATGCAGCTAAGTGTGGTAAGAAAAGACAATGCCCCTTCTGGACAGCAGGAACTACACACTGAATCCATCACTATCACCGTTAATGAGGAAGAGGACCCTGCAAAAGCCAAACCGGGTACTGATGGCACATTTACAACAATGCACTGATTTTGTTATAGTGGATGTTTAAGTGTGTTTCTTGCTTTCTGTTCATTAATCGATTCTCTGTGTATGAATTGTCTTCTAGGTGAGAAACTGGTTGTCCTAAAGTCTCGTTTGCAGCAGGCCATGGCCATCCGCAGGAAGGAAGAAAGGGAGCGTAGGGCTGCTCTGCATCGCCTTGACAACGAGGATTGTGAGGAGGAGGAAGCTGAAATGACTGAGTCAGAGGATGAAGAGGTATCAGAAATAAGCATCACTTTGCATAGCTGGTCATTATTTGTGAAACATTTCTGTATCAACTCTACGTCCCTTTATTTAATCGAGAACGAGTGTAACATCTATAGTTACAGTGAAGGAAATTCAAATTATTTGATCCCTGCTGATTTCGCAAGTTTGCATCCTCACAAAGAAATGAGGGGTCTATAATTTTTTTGGTGTGTTTTTTTAACTGATAGAGACAGAATATAACAAAATCAGGGGAATTTTTTTATATTAAGGTTATAAATTGATATGCATTTCAGTCAGTGAAATAAGTATTTTATGCCGGGAAAAAATTACTTTGTACTTCGTGGAGAAACCCTTGTTAGCAAGCACAGAGGTAAGATGTTTCTGATAGCTGGTCACCAGGTTTGCACATTGTCAGGATATATTTTAGTCAACTCCTCTGTCAATCTTTAAGGTTTCTCGGCTCTCGCTCAGCAAATTGGAATTTTAGCATCCTTCACAGATTTTCTATGGGACTAAGGTCTCGAGACTGGCTAGGACATTTAATGTGCTTCTCCTTAAGCCACTCTTTGGTTGTCTTGGCAATATGTTTGGGTCTTTGTCATGTTAAATGCACATCCATGACCCATCGTCAGTGATCTAGTTAAGGGGAGGAGGTTCTCGTCCAAGATATTACAGTACATAGGCCTGTCCCTCAGCCCTTCAATGCGGTGAAGTCATCCTGTATACCTGTAGCAGAGAAAAAGCCCTAAAGTATAATGTTTCCAACACTGTGCTACTCTGTAGGGATGGTCTTCTTGGGGTCATAATCAGCATTTCTTTCCCACCAAAAACAGGAGTCAATTTTGGTCTCACAGCAGTGCCAGCACTTTCGCGAAAGCCTTTTCTGAATCATTTTAATGTTCATTATCTAACTTTAGATGAGCCAGGCCTTCTTGGGCAGGAGGACCTTGTTGGTGCTTCAGGATTTCTATCTATTGTGGCATAGCGTGTTACCAATGGTTGGCATGCTTACTGTGGTCCCAACTGTCTTAAAATCATTAACGAGCTTCTTCTGTGTAGTTCTGGGCTGATCTTTAACCTTTCTCATGATCCTCTTTACTCCATTTGGGAGATCTTGCTGGGAGCTCAAGACCAAGGGCTGTTGATAGTTATTTTGTGTTTCTTCTATTTCCAAATAATTACACCAACAGTTGTCTCCTTCTCACGAAGCTTCCGTCTGTAGCCTATTCAAGGTTTGTGCAGGTCTACAATCTTGTCCCTGACATTCTTTAAAACCTATTTGGTCTGGAACATGGTGGTGGAGAGGTTGAAATGGAAGATACAGATTCTGTTGGCAGGCAGCTTTTATAAACATAACAAGCTGACTTAGGAGTACTTTCTTAAAGTGTCAGGACTAATCTGCGCTCCATGTAGGCACATAACTAATCTGTGGGGCCAGAATTCTTTCTAGTTGTTAGGGGATTAAATACTTATTTCACTGACTGAAATGCAAATCAATTTAAAACCTTTATATAAAAAAAATTCCCCAGATTCTTTTTGTTCCGTCTCTATCAGTTAAGATAAACCTACCATAAAAATGATAGACCCTTCATTTCTTTGTAAGCAGGCAAACTTACTAAAGTTTAAGGGAATCAGATAATTATTTCCCTAACTGTATCTGTAAGTGTACAGAATTTTATTTGTCAGTTGACTCTTGTTTTATTCTCAGGGAGTTGATGTGTTGTTGGGGGATAATGGTGCGGAAGAGGAAGACGAAGCAGCGGAGGAGGAAGGTGAAGATCAAGTCTCATTGAAGACATGCCCCTCTCCAGGCTTTAAGAGTCCCTCTCCTACTCCAGCAGACACTGATGGCACATTGATGCTGTTTGCCGGCAACTCCTGTTCCAGAACAGGGTGTGTGTTTGTTTTGGATCATAAATAGGTTGCATACTTTGATCTACTTTGCATATTTTGATCTACTTTGCATACAGCATCTATACTAACTGAATATCATCAATTCCAGTGATGGTTTGAGAAGATCAGGACCAGCTGGCCATGAAGCTTACAATAAAATGGGTGAGTGCAAATTGATGAATTGTGCATGCCCAGTGTTTTGCCTGCTGCTCTTACGTGTTGACAAGTGTAATATTTTTCTTTGGCATTTCTGAAGGTTTTCTGTTTACTTCACAGAGGAGGATGATACTCTATCAATGGCTAAGGACAGCAGTCATAACAGCAGCTTTGAGCTAATGGGCTCAATGATTCCATCATACCAGCCAGTGAGCAGAGCTGGAGGCAGAGGCCTGTCTACCAGTGCGTTCCGCTCTCCCTCTCCATGCCTCTTCAGACCCAGTTTCCTCGGCTCTGCTTCAAAGGTGAGGCACTCTCCATTGACTTAAGAGTGTGTGTGAATTTATGCAAAGTCTGAAATCATTTGCAGAATCCTTGAGATTATTAGGGTAATTAAGAGGGATTGTTAAGACAAAAAATAAATTCTGTCATTTATTCACCCTCATGTTGTTTAAATCCTTAACATGATTCTTTTTTCTCTGAAACACAATAGAAGATATTTTAAGGAATGTCTTTATTAACAATCTTAATCTCTTCTGTCTCAGAGCTCAGGTAAACTCTCTGAGCCCTCACTCTCTCTCCCTGTGGAGGACTCTCAAGACCTTTACGCACCCTCTTCTCCAAGTGAGTCTGCCCTCCCTCCGGCTGGGGACTCCCAGGGTCGATTCTCTTTGGAAGAGGACACCCACTCACAGCTACTGGATGCCGATGGCTTCCTAAACGTCGGCCCTCGCAGTTTGCCCCGCCGCTCTCACAAGCGCCAGCTTATACTAGACAGCCTGGATGAAAACGCCATGGACGCTAACATGGGAGAGCTCCTAGGGCTCTGCTCGGAGGGCTTCGGCTCAGGGAAAAACCAGCCAGGGAACTCGCAGCCTGGAGCGGAGGATGAGCTGCTGGGACTGTGCTCTGGAGCTTTTACCACACAGTCTGAAGAACCATCCGTTCGGCCCAAGACGACAAACATGGCCTTGGTGCCGGAGAAGCAGAGAGGGGGTAGTCATGGCAGTTCAGATGCAGACATGGACCAGCTACTGGCTCTCTGTTCCGGCAAGTTCACAGGAAGCCCATGTAAGTCTTGCTGTATGCACTCTAGAGTGTTCCTGTAAACAAGGGCATCTTTTCATGAAGGTTTGTAATAACACTATATTTTACCTGTGTTTTTAGCTTCTTCTTCACGTCTATCAGTCTCCAGTCCTGCTTTTGAAAAGCCCTCTGAAAAAAGGTGCGCATAATATTTTTTTTAGATTTAGTATTGACTTACTCCAAATTGAATTGTTTTCATGTCTAGTTTGTTGTCTTGCTATGCAGAAACAAGAAAATAATTGAAGAAGAAGAAGAAGAGGAGGGCGACTGTGAATTCCATCTCCTGTCTGATGTTGACAGCTTTAGTGGGAAGGTACTTGCTCAATAGATCTTTCAGAATATTCTCTTTTTTTTGCAGTTATAATCTGTGTGGTGAGAAGATTTAAGTGTTTGTTTTTAAACAGTTCCCACTGCTCTATCGATGTTAAGGGCCGTTAACAGTGTTTTTTACATAAATAAAGGAGGATAATGAAGAGGAATCTGATGCTGAAAAGGAGGAAAATGAAAATGAGGAGGAGGAGGAGGAGGAAGAAGAAAGAGAAGCAGTCTTTGGGCGACGCCCTGGGAAAAAGAAAATGTATGTTTCAAACAGGTTCCTGAATCCTGCCAGTGTATTAAAGTTGATGCACATTTTAGGGTGGTACATATTACATTTTGTATTTTTTATGTGGCTATCATTGTATCGTAACAGGCGTTTGGCTCAGTTTGTGGATTCAGAGGCAGAGCTGTCAGGCAGTGATTTGGGCAGTGAGGATGAGGATGAAGAAGGTGGAGATGAATACGAGGATGAAGATATACAAGAGGAGCTTCCATCAGATGAGGAGTTGATGGACCAAGTGAACAAAATCCACATGTAAGAAATATTACCTTAATCATCTAACTTTATGTTAGTTGCTGGAACCGGAAAGTATTTGTTCCTTTAATTGCCAAAGCAGCTGAAATGCTTGTTGGGTAAGTTTGCATTTTACAGCCGAATGCACAAATGGGCATGTTAGCTCTTGAAGCAGACTTGCTCAAATGTTTATGTAAACGTGCCACTAGGGGGCGCCAGGATGTTTGTTTTAAACTAATGCGGTTCTGCTGATACAGTTTCCAATTACTCAAGTGTAACATCTGTATTATTAACCCAGATTGCAGCTTATCAAATCTTTAAAAAAAATGTCTCTGTATAGACTTTTATCTTTAAAATGCCCCATCAGTCTGAATGTGAGGATCATCATGTTCTTCTAATAGGAAACATGTATTAGATGATGACAAGAGAAAACTGCGACTGTATCAAGAGCGTTACCTTGCTGATGGTGACCTGCACTCTGACGGACCTGGACGAGCTCGACAATTCCGCTGGAAAAACCTTGGTGAGTTTGGCTAGACAACATCTTGTCTCCCTCAGTATTCTGCTACTGATATTATTTGTGTGACCAGGTCTATAAACGGCTGCAGTGCATGTGTCTTAAATGTGTGTCTTCATATTTATTAAAGTGATTTTTCTTTTAACCAGATGATAATTTTGAGTTTGGTGGATCGGATCCTAATGGAGATGAGGAAGAGGAGGATGAAGAAATTGATCAAGTGGAGTTACAAAGACGTAAAGAGAGGCTAGAGAGGGATCAGTGGATAAGAGAACAGGTCTGTGTGTGTCTTGTAGAAAGTTATTTTATGTTCTGTGATTGCGTTCATATAACTGACTTGTGTCCTGTTTTGTAGAATGTAGCTGAGGCCAAAAAGGGGGAAGATATGGAAGATGAAGAAAAGATAGTAGATGAGGACAGTCAGTTTATGAAGCTTGCCAAGAAGGTCACTGCCAAGACACTTCAGAAGAGAGGTAAGTTTACTGTTTAGTATCGCTTAATGAGTTTGTGTAACTGTGCATAAGTTGTTTGAATCAATTGATTTTTTAAGTAGAGCAGAACCTTCATCATAGTGTATGTTTTTCGCTTTCCCCATGATAGAAGTTCACAAAGCACATTGCTAAAAAAAAACAACTTGATTACATGCACAGAAGTTAAAAATGTTCTATCCTATTTTTAGACACTCCAGTTGTTCTGCAAGAGAAGGCCGCTCTTAACGCCAACCAGTTCCGGAAGCCATTTGATTCCACTGTGGTAAGAACTCATGCCTCCTCTCTGCACATTTACTTCTATAGTTCTCTGCTTCTGTGTTGAAAATCTCCTGTGATTGACCGCATTAAACTTGTATTTTGTATCTCCAGGTCAAAAGAGGCTCATTGCTCAGTCAGCCTCGGTCAATGTTACAGAAATTAGCCAGCATCTCTGACAGCAATCCCTTGGCCCCACGTAACTCCAGAGGTTTCCTCTTCCAAACCTTGTCACCGGAAAAAGAAACCCCCAAATCAGACGGCCCCAAGAAACAGGTATGTGGTTTGATCTTGAGGTTTTATTTGGTCCCTTTTACACTTAAAATGCAACCTGTATCAGTGCGATATCACAAACCCCACACAGGGTGTACAAGATCATTGCAGTTAATATTTCTACCACAGGATGGAGTCATAGTGATTGGTTTAAATTAAGAGATTATTAGTAAATGTTTCTCGGCAATGAAGAAGTTTTTGTTGTATAGTGGTATATTAAAGTGCATTAATATTCATGCCTACTAATTGTGATCAAAATATTTTTTACTGGATTTACCACAGATTAAGAAAAGAGGACAGACTGACACTTTGGCCCCTGCTGCCAAGCGAACATGTTTTGGGAACCCCCTCAAACCTGCAGGACCACCACGAAGTATTTTCAGCTATCTGGAGAACTGATAAGTTGCCTCCAACAACACCAGTATTACTAACAATTAATATATGGCTTGAATCTTCCAATTGGCTATACCAAATTCCATGATTATGAATGTTGGATATGTTTGCTGTTTGGATTGTTTATGGTTTACACTGTTTCTATCATGTAAATATTGTGATTTTCTTTTAAGTGATGTATTTTTATTTGTTTTTATAAAAAATTGTAAATTAAAGTGTATTTTAAATGGTTACGCTGTTATTTCTCTTCTTAACCGAAAAACCTCTATAATGCATCCTCATCTATAATCATTAATTTTGAAAACCGTCTAAGCGAACTCGAGGGTGGTGTTCTTGGCAGCACATGGTCCCATAGGCCACAAGCTTCTCTTTTTTTTACCTCTAATTCTTAATTCATTCTGGGTTAACTTAAGTTTACCCAGCCAAGTGTCTAGGTATGAATGGTTGGCATTTTTGGGTCTTTTCTGTATCTGTAACTCATTATAAGAGCTCTTTTAATCAGCCTCTACTGAGCTCCTAGCGAGAGGAGCTGAGGTTCCTCATTAAGTTTTCTGTTTTAAGTTTTTTTTCCAAATGGAGTAACCTTGCTCCAGGGTGGACACAGCCCCTGATTTTTTTTGCCTATAATTGTCATGAGACCACAGCGATATGTTAAACACCAGCACAGCTTTCAGAAGCAGCTGCACTATTCGTCCATCATTTAATCATGCAGTTTTAAGAAATCTCAGTTACTGCAACATGCTGAACTTCAACATCTTTGCATTTTAACCCGTGACATCAAACAATTGTGTTGAAAAGAATTGACCTTGTCAAAGTCACAAAAAAACGAATTCCACAGCGGCTGCCAAACCTTGTTGCCTCTGTGTATATGGAGAGCTCTTGGCCAACTGGTAGAATGTGCAGTAACTGCCACAGTGGATCTGTGTGGTGGCTTTTGACGGCAATGCCAGGGGTTGGTTCCTCTGGGCTCTGTCACTGCTCAAACCACTGGGGTCTGAGACATGCAACTGAACTGAGAGAAATGGGTCATAACTGCAGGCTGCTCGTGTCTAAGCAATTGCTTCTGTGTTTTGGCATTGGCAGGTTCTTTTTGCAACTTATCATGGTTATGATGGACACAATCCAGCTTGTTTATATTTAAGGCCATAATATTTTCCCCAACCCCCCGTGTTTTACAGATAATACATTTCAGAACCGATGTGGTACGTGTTAAAGCTTATTTTTTACATGGATACTCAGTCAAGCATCTCTTGCCTCTCGCTCAACTCTTCGTTCTCGCTTCTTCCCTGGATTGTTTGCTTGATGTAGATGATTTTCCTTGTGACGAAGCCGCAGGCGAGTTCTTTCATTTGATGTATTTTTCATGTGTTAAGGCTATTATTGAGAGATGGAAGGGGGGAGAGTGGAGACAGCCTGAAGGTGCGACACTTGAATGGGGATGTTGTTGGACAGCGAAGTGGGGGAGAGCAGAGTTCTCTTCTGTCTGCACCAATTGCTTGTCATGGGATATGTAGGGGATGTATTTACTGAGTCTGTCTGATGTGCCAGCACCAAAACAGTCACACATCTCATGATAAGCCATCATAAAGCTGGCACTGTACAGAAATAAAGCTGGTTGTAACAGGTCATTAACTGTTCATAATGATCATCTGTTCTTTTAGGATTGCATTAGCAGCACAGATGTTGTAGTTTTGATTCTCAGTGAACACACGTTATTATAAATTTGTTTGAATGGACTTTGGATAAAAGCGTCTCGCAAACACATTACTGTAGTGACGAGAGATATAAAAGCAGAATAGTAGTTATACCAAAATAAAGCAGTATTACTTTTCTTCCGGTGGACTATTTCCGCTCTAATTTCCATTTTAGTGCTTTCCAGTTGAGAGGTCCCTTCCCAGTTTAGGAAGTGAGTCACGGAAGACCAGTACACGGGAAAAGGGAGCGGATGGGAGGGGGAGGAATCAGATCAGCATCGGTAGGAGGAGGAGGGGAAAACAGGGAGGTCGCTGTATCTTATTCGCGGAAGGAAATCGGTCAACACGGTAAGACAATGCCCTCTAATAATTGATCCTCAAATGTTATTGTCAATCAAAGATTTATGCGAGCGCTAAATAAAAATGGAGAGAGGTTTTCGCGCGCTCCGGATGTGAGCGGTTTATAGCTGAGGCCGAGGCAGAGGAACCGAGAGATGGGGTGAGACCATTTGCAACGTCGCTCTTACGTAATCCAAGTTAGCCTATTTTCTGATGCTTCGTCTGTTTATTTCGTAAATATTTTACGTTGGCATTTAAGTGTTTTGAAGCCTTTTGTAAATCGAGAATATGTGTTCGTTTGGACGCTGATCGAGCATCGAAATCGCACTGAAGCGTTTGATTTGAGCTTCCCCTTACGAACATTAACCATGGTTTTACAAAAGTAACCACAGTTTTACCATGTTATTTATTAGTAAAACTATGGTAATACAAATAATAATTAATCTGGCAAAACATGGTTATCAAATTACGGTTAATTTTTCTTCGTATTTGTACGTGTACGTGTGTGTCGTATTTGACTTCCTTAAATCGCCACATCCAGGCGGCTATTTAAATATAAAGAATGGTTTAGGTTTGATACTGTTCTCTAGAGGCTAAATTTGGACTACTTGCAGATTTTCTGTCCTCGGTCATTTGGAGGCGATTATTATTTCTGCCTTAAGGCGCGCGACCCTGGATGGCTGGTTGCTGTTCTTCAGCACCACATGGCCTCGCAGCGCCTGTCACGCGCGGGATTGACAGGCCCCCGAAGTTATTAGGTGGACTGTATCTGTGAGAGGACATCTGAATATTTTATGTCACCGAAATGGAGAACATGTCGTGGAATTGCATCACTGAATATTTGATGTTTTATTTCAACCATTATTAGCTTGGTATTGTAGGCAGGGACATTATTTACTGCGTGTCGTTGGCTTTTAAACATTTTCTTGTTTTGTCACAAACTATAGGCCTATTCACTGCCAAAATATAATAATAGTACGATGTGTCGTTTTGCTTTGGATTGTTTTACGAATATTTTTCACTAACTTCATTCTTTTTGGTCTTTTTCCTTCTAGAGCAAGTGGATCTCAAACAAAATCGAAAATGCTTGAACAAGATCGAGCCATGAACCCTGTCTTAGGAGGTCAGGGGCCGGTTGGGAAACCGTCAACTTTGCGTATCTATTCCAACACCCAAAAGAGATGTGAGAAAGATGGCAACTTCAACTTCCTGGGCCAAGATGATGACCCCATGACAGGAGATGAAAATCGCAACCAGGTGCGCCCAAGATCTCTGGGTCCGTTGGGTCGTGATCCACCCCTGTCTGCCAACCACTATGGGCCGGGGAGCCTCTCCCCTTTGTCTCGCTTGCCTTGCTGGAGCCCTTTGGAGCCCCTTCCTGAGATTGAAAGCGGAGATGATATGGGTGGCAGAGTGCCCCCGGATGGCGCAGAGGAAGGCAAACTGGATGAAGAGACGAGGAGGGTGATGGATGATGAGAAAAAGCAGACTTTGGAGGAGACTCAAAAAGCAGAGGAACTACTGGATGAGGAGGAAGAGGACGATGGGGTGATAGAATGGGCAGACAGTGACGAAGAGTTTGAGTTTAGCTATAGGTCTGAAAGCTCTTCTCCTCTTAGCACAGGAAGTGTGGATGTAGCTTGTGATGTGGCCCACAACACCATCTGGGACCAGATCTGCAATGGGCGTCCAACAGATGACCCCTTAAAAACCCCAAAGCATAGTGAAGATGATAAAGTAGAGCAGTTCAGAGAGAGTGTAGAGGGTGCCGATCCGGTAGCAGATGCTTCTTCAGACTCCGAAAATGACCCGGATTCCGAGCTGCCGGACCTTATGCAGGGCGTTTGGACTCTCCAGGATCGAGAGAGGTTTAAAGCACAGGAGATGGAGAAGCATCAGGTACAGCTGACCATGTACCGTCGCCTGGCTCTTATCCGTTGGGTCCGCACCTTACAGAACCGAGTTCAAGAGCAGCAGAACCGCCTCCAGTCCAGCTTTGATATTATTCTAACACACAGGAAGGAGCTTCTGCGGATGGGTGCTGCTGCAGTGGCCCAATAACAAAAACAAACAGAATAGTCATGGGACCAACAGATAACACAAGCGAGAGACTTTGGGTTGTCATGTGAAAAGTAATCTTAGCATCTCTGTTGCCAGGAGAGTTATATCACTATTAGAATTGTGGTTAAGAGTCCTTCAAAACATCACCCCTGAGTTGACCATTGGTTTCTTTTGTTTTTCAAACGTTTGCTGAACTAACATTTTTAAATAATTATACATGTTATTAGTGTGTAAAGAAAATACAAAGTATAATAAAATATATATTTAATGTATATACGTATAGACTCCAGCATTCCCTGTGACCCCAATAGAAATAGGTGGCAGATGATGAATGAATGGATGGAAAAAATATATATCAAATAAACTTTTGAATAATTATGAGTGTTGTTTCCTTACGTGAAATGCTTATTTCTTGGGTAGTAAATCACTGCATACTACATAGCACTAAATTGTTTTTTCAATGTGCCTATAATGTGACAAAGATATATCACCCAAATGATTTCAGAATCATCCTCATGTCATTCCAAACATGTATGACTTTCTTCTGCAGAATACAAAAGAAAGGTTAGAAAAAAACGTTGGTAACCAAACAACATTATCACGCATTGACTGTTTGCATGGACACAACTGAGACATTTGTTAAAATACTACCTTTTTTGATGAAAAATTGCTTTTGAAAGACAAAAGGGTTGACAAATGGCAGACCTTCATTTTTGGGTGAACTGTCCCTTTAAAGTAACATTCATGGGTAAGATCAACAAAAAATAGCTTCATAGGGAACGGCATGTTCACTTATGAAAGTTTGTAAACATATTCTATTATGTGGAGCAAACAAGTTTATTATAGACATCTTATATAAGAACATTTGGATATTTTGCTGTAAGGCATGGTGTTTCATCGGGGCAAGATGTTCAAAGCTCTCTCTCTCTCTTTGACCTTTAGTGGCAGTGCTCTCTTATAAACCACACAATGTTTAATTGTTTCTCCTTATCACACGAAGTGTTATGTGCAAGTTTAAATCAAAGTGGTCTGCATCATCTAAATAGCATGGGCTCTGTATCTTGTTGCCCAGGGCTGAGAGCGTCTGGCCTTTCAGTGTGTATGCGTGTGCCTGCGTGTTTACGGAGATACCAGTGTTTGTCCTATAATCCACAAGCAAAGCAGTGCTGCAGGGTAAGAATTGCCTTGCTTTGTGTCCCAGAGGGAATTGGACAGCGTGCGCCTCGAGGGTCCTGGTCCAATGCGGCCCGGTGAGCAGCCCTCAGGTCCAGCCAGCCAGACCCCGGGGCGACATGAGGGATAATCCGTCGTTTTCCCAAAAATTGCGCGGATTTATACCTTGACTAACCTTACGCACCCTTGTGCGAATGTACTAGAGATTTGCGTGGTTAATTAATTGCTGGGTCGTCTTTGGCTACATATCAAAACAAAAGTTCGCGCTGAGAGAATTACACGTCTTTGAATGAATTTTTGTATTGAAGCTCATAAACAACCCCGTAAAAGTGCTTAAAATGTGTTTGCTACAATGGATAACAAGTTCTACTCATTTATCAACAAAAGCTCATTTTGTTTTGTTAGACACACTTGACGAATTGGTGAAAGCGTGGGTCATTTTAGGATGTAAAAAGTGAATTTAGTCTTTAATAGAAAACCGTATCCGCCAAATTGTAGACTAATCAAAAGTTTATTTTCATGGCAATAGCGTATATATTTATATCCTTTGTTGAGGAGTGAACTGTTGATAGTTCAGCAGTGATTTTTCATTTCACCCGGCGTTTCTTCACCCAGAAAGCGTTCAAAAAATAAGCAAAAGCCACACTGTATAATGTAGGAAGTGGGACAAACCGCCGAGTGAGAAGCTTCCCGCTGGGCGCGAATAACGGCACCGGTGAGAACGTCTCTCCACCCGAAGAGAAGTACGACACGGGTGTGTTTCCAGGTGCAGAGCTGCTGATTCAGTGTATATACTTCACTTCGAAAGTTATGTTAAGTTTCTACTTTATTTATTTAACAGCATTTAACGTATAAACTGGAATACGTTCATACATTAGATTATTTCTCTTTCTGACCCTATAGGGTCAGAAACTATATTTTATTTTATATTTTGTTATTTTGATAAATCTCACAACTTTTTACGCACCGTGAGTGGCAGGTAAATATGGTTTCCCACTAACAATTTAATAAGATTAACATTTTAATATGTAGTCAATTCCTTAAATACTCAAAGAAAAAAATTTGCAAACGAATTTTAGACTGCAAACGACCTTTTGCCCTATAGTTGCATTAAACCGTCTTAACACTAGGGGTCACTCTAAGTCACCATCGTATAAATAAGCGTCAAGGCTAGTAAAGCATTTCCGTAGAAAAGTGTGCCCTCTAAGATTTAAACTCTTTCTTTTTCCCTCTCTCTTACCTCTCTTCTCATCTTTCCCTCTTTATGATGCAGTGTGACAGTGAGATAGCCTCTAGCACTCCACTGGCGTGGAAACAATCAGCTTGGACAGAGAAGGGGTGGCAGTGAGTCGGCTGGAATGTTGACAGCCTTAGGGTCTGTCCATGATTAGGATATGTCCAGGAAAAAAAGATAGATAGATAGATAGATAGATAGATAGAAAAAAGATATAATAGAGAGAAAACATTTCAATACATGATACAATAACAATGACATTGCATAGTACTACATATATTATAATAAACTTTCATTAAGTAACACAAATCTGGTTTTGTAATATTATTGCATAATCATCTTAATGATGGTCCCGTTTATGGTGTGAAGTGACTTAAAGGCCTGTTGGTTGAAGAGGGATCAGCTGCGTCGTCTGCTTTAACCAGCTAATAAATATGAAAACAGCAGGTTTAAACTTTTATTCGTTTGCTGCTTGAAAGGATTATACCCCTCTATGGAGTTCCATGTAAATCCCAAAACCTCATAATGCCCAATGTTTTCCCATAAAAATGTGTTGAACAAAGGCGCTTGAATGGGGGCTCTTTCACGCATAAGGGGGTTTTCACAGGACTTCATTGAGGAAGGGTCGACCACACGACGCCCCGCGATAATCTCTCCGCCGGTGAAAGCGCGGCTCGGAGCGGCAGGTGCGTGTGCCAGGCACGGGGGTCACAGGGCCGATGGTGGTGGGGGAGCTCGCCATGTCAAATCCTCCCAGCTGCCGGTAGGAATTTTTTCAGAGGCTGTCACTTCCATTTAGCTTGCTCTTTTTCACTCCTGCAGATGAAGTGGTCCCTCTCGTGCCCAGGTCCTATCGACGCCCTCTTCCACTTAACAAAAGCAGAGCGCCACTAAACGACGACAGGCCGAAACAATGAACTCAACTCGAGCCGCTCTCAGCGCCGTGAAATTGCAGATTAAACCGAAAAAGCGGTGCGTTACGTTTTCTTCAAGAATGCAAATGTGGAAATTACAATTTAAAACACGCTCCTATCGGCGCGTTCTCATCATATTTCTCTGTTGCACCCTTTGTTCTGGGTTTTATTAAGTAAAGTTAGAAAAGATGTATGTAGTACAACACATCGTGTGTGTGATGACCCCCACTGCGTCATGAACTATTTATAACACTGTAGATAGGAAAACTCCAGATTTCACCTTCAATAATTGAAGTGGGGGCCCACACAAAAACCATGAATACTATTAACTTGCCGTACCCTGCATCCTCCACCTATACTCTTAATCTGAGTTCAAAACATGCCCCAGTCTTAACAAACTACCCTTGGGCCATGAGTCCATAATCCCCAAACTCAGACGGGCTCCCTCTGGAGCCATGGCAGAAACAATGTGTCTCTGAAAGCTCAGTCTTGCTCCTTTTCTGCGAAGTGTTTGGCTGAATTGATCTCAAATTAGAACAACAGAAAGTACAAACCAATTTTATCTGGATGAAGCAGATACTGAATTGCTCTTTGAACACTTTATTATAACGCTTTTGTTCACCTTCCTTTCAGTTCAATGGTAAAGTGCTATTTTAAAAACCCATGACTAAAATACACATTTTACACTTGGAATTAAAATGAAGCAACCGTGTTTCCAACACAGCCATCCAGACATTTTCCAAATTTTCCAAAGTCAGAAAAACGCACAAACAGCCAAGGGCCCCAATTACAGCTTATGTATTTTCACCAGTGCTGTGAGTCTCACAATTGCCGAAAGGGCACAACAGTGAAAGCGGCGATGGCAGAAACTGAGCCAACGACTACCAGACACAAACCAGATCCAGCCGAGCAGCAGGCTGACGGTGCCTAAATAAAGAGAGACCGCAGACGGAGAGGTGTATAGATTTTCCAAACAGATAATACGCAGGGAGCATGTTGCATGATGTATGTCACAGTGTGTGTGAGTGTATTAGTAGTCAAAGCACTGGGCCCCGGAGGCGATTCCTGTGTGTGGTTGCGATAAAGGGAGAACTAGAGGAAGTGAGGAGGGTGATGGGGGGCGAGAGGGAGAGAGAGAGAGTGTGAGTTGGAAAGAGAAATAGTTAAAATTGGAGAAGGATCTGGGTTGGGTGTGGAGTGAGAGACAGACAAAAAGAGAGAGAGAGAAGTTGAGTGGGGGAAAAGACAGAGTGAACAACCAGCGGAGCTTGGAGCTTTTATGATGCTGTCAAGATTCCTGGATTCTGTCCCCGTCGGGCTCTCTCTATCCCCCCCTCACTCTCTGCCCCTTTCCCTCACATGAAAAGAGGGGAAGAGTGTCTTGGCAGGGTAATTAAGAATGGCCTCTAAACACAGGAGTATGGCAGGAACACTCCAGATGAAAGTAAATGATTAAAATAATTACAGGCGCAGAGCTGATGAGCTGGAGTGCGGGGTGGCCGCCGGACATTTGTCGGTAATTAGATAATTAATCTGAATGCAAATGATGAGTCCTAACGAAGCAGTCAGGCTGAACCAGTGACAACCGCTGAAGGAGAGAACGATAGAAAGGGAAGAAAAAAATATACTTTCATCACATGAATATGCAATTTATACAAAATAATTCAATAACAAATGCTACAGTGAAAATATATAACTTTATAAATAAACTGGTACAGAGAGTGCAAGCTCTCAGAAAAGAAGATACTTTTCTTAACTATACATACATCCCACTGATTACCAATAGGTTTTGCACTTATACGATTTGCTAGGAACTCCATGCACAGTATAGGAAAAAGACACAAAGAACCAAAACTAATGAACCTGAATAGAAGTCTTTGCAGTGGATGGAGGCCATAGACGTTACTGCAGCTGGTTGTGTATATATGAAATCACCTGCCTGAGCAACATGATCAATCATTTAAGCTCATGTTAAGTTGTGTAGTAAAGATAAGAAACACTATTGGGTTTAATGAAAAGCATTTAATGAATAAAAAAGTAGTGGATATAGTGGACATTAATCTTGGGGATGATTATTGACTAAATTGATTAACAAAATTAAAATGTAATATTACATTGATTATTTGATGTATCAATACTTAATCAATTTATTAATTTCTATTAGGCTCATCACACTTTTGTAGCTTTTGTAACGATGAAGTGTACTGTCAAATACCAATTTTGACCCATAGAAAACATTAAACCCAAACTAACCAGATAAAACGTATATTTTTGTTATTTACAGGCCTCTTTCAAGTCTAATATTCTCCATTCATGTCAGAATGTTACTTTCTGGCAAAATATTAGCATGCCCCGTCAGACTGCTGTCACGTGACATCAGAAAAGTCGCTCTCTCGTGACGTATGAACAGTGCGCCACTGGTGATCTGCATTCATCTTTTGCTGTGTAATATCTGATTGAGTTGCACTAAGTCCATTACTGAAGAAAAGTGTGTTTAGTTTACTTTTGACTCAGTTCACGGCATGGAATACCTGATCGGGATACAAGGACCGGACTTTGTCTTGGTCGCAGCAGATAATGTAGCAGCCAGCAGTATAATACAGATGAAACACGGTGAGTTTAGCAGATATGGCTTAGCATGCTAGCATGGCGCTAACAGCCAGAAATAAAATAATACTAGAACTCAATAATAGACCTGTTCAAACAAATAACTGAATACGTTTAAAAGTTTATACAATTACGTAATATGTCCAAATACTTTTGCTGATTTTAGAATAAATGTGAACTGGTGTGTAAGTCGATAAGTGTTAGCTACCCTGAGCTAACACAGTTTGTGCGTTGAAGTGATTTACATATTTATATATTCATTGGAGGTGTTCACGGTATATGAAATCTCATTCAACATCTTCTGCCAACAACACGTTGGTTATTTTAATGCCTTGTTCCGCGAGTGTCAGTTGTGATGGAATGAGTTTGCGATTTAATTATGAAAGTGAAAGTACGAAGTCAACCTCAATACTTTTTATGCATTACTATTTACTTAATTCATTTCGGATATTTGTGCATGAGAAATATTAAAACGCAAGTGGTTTTATACAAAGCCAATGGTATTGTATAAAGTATAGATGTTGTATAGAGTCTCCTTATGGTAAAGTTGAAGCAACCAGACTATAACGACAGCTAATACTTTGTTAACCCATCATGTACAGTAAGTACAGTACAGTGCATTCATATAAACAGTTCTTCATTAAAATTGTCAAATAGTTTGTGATGTAAACTTGACGTTATTTATATTTAACAGATTATGACAAGATGTTCAAACTCAGTGAGAAGATCTTACTCCTGTGTGTGGGTGAAGCTGGAGACACAGTACAGTTTGCAGAATACATTCAGAAAAATGTCCAGCTTTATAAAATGAGAAACGGTAAGCATGTGTCTTATTAATAATCCCTGCTGAAGTTGAACTCTGTTCATTTATTTTTGTGATTCATTTGAATATCAAAAATCTTTTTTCCAGTAGAACCTTAAGCTTTTATAAGTTGTGTACAAGCTTAAACATCCTTCTGTTTTTCACTCATTTATTATTTCTTATATAGTTTGTATTTATGTATTCATACTCCTGCAATGTTTTTCTGTTGCAAAGTGTCTCATATAGTTGTTTCTGTTGTTTTATGGGTTCATCCCGATTTCAATTTTTCTTTTTATCAGGATATGAGCTCAGTCCATCAGCAGCTGCAAACTTCACAAGGAAAAACCTTGCAGACTATCTGCGCAGTCGGGTGGGTCCAGAACCTTCACATTCATACTCTGGATTTTCGTTGATCCATATCAGTAATTTTTTATTTGTTTATATATCTTAAAGTTTGTGAATGTTGTGTATATATCTGAAGTAACTACGGCAGCAGCAGATTCAAATTTTGGGGTGGCAGGTGGAAAAAGAAAACGCAGAAGTGTTGTTGATTAAGCTGCTGTATGTTAAGATGCTACTGAATATTTTTATTAACATGCAGAGAATTTTTTTTTTTTTTTCTTTCCAAAAAACTAGTGGCATTAAGACATTAAAACAGGTATTTATTTTTAGTTCATGCTCAGTTCTTTTGATGCCTTTTAGACAGTAAAGTGCATATCTGAATGCCTGCAACTGGTATTTAATCGGTGTAAAATGGGTACTGATGCCATTATGTTTTGAATGTCTAGTGGTGATATCAGAGTCTCAGAGGTCGTCGACACCTGCGCCTCCTGCCTATTTGAGAATTTTTCCAAATGTGTGTGTTTGTGTGTTAAACTGAGGCCAATGTGGAGCGCACCCATCTGTCCAAAAATGGGCTTGTCGCCATCCTGCCTCTTTTGTCTGGTTGTGTGTGTGTTAATTTGTTAGGAAGAGTGTAACTGCCTCCTGTCACAATAGCAGAATGAAGAAAATGATTACAAAAAACAATTAGAGTGAGGCAAAGGGGGGTGAGGGGCGGGAAGGGTGGGCTCTTGGGGCCGAGGAAGTGCTACAAGTTCATAAGTCAGCGTGCTTTTAGCTCGCCTTAGTATCCTCTGCCTTTCTTAGCTTGAAGAATATTTCAATATTTGCTCTGCTTACTAATTTTCTTTAAAGCATTGAGTGTAATAGATTGTTTTGTTCACATATTGATACTTTCATACTGCCTCAGTTTGTCAACTGTAAATATATTAAATGCAAGGGTTTTTGTTTTCTCAAGTCTTATTTACAAAAATGGATTAAGGGTAATTGTGCAATCTAGCAAATTTAGTTTTATTTAACTGACGGTTTACATTGTAGATCCGATTCTCATCTGTGCTCAAACCCTTCGGGATGTTTAAATGAGAAAGATGTCATGCACGCTTTAAGCACCAGGTTTTTAAAAAAAACAACTGGGCCTTTGGGGCTCCCCTGGAGTTTGAAAGTCTCCTCAGAAGGATTTTCACAGAGAGAGAAGGAAAAGGCGGATAAATCTGTCTAACCTGCGAAGCACTGATTCCTCATAATAGAGTTCACGTAGATAAACATACGGGAGTTTAAACCTTCTCTTTACAGCCAAACCATGTTTTCTGTGGTTGTTTTATGTATTGTGCCTTTGTTTAGAAATCACGAGCACATCCAACTTCCCCTCAAGCTCTGCGCAGTACCGTCCAGCAACAGTTTGCCTTTATTGGCACGCATGAAATAATATTGGCCCTCGTTCTCTTCCAACACACTGGCACAAATAATTACTGGTGCCATATTGCGAGGCATTCCCCTGTTCCGCTACAGATGAACAATTAATACGGCAGATTGGGCAGAGATGCCAAAGACGAGAACATGTCCTGGGGCAGTAGGCAAGGGATGGGGAACACAGCCACAGAAGATGAAAGCGTGAGACCAAGAGAAGAATAAATGATACAATACTGTTATCAATCTTTATATTCATCAGACAAAGCATTTTTTACCGTCTCTCTTTTTACACTAGGACACAGGTGATGGGCTGTTGTGCTTGTACTGTAGTACACGAGGCAGGTGGAGAATGCGTGAAACAGGTGTTGATTTTATAAAGATGGGTTAGATGACGCTCGGGGGAATATAACACAAACTCAAATCTTGTCTTTCAACAAGCATCCGTTCTTTTAAACCACACTGCTGGGAGTGAACCATATTGCATAGGTGAGCATCTCTAGGGGGTGTTTACTCACCCAAACGTGCCCCAGAGAGCCGCACGGAACAGGGGGCGGCCCAGATCAGATTGAAGCCTCTCAGGTGGGTTGAGGTGGAGATGTTCTTGTTTTATTCGCACTGCTGTAAGGAACTGGACCGAGTGTTATAGATTCACTGCTGTAATGTGTAATTGAAAACCCTAAAATCAAAGTTGGAACTTGTATTATTTTGTCAATTGCAATACAACTTGAATATTTTTATGTTAAAAAAATGTTAGTTGGTTATTGGCAAAAGTGACTGATTTCCATGATATTTTGATTCCTAGACACGGTTCGGATAATTTTTTCTGCTAATCCAGCCCCAGTTGGGAAACACAAAACCACATAAGGCCGCACAACCTTACAAAAACGTTTTTGAAGAACTCTGCCTTAAAGGGAAAGTCACCCCAAAATTATAATTCTGTCATCATTTAGTCACGCTTATGTCGTTCCAAACCTGTATGACTTTGTTTCTTCTGCAGAACACAAAAGAAGATATTTTGAAGAACGTTGGGAACCGAACAACAGCGGTACCCATTGACTTGCATTGGTTTTGTGTCCAGACAACAGAAGTCAATGGGTACCGCTGTTGTTTGATTAACAACATTCTTCAAAATATCATCAATTTTGCTCCGCTAAAGAAAGTTAACAGGTTTGAAATGATCAGAGACAGAGTTAATGTTGACAGAATGTTAATTTTGGGTGAACTATTCCTTTAAACTTCACACTAAACTAGGCAAAGTGTTTAAACATTTCCTAAATGAGGAATTTCACCTTCTTCCCGACAGCATGAACGTTAAGGTGATTGCAGAACGTGGCTCAAATCTCAGTATCTGAGATGGCAAACTTGCGGGAAAGTGAGAGTAGTTTCAGAGTTTTGTGCGAGGAGATGGAAAGCGCGAGATAGGAGGACTTAAAGAAGTTTTAATGAGAGCTGGCATCACTCCAGGGCATCAGGGTGAGGGAGGGAGATGGAGGGGAGGAGAGAGGAGAGAGGAGGTGGGTAGGTGCTCGCGGCAGCAGGGGTGCCGTCTTCCTGCAGATGTCACACTGCTGGTGACACCAGCGACCCCCCCCCCCAGACCGCTCCACACTCCCCTCCCTCCCCTTTCTCAGCTGTTTCACACCCCTCTCTGCGCTTTCCTCTCTCTCTTTTTCTCTCGCTATCTCCTTCCATATAATGCTTCCACTTCTGCCAATGTAAAAGTTTGACATGATTGTAGGTGTTTTCAGTTGGGAACTTTAAATAGGTGATTGATCTACTGTAATATAGTTGTGGCTGAGTGATATCAGGTTCACGTTACTGAAAATTAAATCTTGGTCGCTCTGATCCTCTCAGGGGTTTATTTTGTTTTAATGACTGAATGACCCTTACATTGTCCCTTATTTATTTGGTATATTTATTCATTTTGATTGATCTCTTTTTTTAGACTCCATATCATGTGAACCTGCTCTTAGCAGGATACGATGAAACTGATGGTCCCGGCCTGTACTACATGGACCACCTGTCAGCACTTGCCAAAGCCCCTTTTGCTGCACACGGATACGGTGCTTTCCTCACCCTCTCCATCCTGGACCGATACTACAAACCAGGTAAATATTAAGCACCTGAAAAAGATCATCATTATTTTTTTTATTAACTTGTTTAGTTGTTTATTCTTAACATATTTGTATGTATGTAATACAGATCTAACTCGTGAGGAGGCTGTGGATCTGCTGAAGAAGTGTATAGAAGAGGTAAATTGTGTAGTGTACTGACTGTATGTTTTCCTTGAGCTGGTTTGTTCATCCACATAATTTATCCCATAAGGTTTGCTCACTAGAATGAAAGCAATTAAATTTACTTATCCTGCATGACTGTCCATTTCCACCCAATCCTTCTATTCTACTTCTTAAATTTTTGTGTACGGTCAGTTTATTTTAGATAATCAAATTATGTATTTTATTAGATTATTAGGCCTGTATTAAATGTAGTCCATATCTGAAACTTCTCTAAACAGACACTTATACTTGTATACTGTTCTCAGATGTGAAAGGTTCATAATAATATCAATAAGTCATAATATAATTTAACGTGGTGTAATGTTGTATTGTATGAAATTAAGAGGACCGTTACAATCTGAAAATCTTTGTATTAGCTTTAACTATGGGTGTCACAATATAATATACAATATAATAATATAATATAATACAAAGACATTATGGTAATATTGTAAATAATCAGGTTGACACTTCAATATAGTTTGGGCTGGGTATTACACCTATTTAAAATTTTGTCTTAACCATCACAATGCTGATACATTGTCTTTGCCTTTTATATTATTTAATGCTTTTATTTTGAGTATGATTAATTGGCAAAAAAGAAAAAAATATTTGACTGACATTTATTTATTTCATTTTAATAGTGAGCAATCTTTATTGAGAATCTTTTGGCCAGGGAAATCTGTTTTTGTGACAGCTCTTTAATGATCATTTTAATTTGTATTTCACCTGAAATTTTGAGACCTGATATAAATCAGTATATCATTGCTGTCCTTCTGAAAACGTATATGTCCCAATTTGCTGTTTTTTAAGGAAATGGAAAACAACACTAACAACTAAAGACTTAATCATTTAAAAAAGTATAAAGTTGACAAGCAATTTTTAATACTTTTTATCGGTTAAATATTGCAAAATGCAAAACCCAGTGACAAACATTAAGGGATAAATAATAATAATGATTTATGGCAAAAAATTTAAATCAGGAAATAAGGAGATACAAGGCTTCAGAAGGACAGAAGTGATATATTTTAGGTTAATGTATTTTTGCATCTTGCTGTAATACTTGTACATTATGTGATATTGATTTATTTATTGTGTGATGCCAAGTTTAAGCTTTGGGTTTTTAACCTTATATAACTGATTCGTTGTCTTCTTTTCCTCCCACAGCTCAACAGACGTTTCATCCTGAACCTGCATTCTTTCACTGTCCGTTTGATTGACAAGGACGGCATTCATGACATGGAGAAGCTTTCCGCAGGACCCAAATGAGCAACTACTGTTATTCCCCTCTGGTCACACTCTTTTATATTGCAAATGTAACCCTCTGTGCTCTAATAAAACAAAAAATCCTGTTAAATAAACAATCTTATTTTGGATTTATTAATGAATTCAGGTATATTTACATTCAAATGTGTATCTCAGATTTAATTGAGTAGTTGACAAATAAACCGTGAATTTGTCCTATAGTGACCAAAATTTACAAAACCATCTTTTAATATATTATTTTATATTATGAATATTTACATTTTTAATATTAAATAGCATAAGAGAGATATATCTTCATTGTAAGTTATGTCATACCGAAGGGCACATGTTTAATATATTGTTCCTGCACTTTAAAGTTTGTCAGGTCTGTTTGTGTCATGTTGCAAAGTTAGCAAAAAGGATAAAAAAGGGAGACTTGCGCTTATGCTATGTTTGGATGTGTACTTGTTTCCTTACTCCTTTGTACACAAGTGTTTTTACACTCGGCTCGCAAGCGATTGCGCGTCTCCTTCCCCTCTCTCTCCTCCACAGACAGGTGATTAATAAACATTAAACAATCCCTCTCTCCTGAACACACCGGAATCCAAAGGGACGAGCAGCATATGTTCGCCTGCAGGCAAAGAGAAATGCAGAGCAGCCCTGCTGAGTGTCAGAGCGATGGGTGGGGGGTCATGGAAAGGGGGAGTGGGGAATTGACACTAAGGATGGGAACGTGTGTGTGCCTGTGTGAGTGAGAGCCGGCAGGGGGGCAGGTATGGAGATGCAGGCCCTTGAGCAGACGAAGAAAGGTAGAGTGACAGATGGGGTGAGTGAGGAGAGAAGCGATAGAACAGAGAGCCTAGCAACTGTTTAGCTGCGTTCTGCCACTGTAGTGATTGCCGAGCCCCCAGGGGTTAGTGGTCAGGACTGTTTTATCTCAGAGGTAATTCTGCTGGATTTGCCAGTGTGTCACATTGAGGTTTTGGTGTGGGTAATGTCACCCTGCCTTTAGCAAATAGGGCTAGAAATTTCAAACATCCCCCTGGGTGTTCAATTTGTATCACGCTAATTTTGTAATCACGCCAGACTTGAACCGCAAGTGGGATAGTTTTAACCGAAAAAAATCATCATTTATTTACCCTCATGCCATTCCAAACCTGTTTGGTTTCTTTTTTTCTGCAGAACACAAAAGATATTTTGAGGAACGTTGAAAACTAAAAACCAGTATTGGCCTCCATTGACATTAATTGTATAGACACAAAACCACTATTTTCTCAAAATAACTTATTTTGTGCATCCAATAAAAAAATTAATTGTAAAGGTTTGGAGGATAAATAAACCATTACATATTTTTCAAGTTTGTTTAATATGCTTATTTAACATTGTGGCCCATTGATTTAAACCACACAAAAAATACTTAAGTATACTTTTAGTATTTACTGTAGTAAACTATGGTACAATTCCAAGATACCAGTGTTATTATACCTTGCCAGAGTAAATATTAAAGTACACTATTACTACAGTTTATAAATTTACTATAATTAATACAGAGTGCTATATATGCTGTAAAATTCCCCAGCATACTACAATTTACTGCACTTTATTATAGTAAATAAAAAAAAATTATTTATTGCTGCTCAAAACAAAGAATTTGCAAACCTCGCATTTCAAAATAACCTCAATTCATATTCTTTGCATAAAGCAGTTGGTTGGTGTTGCTTTAATAATATATTACATTTACATTGCAATACATCAATAAGAATACCAATAACATTAATAATAAACAGAACATGAAGTACAAAATGACATTTTACAAATTCGTTGTTTAATACATAAATTGCCACCCCAATTCTAATTGTCCGTGCCATGTGTGATTGGATTTGGGCCCCGGTCTCCAGAGAACACAAATATCAGTCATCTCATCCCGAGGATCCAGAGGGAGTTTGTAGTCCACATGCAGTGTGTATCAAAAATTGTTGCATTTCCTGCATCTCCCGGGAGACCTCAGATTTCATCAGACACCAATGTAACTAGTCCATACAGGCTTGCGTTTTTGTGATCTGTGTCGACGCGAAATCTGAGCCCGGCAGCAAGATACTGCATGTAGATCAGTTGGCTGACACACACATTCATACACATAAATACACTCATACACTCCTAAAAGTGAGGAAGGACCCAGAAACAGCAACGTCTTTTTCCAAAGTGTTCATTTGCGGTGCTTTATTTCTTTGTCATGGTGGCTCTTTCCTCCCTCCCCTTTATCCAGCAGTTTTAGGGCCTCTAGCAAGTAGCTCTGAAAGGCCGATAGGGCGGCGCAGATGGCGGGCGTGCCAAATCCGTGGGTGAGGAGGCTGAAGTGGGTCAGGCTGCTTTGCACCCCGGGCTCCAGGCAGGGGGTGGGGCGGCTGCCACCCAACGGCGACCTGTCCTGTGACATCAGATCCATGAACTCTTTGCAAATCTCCCTGTAGACGTGAAAAGAGGGGTGAGAGTGCGTATGCCAATGTGACTTAAAATTGGTGGTTTAAAAAAAAAAGTTGAATGAAGAGATTTTTTATTCACAAATAAGTTAAACAAATTCTGTGCTGTTAAGTCGTTCTTAGTTATTTTCTGTAATATCTATTTTTGTCACGTAAGTATGAAATTAAAATAAATTTCTTATTACGTGTCTAGTCTTACTTTGCACAATTTATCATCATTCCAAACAAACTTTTACTTATTTACTTGAAATACCATTCCTCTGAGAAAACATTATAAGATTAATATAATTTATATCAACTAGTGATATCAAAGTCTACCATAAATACTCAGGTCTAGTTAAAACTTTGTGCAGTAAACCTAATTTTGAATAAAAACTGTGTAACCTCCTGAATCTCTGGTACTTACTTGGTGGCCAGCAACATACTGCGTCGTGTCGGCAACTGTTCCGGGTCGCTTTGTCTGCACAGATACTCTGCGGCGGCCCGGGCTGGAAACTCAGTCTCGCAAACGTACCCAAAGTCCCGTGCAAGATGAACCGCTTCACCTGACAAAAAATTGTAGTCTTCAACATGCTGACGGAGACGTTGAGGTGATAATAGCCTGAACATCTCATAATGACTCTTTGAATTGTGCTACAATTTTTAAGCTATCGCTCCCTAGGAGGTTATTGTTTCACACTGACATTAACATATACGTTCCTTTCATAAATATGCTATCCTAAGGGACTGATGATGTACTGCATGCGCTGTGTTTGGGACAATTACAGCAGCAGGTACGAAACTGTATGAAAGCAGTGGAGATAATGTGCTAATATGTGTCTGGTTTTGATGAAATGTTTCAGTACCTTCCACCAGTGCTGTGAGGAGTGTGACGTTGGCTGCCTTTCGGCGGCCGGCGGGCAGGTTAAGACCGATCTTCTCCAGACGTTCTCGCAGACAGCGGCCTCCAGTTTTTTGATTTGGCTCTGAGTGAGGAGAGGTGGAAAAGATTAAGGCCTCAGATTCAGTCTGTTTGTGCAGCACACGTCTAGTCTTACTGTCAAAATTGAGTCTTAATATTTAGTTTCTGTACAGTATCTATACAGTGAAGTTTAAAAGTCAAACTCCACATTTTCTAAGGTTTGTCAAATTGTGTTTATTGTTTAGTACTAATCACAATTTTCATGATAAAAAATGGTATTAAAAGGTTAGTTCATCAATATTGTTTTTTCATCATTCCAAAATCTGAATGACTTTATTTACTGCAGAACACAAAAGAAGATATTTTGAAGAATGTTGGCAACCATGCAACACCTGCTCCCATTGACTTCTATTGTATGGCCACAAAACCTCTGAGACATTTCTTAAAAATATCTTCTTTTGTGTTCCACTGAGAAAAGAATCACATACAGGTTTTGAACCAAACAAGGGTGAATACATGTTTGTTTTGGTGTACTATGAGATCCTTGCTAAATAAATGCTTTTTTGGCCTTTTGAGCTCCACTGTATGTGTAGTACCAAACATTTCTGTAATTCTTAAAAAGTACACTTTCGTCTTGTCAAAAAAGAGTTTCTTCTGTGATTACACATGCAATATGAATGACTATATTTTTACATTCGTCCTCCATTTACCTGCGCAGGACTCCTCCAAGCAGCGATGCATTGAGGCACTCAGGTGGGGCAAGACGTCTCTGCACCTCTCCAACCGTGACCTTGTACTTAGAGGTGGAGCTGAGGAGGGACAAACGGCCGGGGACGGAGCAGAAAACCTCTGCCGGGTTCGACACACCCCCCAGGCCCAGACCATCTTTAGTAAGGGACAGGGCAGAGATCGTTGAGCCATTTAGCTTTGATGGGAGAGGAACTATAGAAAAGAGGACAGAGGTTTAAGGCACTAGTGCCAGAATTACCTTAAATCTCACGAGAGCAGTGTCTTATTTTTAAAGCAGTGACGATTATATTCATAGAAATGTGCTAATTTGTGCTTTTGGAGTTGGCCTGCTGTTATGAAAACCTTTTTAGTCAAAGTCACAGTTTGGCTGTTTGGTCTCCCACAGGTTGACATCTGTTGTCTCAGTAATGACAGTGTTTCATGTCGGTTTCTCACTCTTATTTTGAAATGGGTGTTGCATCTCCATGGGGAAAGACTGTATTCCATCTGTTGTGCACACAACAATTTTCGTGTTCTTGTGCTTATAATTAAAGTTTTCTGCCTCGATATAAATCTGACTTTATAATGAACCCAACGACGATATTGTGAAAAATTACACGATTTATAAAATTGCGAAATTGTGCTGTTAAGTATTTAAACGTTTCAACCTGACACAGTGAATATTTATTATGCTTTTTCCCAGCCATCCAATGTATCTTGAACACACAAATCTTCTTTCAGACAAATAATTGAACTGTTTACGAAAGAACAGACTTCACTGGTTTTTCATTTGAGCTCAAGGATCTTTGTTACATCATCCCCAAAACCCTTCATTTGTATAAGATGAGCCTGTGTGTAATCGCTTATTTTCGTATGCCACATCTGTGTGGGCTGGATTTTCAAGCGCACTTCAATGGCACACTACACAAATCCAGTGCATGCGCGTATTAGTTGCACGGGTGTATGTATGATTTATAGACCTAGCTAAGATGTGGGGGACATAACTTCAAAGGACGGTTATGATGATCAACATCCTCAAAAGACAGATTATTTTATTTTAAAAGTAACGAATAGCATATCCCAAAAAGTCTAAAGAGTACAGTTTATATTAAGGTCGCTCAATTCCTTTATGGTTTTTATTTTTGAGTGTGTTTGCGCGCACTGTGTCGTTTTGGAAGCGCATACCCCCTCCCCCTTTCTCATGGATTGGCACATGGTGGCATGGTGTTAGTGTTTATATTATCTGTATCCTTTTTGTAGAGGAAAAATGCGGTAGTATTGGCTTTCCACTCTTTGTGGGCGGTGTGTGCGTCTTCGCTACGCCCCGCTGCGCAGCGCTGATTTGCGGATGTTGCTTGAAGGGATATCTACAGCCAGAAGTGATGCAAAATCTCGCCATAAAATTACAATAAATTACATTAGCTAATGCCTACCTAACCTACTCTTAACCTAACCTTACAATAATAAAAATAGTAATTAACTGGTGTCAGCGTGACAACAATGATGCGGTGTTGATGCCCAGTGGAGGTGGCTGTATCCCTTTTTAGCCAAAACCATGATTTGCGACGCACTGCTGGATGCGTCTCATGGATGCGTCTCATGAGCTCCAAAACCACATCCGCTTATTCACGTGGGCTTTGGTTTGTTCTCTACACGGGGATCACCCTATACCCTTGAGTATAAGATTGATTTATTCTGTTGCATTGTAAATACGTGAGATTTCACAGTGCTCTTCACAAACGGAACGCAGTTTGATTCGTGCAAAAGTAATTGGTGAAAGTGCAGACAGGGCAGGGAAAGTGTTTTCAAATACCAATTAACTCATTTCTTGAGAAAAAATATATTTTTGGTATGTGGAAATGGCGATGCTTTGAATTCATAACTTTATTATCTGCACTCTTCCCCCCTTTGCCTGCTTCTAATCCCCCTCTTTCTCTCATATGACCATGCACAGTTCATTAACAGCGACTGCCTTAAGGGTGAAGGCAGAGGAAGAGTACTGCGGGATTTCGCGACTTAAAATGAAATTGCAAAACTGAATTATTTTGTGTGCGTGTATGTGTGCTCGGTTGAATCATTTAATGTATCATGTCGGGCACCACATAAAATCGCTTTCTAGCTGGAGAGGTCACCCCCCACCATATGCATCAGAGGTAGGCCTACAGACTCACCTTTCTTTATGACAGAATGGTCCAGAATTCCCAAAGCTGATGCCTCCTCCATGCCCTGGTAAAACAAGATAGCAAACCACTGGTTCAGTTTCTTCATCTTAACATACAGCACTGCGTATTGTTTGTCGTTTTCTTGGTCGTTTTTAGTGGCTATATAACAAGTAATTTTTACAAAAAGTATTTCCAAAATTATCATATTTACACTAGATGGACTATTTACAACAAGATGGACTACAATTCTTGGGGTCATGTTGACCCCCAAAACAAATATTGACTGTAAATATTTATGGTAGCCTACATGTAATTATTTAGCTAGACTTGTAAATCGTGTGATTTGATCAAACACTGAATAACTGTGCAGAAGAACATTAAAATGCGCTTAAAAATATTTTGAAAATTATCAGACACGTATCACTCAAATTTTACTATTTGTTTATTATAAAAATATTGTTTGTTTTGCTCGCATATTTTAACAAGATCTGGAAAGTGGAAGGGATACTGTTTAATATTGTTGCTTTGGAGAACACTTACTGGTCACATAAACCAGTAAAGTAAGGAAATAATATAAATATTATTACTTACTTTCAAAAGAAATGTAAAGTGTTTGGATTCGTAATCTATTAATTAGGATTTTTATATTTATATTTAAATATATATATTTTTCTCAGATTTACTTGTTGAAAATTAAACAATTACACTCCCTCGTGTTGCTGGTGTCATATTATCAAAGGGAGTCGAGTTGTTTGTTGAATAATTATCCGAGGAAACCGATTGGACGCGCTAGAAGTTTCCTAACAGATAGACATTAACTCATTCTGCACCTGCTCGAGATGCAGTTGTTTGACCAGCTATGTAACCACTATAGCCGAAAAACAATCTAAAGAAAAATAAGAAAAAGTTCTGCATTTTTTTAATGAAATCGTTTTTTAATTTTACACGATAGCTTCCGATAGGACTAATTTAATAGTGAGTTTTGTTTATTATAGCCTTTGTTAGGGTTAGACATATAGAAATATTATATGTTAAAGGTGTGCTTTGGTTGTGTTATCCGCCATCGTGTGTAATAAAATCTTTTTTACACTGTAAAATGTATGCTATATGTTAAATTGTAAATATAATATGTTTTACTTAACATGGTCATTGCGACAGAAATTTGAATCACGTATCAAATACGACGATAAAAAATATAATTAATATTTAATTTAATGTTTTAAGTAAAAAGAAAAAGCCTACAGGAATAAATATAAGGCTATACAATATATCTGAGATAGAGGCTAGCTTGCAGACAATGTTGACAAAAACACGTATTATTCTGTGACACACAACTTCAAAGTAATTACAAATAAAATATTCGTTATTATACAAATAAAATGGCAATGGCAAATTAAGTATTTATTATATTTTTTTATTTTCGACCGAACGAGATTCTTGTTCATGAAATGAGACAAAATGAGTGTCAGTTAAAGATACATTTATTTTTCTAAAGACGTAAAGAATTATACTCACTTGAATATCATCCAGACCGTGATGACCCACTGCGTGCATTCCTAACGGACCCTCACCCAGAGCCGCTGCTCCCTCACCCAGTCCATGATGGAGAAGCCGCGGTACGCCCGGATACTCCCTCCGCGGGTCTAAACTCAGCGCCCGGTGTGATTGTGAGAGTAGCCCCGCTTCTTCTGAGCGAGAGCGCTGAGAGTGCCACGCTGCCTGCTGGTGCTGATGGAGAGAGTTGATGGAGGGATAGGGGTCCGATAAGTGCGGGTATCCGGTGTCTTGACTCTGGGTGTAGGAAAGTGAAGATTGGTGGTATGGAGGTGGAAAGTAGGGCGGCTGAAAGTCGGAGGCCGGTGTGTGGCAGAGTGGTGGAGCCGAAGAATAAGCTGCCTGGTTTAGCGAGGACAGCTGAGAAAGTCGCCCGCTCGGAGAGGAGCCAGACAGCCCGTCCGCACGGTCCTGTGAATAAATAAAAAAACATCAGTTTTATTTACTATTTACTATTAACGACCCTTAAAAAGAAAAGGCTACTTTAAATCATAAAGGTGAGTTAACATTGCCAGTCAGAGAGTGTTGAATTTCACGTGAAACATAATCAACATAATCTTATAAATTCAGTTATTGCATTTATATTTACCATATTTATTTATTACGTAAATGACTGAAACAACTACTGTAATGTAAATTGTTTTGGATTGCTTGGATTTTTTAAATGTTTTTCAAATTTGATTTTATATAGGTTACATATTATTATTTTTTTTTCAGTTTTTTATTAATTTGGCGTATTGTTAATCTATTAACATATTAATCCATTATAACGAAACGAATACATTTTTACAGCCCAACAAATCCTCCAAAAAGATCTAATTGAAAGACTTCTCTGTGCCAGGAGTCTTAATGCTACCCACGGTTTTGAACAATCCTTACTGACAAGCTTAGACAATAGATCAAAGTAAATTTTGTTTTACAGGATTATAAAAAAATAAACAAGCAATTTGACTGCTTATACTACTATAATCTTATTAAATGACTTTAGTGCCTCTGATATTTTCTCTAATGATTTAAACGAATAAACCATTTAGCAAATCAATTCAGCAGCCTCTTTCATTTTGACCAAAAGTTTTTTTCCTGCAAAAAAACTCACCAAAATATCTATTTGGCCCAAATACGAAAAACTCTCACTTTTTATAAAACTAAATTAAACAAATTTTCAAATTCTTTCTTGAAACGCAAAATAAAACACTCTATATTGTAAGACAAAGACTCGCCTGTTACCTCAATTTAGACCAATGACACCATGTGACATTCATAAAAATGACACTTTTGTGCTTTCATATAAACTTAACATTGACACGGGTTGCCATCACCATTAAATGCTTAATGTCACGCATCTGTGCTCAATCCAACACTGACCTCAGCTAATATCACATGACAACGATGTAAATAAGGAATTGAATAAAATAGATGAACTTTGCCCCACTATTAAACTCACCATGGTCGAGTAGGTGTGAACCAACATCTGGAATAAGGTTCCGAGCTCTAATATGTCTTCCGCACTTAGAATTACAGCCTCCTTAAAATCTATCAGTCAATTAAACCCCAAGTTCTCTCATAGATGTGTTTGATCCATTAACTAGACATCCGAAAGACCCGTGACTGTAAGTGAATGTACTTCGCTCTTCATGAAGCTCTATGTCAGAGTGCTCCGTTAATCACACCCGAACGCTCTTATAGCGCTGCGTGTGGGGTGGAGGGAGGGGTCGGGTGTAGACCACCTTAAAGGGACATTAATTAATTCCTTTAAATTAATTCATTCACTCCATTCAGTTGAAAAATTACTTTCAGTGAGCCGTGTTCTTTTTTATCTTCCTTGTTGCAACAATTTGATGGTTTAGCCTTCTGAACTTTATTGATCGTTTAAATATTTTAAGATAAATAATTATTTTCAGCTAAATAATTTAGCACGCGCAAGATAATTTTAATAAAGGCTGTATTTCTTATTTTTTCTCAGACGCTTGTGAATTTAAAATGAATTGCAGGAAATACGTAAATTGCGATAAAGCCTAAATTACATTTAGTCATTTAGCAGACGCTTTTATCCAAATTAATTGTAGCCGGTGTTTTGTTAAACTAATACACAAAGAGCATTAAAAAATACATTTTTATATGTTTATTACATGCTTCTAGACTATTAAGTTTCTCGCATATGACACACTCCGTCACTTCATGCACAATAAAGTTAAAATAAAGCACTAAAAATTCAGCGAAATCCCAAGCCTACCTGTAAGCAGTAAGGTTCTGTCTTGCTCCTTGATTTCCACAACATGTTGTTTTGATGAAATTGTTATCTTCTGATGAATTCACAGAACAAGAGAGAAGAGAATATGTGTGCTTCCAGCTGAACGGTAAGAGAGGTATGAGAGAGACATGGGAGTATTATCGACAAAAAGAGTTGAGGAGAGAGATAGAGAGAGAGAGATGTGGGTTGATGGGCGGAGGATAAACTGGGGAGTACGAGGTAGACAAAAAATGGGGGCAAACGAGATCCTGAAAGTTTAGAGGCAAACAAAGGCCATCCCAAAATCACCATTTGTGATGCATAAGACAGAATAAACACTTTAAACCATTAAAACCAACACAATCTGTCTTTAACTGAACAAGTGTGTGTGTCAAGTTAAGAACAACACTTTGTGCGTTACTTTTAATTCATATTTGTTTCGTCCCTTACTTAGTTAACTCAAAATCACCACAAAATTACTTATAGCCCCGGTTTCACAGACAACGTTTAAGGCTAATCCCAAACTAAAATAAATGTTTGAGCAGTCTTTACTGAAAATACATAACCTTAAAAGATCTTAAAGTATGTCAGCGCCATTGTTTTGCCTCAAGATGCACACCAGTAATGTTTTTACTTGGGCATTTAAAAAAAAGTAGTTTAAATATCCTAATTTGTTAGTCTGGGTTTTAAATTAAGGCCTGTCTGTGCAACTGGGTTATAATGTGTTAAAATTAAATGCTGGAAAGACATTATTTGACTCACTCGTTGTAAAAATGTAACAAGTAGGCTAGCCTACTATAATTTTATCTATTATCCAAGGTATCAACAACAAAATATGTGATCATGTAGTGAAATGTACGCAAATCACGATACATTTTTTGTCCATGTTAATGCATTAAGCATAAGTGTATCGAAGTGTTTTATAAAACGGGAGCTGGGTACTTTTGCGGAAAGGCAACGACAGTTAACACAACTAATAAGGAAGTTTTTGCATTCAAATATATGTAATCTTTTAGTAGTTTTTTATTAGTAGTTTAGAGATCAAACACGTTTTATATTTGAGAGCTAACCTACTATGCACATATTCAGGTTTTGGTTATTCTGTCAATTTAATTTTGTCGGCTTGATTAATCAGTTTGTTGTAAGGACTCCACCTAGTGGACATACTAACACAAGACAGGTCGATGAAAAATGTGAACAGATGCATTTTAATTTACATGCATTAAATAAGCTTACATTCTAATTTTAAACGACTTTTCAATTTAAGATGAATTTATCAAAGTTGTCTATGAACATTGAACACTTGTAGAGGAGTAAATAAAAATTGCAATAAATAAGTTCAAAAGCAAAAATAGTTTTATTTCATGTTCTGATTCAGACTCTGCCCACAGAATTCAAGTATTACAAATATTTTTTGCATTTTTAATGACACACAGACAACACAGGTAAGTGCTTCGTCAGTCTGTTTAAATACACGCTACGCTAGGCTACTCCATCAATACTTTGCTAAGCTGTGGCATACACTGATGAGATCCGCAGCTTTGACTCTTAACCAACACACGGATGTCTTTGAGACACAAAGGGCATTGCTTGGCAATGGCGCACAAAACCTCCTCTAGGGCATCCTGAGAATGTTGGTCTGGGAGTTTTCCACTGGATCCTAGCAGGGTGAAGATGTTTTGCAGCCATTTTTCCTCTCTGATCAGGCTGGTTATCCAGGGCTGGGCTCTAACACAACCACCCAGAGCCTGCAAACTGAGCCTCCAGAACTCTCCAGCCTCCTCCCAGTTTTCCAACCAGAGAGCGCTGATCTGTGCCGGGCTAGAGGCCGATTCTGACTGTACAGCACTCAGGAGAAATGACAGAACCGAAGAGTAGAAACGCAGCTGACTGGGATCTACAGATTCTACAAAAGTTAGTAAAACCAGCATTAAAAAAGCAACAATAAAAAAAAAAATCTGAATAAAATACATGACCCCATTTACTTTTATTACCTTGGTAACTTAAAAAATCTTTGTCATTCATATTTATGAAGGGTGAATAAAGTATGAATTAGCACATCCTACTTACTTAGTTGACTTGTGCAAATAATATACACTAAACCACTGTTTCAGGAAAATGGCTGTACCTGTTGAAGCTGGTTTCAGTCTACCAATCATAAGACCCAATGTGGAACAGTTAGCAGCCAGGACCAGGAGGCGTGGCTTATGAAGAAGAACAGGCAGTGCCTCACTCAGCATGGTCTCCAGAGCGAGAAAACAAGGATCACTCCTGAAAGAATGCCAAGAAACAGTGCATCAAGCCATTTATCTTTGCAGGTATCACAAAATGTGTGTTAAAGGCACAGTTCCCCAGAAAAAAAAAAAAATTCTGTTATCTTTTCACCCTTATGCTGTTTAAAACCTGTATATGACTCTTTCTTCTGTGGAACATAAAAGAAGATATTTTGAGAAATGTATTAGTGGGTCTTGTGTGAATACAATATAAGTAAATGGGCCAGTGTTGCTTGGTTACATTCTTCAAAATATCTTCTTTTGTTAACGCATAAGAAAGAAGTCATGCAGTTTTGGAATAACATGAGTAAATAAAACCATGTCACTTTTGGAGGAAGTTATAACCCTTTCACATTTGATTTGTGCATACCTGACTCGTTCTGGCTCAGTGATGGCAAAATTGAGTAAAGTAGAGCACGCCGTTTCCAGTCCAGGGTCTCGAGTCACTGTTTTCCCACTTTGACCTCTCAGAGACCCCCAGCCATTGCTCAGAAAATCTACAACCAAGGCTGGAGTATCCAAGGAAAGAAGAACCCGTCTTGGTTTATCTTCAGCAGACAGATGACACAAAGCTGGGAGTAGATATCTGAATCATAGGATAAAAGTTTATTACAGTAAAATACACAACATACTTCAAATAGTTACAAGATGCACAGTTATTAAGAAAGAATATTGTTTTACCGCAGAGCGGCATCTTTGGTCCACATCCCATCTTGTGAATGGTTGTTGATGGACACTTTGGACATCCAATCAGTAAGCCCCTTTCCTTTTCTCCCTCCCTTAAAGTGACTTTTAGAATAGCCAATGAGAAAAGGCAGAAGGTCGATGACATCCTCTTTCAGGCATGACGTTTCTTCAGCAAGCCAAGCACAGAGTGAGCGGAACGTAGCAAACAGAAACAGTTCATCAACGTGGGCCTGATCCACCTAAATGAGACATTTAAGAGTATTAATGCTTTTACAAAGCGTCATATACATTGACATATTTATTATTCATTCACTGACTAATCCACACTCACCTGTTTAAGATAGTAAATAACAGCCGAGAAAGCCTCTTCCAAAACCCCCAGGACCTGCCTGCTCTGCTGAAGACTCAACCCAGTGATGGCTGTCTGTAACTGGGCAGGATTCGAGACCATCCCTTGGCTGCAGGCTTGCTCCATAGCAGCCTCCATGATACGATAGCAGGCAGTGAGGGTGTGCTGCTCCTGAGGGGACATTTTTGTTCCAGGCAGCACTTCTAGACCCATCCTCACTTCAACGCATGCCCGGTTTACCAGCAGGCAGCACAATTTAGGAGGTCCCACAGACTCCCAGCCGTACAGATCCAACAGGCAAGCAGATAATACCAAAACAAGACCTAGGTGCTCTTTGCTAAGTTTGCCCTGAACCAAGGGTCGCAGTGAAGTCCATAGGTTACCCACAATCTCTTTAAGCTCCTGGTTTACAAACTCGCCCCCTGGTGGAGGAAGGAACTGTGGTATTTGAGAGCACATCTCTAATCTGTCTTGATCTGAGACCCTGCAGAAGTTCTGGGAGACAGCACCCAAAAGTGAGAAAAGATCAGAGGAGTGCTTCGTCCAAGCCCGGGGTCCAACGCTGGAGGACAAGATGTGCCCAAGCAGTGGAAGTCCTTTTTCTTGGCTGAGAGTCTGTTTTTTCAGGACAGCTCTACATAGAGATGGAACCCCACCGCGTGAAAACAGCTGCTCTGGACCTTGTGGTAAAGCACACACAGCGTTGACAACCTGGTAGCTGTCATTTGCCAAAGCCCCATCCAGTTTATTCCCATCAGCTTGACCTGGTTCATCTCCTTTGGTCGAGGGATCTGGGGATGTTGAATCATCCAATGATGTGATCTCATCTGTCTGAGAATCTTTGATATTTTCATCTCCATCATTGGTTTTCGTATTCGGAGAACTTGAGTTCTTCTCAGCTGTCCAGCTGGGTCCGTTCTCCAGTATGCTCATAATCAAAGGGACTGTGCTTAGGAGTTGGGGATGAGCAGCCATGTTTGCATCTGTACTGAGGGCGGCAAGCAGGGCAGTACCCAGAGAGATCAATTCCTGTGGTGGCAACCCAGAGCTGTCTCCACCCCTGAATGCTGTCACCAGAAGGCGCGCCGGAAGATTCAAACCTACTGCCTCAAAAATGCGATGCAGAGTCCCGTTATCCAGCTGGCCTGCTGGGCACAGCCTTGTGATCTGCAAGAGATGCAAATTAACACATTATTGCACTATTGAATTATTCACACTTAATCTGGTATATAACATAAAGTTCGGTGGAATAAAGCAGAGAATTAGGAGGTTAAGATACAGTTTACCAGAAGAAGTGCTGCTAAAATGTGGCTGTCATTCTTGGCATTAGTGAGAGCGTGCAAACAGCGCTCGAGGACTTCCTTTTGAGACAGGGACAGGCCACATGAATCAGGTAAAGATCCGGGTATATCTGCTCCATTTGCCTCCTTATTGGGTGGATGCTGGTGGTTAGAGACTTCCTCTGGGTTGACATGACAACCATTCTCTGCCATCTCTGGTGCCTATAAACATCCAATGTTCAACAATGCTTTTATTAACTAGTAAAGGTACAAATGCATTCTCAGGATGGGCAACATTTACATTAGATACATTGCATTTAGAGATACGTAACCTCAAAAACATAAGGTAACGTGTTTTCACAATGTGAGAGTCAGTTTAAAGTGAGACATTCCAAAACGGGAATAGTATACAAAATTGAGTAAACAGGTTTAATATTTTACATAATCTTAAATCACATCGATGTAGATGAGTCTGACTTTACAGTTAACGTTAGCCGTCTCGTGTTATATTATAAAGAAACGAATATGTTAACGTTCACTCAGATCTGAATAATTAAAGACATTTTCGAAACACATTAATGTTCTAAGGGTTTAAATTTAATGAACGTAAAATAAAACAAACGTATAAATATGCACAATATACAGTAAACAAACCTGATTATCGAAAAATGCCTTTCTGTATATCCACGTTGAATCTACGCAGGCAAATCTCGCGATAGCTTCCTTCCACACCGGACCTGAGGCGTACGTTTTAAAATAAAAGTCCGCGCTTCCCTTTTTTCATTGTGTAAATTATATTAATTTTGTGTAACCTTGGAATTTAAACGGCGACTGTGGCGTTGCTAGAGCAACCACGCCACAAAAATGCGCAGGAAAATGAATACAGCGTGAATGCAGGAGAACTGTAACGTTTTGGCATTGTCCCAATTTGCCTGAATAAACTCTATACATTAATGTATAGAATTATTATTACTAAATTATTTGAAAAATATCAATTGACACTTGCGGAGGTTAGTCATTATGTGATCCAACACATACTAAAAAATGTGGGATTTGTTTCGGTGACACAAACTTGGAAAAGGAAACACAGGAAATGACGAAATGTGTGATGGATAATGGACCTCTGTTTGAAACAGAAAGCGAGCGGGGTGGAGAAGTATTGTGATTTAGACGTGTTTACTGTTTTCTTCTGGAATACAGCTACTTAAAGGCCAGGAGCAGCATCATTAAGCACAGTTAAGTATCTACATTGAGTTCTTAGGAAATACAGTGCTATTAACATGAAGGGCAGAAGTGAAAAGCGCTTTTCATTTATCCTTATTCATTCAGTCTTATGTCTTAACATTAGATGTCTGAAAATGTCCATTAGCACTAAATAAATAAAGTCTACTTGATATCTCTTAAAAGCCTATTTTCCAGGTGTTATAATTTTACTTATAAAAACATTTATTTCAGGCAAACATGCACATTTGAAAAACAGATTTTTGAAAGTCAAATAAATGTTATTTTAGTGCCAAGTGTCAAAGATCGTGTTTCTCAGTTAAACCAAACACAGAAGCACAGATTTATTTTGTACTTGAATGATGTTTTTCTGCTTGTAGATGTCTGCTACGATCCCTCAAAAGGGACTGGGTCCAGGTATGCCTGCAATCCCCACTCAGCAGCAGCAAGTGCAGGGACACATGGCGTCTGGGTTAGGACCTGCCCAGCCTGGCATGCCTCCACAAGGTGCCCTGCGTGAAATCTCTCCAGTTTATTTGTGTCGCATTGGTCAGGAGACTGTCCAAGACATCGTCACACGAACGATGGAAATCTTCCAGATCACACGGGCAACTCAGGTGAGTTTTCTTTTGACTGAATATGAGATTGTGGGGCATCTGTACTTGCCCTCCAGTGCCAGTCCTCCAACAGACTGGATGTGCTTCTTGCAAGATGTTTTGATTGTCATCCTAGTTCCTTCATGAAATTATGGAATGACATATATGACTCGGTGTCCTGGATAAAATTACATTTCAGAGTTATGTTTTCCTGAAAGCCTGATTCCATCAATGGTAGTTCTGCCACAACCACCTCCTTGAAAACCTTATAATACAAAATCATTCTGCAGAATTCCAGGAGAAAAGTTGTTTGGCATTCTAATTTCTTCTATCGTGTGTATGTACTAACATTTTTATTATACATTTACATTATCCTTTAAAATATAGGTTCAAAAATTTGTGTTTACCCCCCCCCAACATTTTAGAATAATAGTTAACACATTAAAACTATGGAGTTTTATGTTCAAAATGTTAAATGAATAAAAACTATATCATATTGTAGCATTTTCAAAGTACCCACAAAAGTACAGAAATATACTTTTGACAATAATATGGTAATACTATTATATATATATATATTATTTATAAAACAAAGTTTTCTAAAGTTACTTAAGTTGATATTTTTTCTGAATAGTTTGCTTTATTCTCTAGCTACCCAATGGCGTGACACAAAGCCAGGCAGCGTATCAGGACCGCTTTGGAAAGTTGCAGGAGCATCTGCGGCAGCTTGCGCTTCTCTTCCGTAAGCTGCGTTTGCTGTATGAGCGCTGTGTAGAGATGACAACCGACCTGCAGGAAACTCCAACGGAAGTGAGTGTTAACCATCTGTTTTTTAACACTGTATAGAGGTGATGTATGCTATAGCCTTCTTTGTTCAAGTTCAAGTGGCTTTTTCTGTAATTTCAACAATAAACAGTGCAGAACATGTGAAACGAAAACAGAGTTTCCCCAGGACCAAGGTGCTATACATACATCTTTTTATTTTGACTCAGGATTAAACACATTTATATTGTAACAACCTGTTGCATATTTTTGCACCAACACTGCTGCTAGTTCCTCATTGAACGTTTAAATGTTTTGCCTATTGTTCCCCGAGCACTCATGGCTGCCCACTGCTCCGGTTGTATGCGTGTTCACTTCTCACTGGATGGGTTGATTGAAGAGGCACATTTCGGGAACGGGTCACCATATATGACAAATAGGTCCCTTTCACTTTTATGTGTAAATATAGCCAGTTTGATAAACACAGAATGCCATTATTTTGTTGGATGGAATTTTAAAAAAAGTATTCTTTGCAATGCTATTTTACTTGGTTTTTTGGCCTTTAGTATAAGTATGTTAGCATCCAAAAGATTGACAAAATTCACATTTAGAAGAAGGTCTAAAAAATTATAGTTATCAGGTTTACTCATAGCACAAAATAGAGGGTAAAATAATTCTAATTGAACCTTTATTACTTGAGATTTATTAAAACATTATAACAAAACAAGTTTTACATCTTATACATTTTAGCTTGCTCTGGTGTACATTTTCAGCCACCTGATGTTTTCAGGCTATCATAGCCCTGCTTCTTTAAATATTGTCATAGTCAGATTTGTATTTTTCAATTATCTTGTTCAGACGGATACGCAGATGATATATATAAAATATCAGACAAATGTTGATGACCCACACACAGAACAAGATGCAGCGCAGCCAACCACCAAACAAATCTTCAGGGTGCATGCAAAATAAAAATCACACAGACTGATTCTGAAAGTGTTTGCACAAAGTTATAAACAGCTTATTAATATTCAAAAAAGGAAGGAATATACCCTGATCGCACAAATACATCTGGCTAACATCTATTTGATGTCTGCATTTACATCTGCAAGACATCTACAATACATAGTTTGCTCATCTGCAATACGTCTCGAAGATGTCTGCTGTCAGACGTCTTATAGACATCTAAAAGATGTCTGTAAGCTGTTTATGATTTGGAATGGATGCAGCTCTTTCTAAGTTAATCAGTTTGCAGACGTCTTACAGAGGTTCAGACGTCCCTGAGAAGTATTGCAAATGAGCAAACGATGTATTGCAGATGAGCAAACGATGTATTGCAGATGCTTTGCAGATGTAAATTCAGACGTCAAATAGACTTAAGGCAGTTGGATTGTGCTATCTGGGTTGCCTCTATCTATGGGGCTCGGATTGTATCTTTTACGAATGAGACTGTCAAGCACAACATATAACACACGTGTAAGCGTGCGTGTACGTCTCCATTTGTATTAAATGGAGACGTACATGCATATATCACATCACTTCACGTAGACACGTTAGTTACGTGTGGCCGTTGATCTATACAGACGTCACGGTGACGTCACGTAAGAAATCAATGTGTAGATTATGCCTAGGGCGAGGGTGTGTTCCGCGTGTGTGGATTTCATGCGGGCGAGTTTTGGGTCGGAATAAACGCCATAGGATAAACCTTTTGCATTTTTAAGATGTGAAGTATTGCGGTATATCTACAAATTCAAAAGATTGTTACTACTGTACCCAACAATGCATGTCAACTAAAGACAATTCATCACATGTGAAATGACACAATTATTTACATAAGTTGTAATAACAAGAAATATGTACTGCCTACCAAATATCTCATGTGGTGTCATCTTTGCAAAGTAAAGCTGAAAAAAGAATTTATAAACAGATAAATTGTGCTAACAGTTACATACATTTACCGATTTTATGGCTGCGATGTTTATGACTAACAGTACTTACCAGTGTGGTCTCAGTTCAGCAGTAAGGTCTTTTTTATGCTGCGAGCTATGATATGGCGGGTTTGCATTGCTGGAACTATATAACACCCTCTGTGACTTCCTTTTAAGAAACTCAATTTTGTTAAAAATACGACTAAAAAAAAATGTGGAAGGAGTTATTTCCTGTCGTGAAGCACAGATGTGGTGAATATGTTTAAATGCATTTCCTGCATTTTTACAACTTCAATTCAGAATTGTCTTTATTGTCATGTAAAACAAGGATACACATATTTTTAGAGATTTACATGTCCACTTATAAGGGCTTTATGCAGTTTGTGTTTATATGAAGATATACTTTAGCTTTACTTTAGAAGAGATACTCCTAGCCAAGGTAATTGAGTAACCACTCATTATATCAGACATTTCTGCATTTCATAATTACATTTTCATAATTACATTATTACACAATTTCTTTCCCTGTTTGCATTCTTTTAGCTGGTTCCTTATGTAGGGGAGGAGACAGCACCTGTGAGGGTAGAGCCATGTAGTCCAGCGGTTATCCAGGAAAGACAAGAAGTTCTAGAGGTTTGTTTCATATATTATTGTTACTAGTGTGATTACAGTACATACAAAAACATTACCGTAAATATTACTTAACATTAATATTCTCTTAGCTGGAGGCTAATCCATGTTCAGGGAAAAGTTATGAAGGTGAAAGTGCATCTCCGTAAATACAGTTTTCTATGTTGCCGACATATTGGACCGTTATAAATGTATGTTAGTCCCCAAATGACTGCACTTTTGATAAATGACTAACCTCTAATAACATTCTTGGTTCAACAGAAAGTGAGGCAGAAAAACCAAGACATGAAAGCACTAATGGACCAAATGAGGAACTTACTGTGGGACGTCAACGCCATGCTCACAATGAGGAAATGAGAACGCTCCTTATGAAACTTCTGACCCGCTTGTCAAACCACATCCCACAACTTTCTAAGGAATTCGGGTGCTCTTGCAAAGAATAAAGCTGTCTGTCTTTCATCTACTGATTGTGCTAATGTCACATTTTATCTTGACAAACAAGATAAGACTTCGTATTTACAGTTTTTATTCCCAATGGTCTGATTTGCAGCTGTGTATTAAAGCACTGAATTAGGATGAGTTTTAGCAAACTGCAAGTAATGTAAATGACATACATGAGCGTGTCCTTTTTTTTTGCTTGATATTTTTTTGCGTATTATACTTCTGGTTCTCGGGTAGAGTGTGTCATTGTGGAAATGACTGTAACTGTAGATCTGAGCTCTGGATTACTCTCCATCCCTTAAAAATACTCAAATGAACTGTTGGTTTTACATGGAAAAGTTTCTTTTGTTGCTTGGACTCAATGAATTTAAAAACGGTTTTATACAAAATAAAAAAAGAAACAACTTCTGCGACCCTTGTCATTTCTCAAAAGGAAATGGTGATCAGCTTCTGTTAATAAACACATGGCCTTCGTAGATGCACAAACATGTTACACTTGAAGCAGGATTTTTGGAGCAGTAAAATAAAAGTGTATTTAACAAATAACCCAGACAGTCTGCATTTCAGAATTATTTTATTGGTCACGTTATTATCAGTTCATGTGTTCAGTCTGTTGTTTGCCGGCCACTGTCATGTGTAAGTCGACATCACCGTCAGCATCATGCTACAAACTTCCCCAATGAAACGGCAGCAGGAATGATTGACAGATCTGTGATGCATTTTCACTCATCCCTGAAGCTGTCAGTCAAACATAGTGAACCCTCATATGTGTATATCTCTCTCCTGTCCTCTGATTGGCCACCACAAGCGTAGCTGGGAGGCTCCTACGAAAGCCAGAAGCTGTAGTTATCACAAAGTGGATAGAAAGAAACGGATCTCTCCATCAGTGTCTGTATCAGTCTGTGAGCCGTCTCTGGTCTCATCCGACTGTCGAGCTGTCAGCTTGGCTCAGACGCGCTCCAGGTCTTTGTACTTCTTGCGGAAAACAGACACATGGTCCTTGAAGAGAACAGGGTCCAGGCGAAATTGCGAGTGCACTAGAGGCATATAACCGAACCAGCTTGCAAAGGTGTTAACACACTCTTGCCTTTGGGTAAAGTGCTCAGGGTTTGCCCAAGGAGCCTTGGAGCCCTAAGATGAGACGGAAAACAAGAAAATTCATCACCGAGGCATGATGTAAAAGTACCTTTAAACACAAAACTCGGCTCTATTCTCACCTGCAGAGCGGGCATCTCTTTATACTGCTTCCTCTGTGCCACTTTGATGGGTGGCAGGTGTGTCACAGCAGAGACCAGGAAATTCATCAGGATATCGTCACAGTTTAAGGTGCGATCCACCAGCGCACGGAGAGACGGGGGCAGGTAGTGAGAGAACAGGTGATGGTAATACCTGTAAGCCACAAAGGCATTAGGGCACAATAGAAGAGCAAACCGTCGCGTGACGGAAAAGACGTTAAAACAAGACCGCTCAAGTCAATTACCTGTGATAGAAGGCAGCTCCAGTGAGGACAATGGAGTACTCATTGGTCCATTTAGAGGTGTAGCCCCAGGCTCTTTTAACCGGGTCCCAGAAATGGCTTCTGGGAGGGTAGCCAGCAATCCTCTCAGGGAAACTCCGCCAAACGTGGAAAGCAAAATTGATCTGTCAGTACCAGAAAGGAAAAGCACAAATTAGCTTTGTGTGTGATTATATTTAACCCGTTTAACCTAAATCTATATATCACTTAACTTTTCCATATTTTGCCACTGACTATGACTATTGATCATGCTTTTTAACCTGTAACTGCGAAATAAAAGAATTATTTACACAAAATGAAAATTCTTATCATTGTGGGTGAATTATCCTTTTAAAGGACCACTTGTATGTAAAAATCAAATCATATGGTTTTGAAAACAAATAAAAATGCAAAGTCTTAGTCTTTTTTTATATCTAAAAGTACAAGGTAACTAGATTTCTTTACACAGGATTAAAAACACTACCTCATTGGTCAACAGAACCGTGTCCTCATCGAGGCTCAAAACCGCGTCCGTCTCAATAGCTGCATGAGGCAAGAAACGACTGCTTGTCTGTGAACAGAAAGCGTGGCAGAGGAAGTGAGAAACGAGATAGAGAGTGAAATTTCTTGACTGAGCTCTCGCATGGATACTCACTTTTCTTCTGCCATCTGTGACAGTAAGGGGCACTGGCATAGGCGGCCATTTACTCCGGTGAGGGGGCGGCTTTTCACTGTTCCACAAGATTATGATCTGACAAGAACCCAGACATGAAAACAAACCATCACAGCATGAACTCCAGACTGGATGACATGACTTTTTGGTGGCTCGGTAGTCTGTGGCTCTGTTTACACCTGGTATTAAAATCTTGGGTGATGGTGTCACAAGTGCTCAAATCACACAGATTTGGTGAGATACTTTGTTGCAAAGGTAGCAAAATTCCATTTTAAATGAATAAAGATCAACATTACTCTGCTTATTTATTATCATTGATGACTAGTGATAGACCCCAATCTGATTCTGCCGTAGCTTTGCAGTACCTGTGAGCAGTATTTGGATTTGGAGACGACCTGCAAAAGCTTCATGATTGGCTGAGATTGGGACACCAGAGGTGAGGTGGCATGAATGACAGCAGTAAACTCTTGACCTGGGCTGATCCCTACATCAAAAGAAAAAAATATAATAGATTCTATTCTAATAATACTTTCTTTTTTAATAGTACACATATGAATATGGAACAGTGTACCACAAACTATTCATTTTTTCAAAACAAGTATACGGTACAAACTCTATAAAGTATGCTAGTTTTTTATTCAAAACACGGGCATTCAAGCTTATTTAATATACATTACATGCAAAACACTTCATTGTATTACACAAACATCATTTGCTTACCAAGATTCAGGTAATAGAAGGGATAGTGGGCCAGGTGTGTAGAGTACTCGGGCAGAACCAGCAGCCCACCAGGTAAGGCATTCCACATTAATTTATTTCTGGAGACGTGGGAATACACTCTGTCCTTTATGATCTAAAACACGCATGCAACATATTTCATTATATTATAACTTTAAACACCAGACATTCTCTCCAGAATTCACACAGCATGCTCCTTTTTTCTTGACTAGACAAGTGTTGGCCAGCAGAGGGCGCACCTAGGCCATAACTTTGGGCAAAATCGACATTTCGTTAGCAATTAACCTAGGGTCAGAGGACAAAGTATGCGCTAATGATGTATGGCATCATGTGCTGGTTTATTTGCCCGGACAGACCTTCCTTTCAATCTGTACGCCACAGTTTACGCGTCTAATATGACCCAGCCCTCACCTCCAGTGTGGTGAGTACGATCTTATCCACGGTGGAGAAATACGCTTCCCAGAGCATCTGTGTGCGCTGTCTCAACGCTAACACCCTGTCACTGCCTACAGCACGCACTGTAGACGGCACCTGTGGGAACAAAGTCACATTTAACATTCTGCTGAGGCTAATTGGTGTATCTGTAATAACTGCAAAACCGCAAGGCTGGGTCACACACCAGCGTCTTCCAAACATTTACGTCATCATTCTTATGTGTGTACACTCTCTGTACTCAAAAGTTATGATAACATTTTTCTTACTAATTGACATTTTTCTTTTATTTTCCTTTTTTATTTACTTATTTTCTGGTCCTTTGATTCTGGTTCCATAGATTATTGTAATGCAGTGCTGTTCCCTTATTTTGGGGGAATATTAATAAAAAAATCCTTGGAGCGAGTGAGGGAGAGGACGCATCAAAGAGCTGCCAAACTAGCCAGTCACAGTGTGCAGAAGGGTATGAGTTTTAAACATGATTCATCTCCAGATAATGTAGACAATCCATATAAACCAATGCAGAATAAGAAAAACGAATGCCACTCCTTTGTATGAAAGCAGAAGGGTAGATTTCTCTTAAACATTGGAGCTCATGTTTGCAGAAGGGAGTGTATAATAATCTCTGGGGAATACGAAAAATATTCCTGAGGGAACGAAAACTATTCTTGGGGAATCGCAAAAGTTTTTGCAAGAAACCCAATGTTCTTGCTCCCTTTCCTATTTTTTCCACCATCTGCATGTCCCTTTAGTGGCTCAGTGCCACGTCGCATCTGGTTTGACAATGTAAAATGTTAGAGAACATTAAAATAACAACTGCATGGATTTTGAATTTTTTGCTTCTTATGAACTTTGGACAAATAACAGACAACAATGTTTTGTTTTAGAGTGATGAATTGTCAAATAATATTTTGGGTTTTTAGTAGTCTCGTTTTATTGAAAAACCAGTGGACCCCCATGTTCATTATAGACCTTAGGGGTCCCTCAATGCTATGAGGGGTTTGGGACTACCCCAGGCCCCTCCTCAATTTGAAGCCTGGTCAAATTATAACATAAAATGACATTTCCACGGTGAAAAAGTGTAGGCCGCACTTCACGAATATAAAATATATCACTTTAGGGAAGTCTCCACAAATATTAACCAAAAACAAGCCAAATCAATGCATGACGGGTGAGTTTCCACAACACTTTATGACAATTCAAATTTCCATATTTAATTTGCGCATTTGACCTAAGTGGAGACGAAACGTAAGATATGTAAATATTATGTGTTTTAATCCAGAAAACTGTAGTTCAAGTTAACTTTTATGGGTTTTTGTAACAGTCTTGCCCTCCCCAATATGGCGGCGCTGTTGACACATTAGCAGCAAGCTAGTGCATACAACGTGTCGTTTATTATATTTACGGCTTCATAGTTAAGTGTCGTGTCTACACGTGGCTCTCGCTTTGGCGGTGCAGGTGTTTCAAAAATGGTATGGGAAAACAGTTTTTGTAAATGCTGAACGTAAAATGAACATAGATGCTTGACAGTTGATGATATATTGATTGATTGGTTTATTGATAATTTATTTTACATAGATTCGAGCGCTCGGCCGGCATCTTATTGCTAGCGTAAGATGTGTTCACCATTAATTTATTTCTTGCGCTACAACCATAATAAATGAACATGGAACATGATTTAGGGTTCAAATATGTAGATTATCGGAAAGGATCAATTCGAAAGACTGGAAACCAGTACCGGTTTTGAGGGACATTTGTCAAATATACAGTTTAGTGTGTAGTATACAATATTATTTGATTCCACCACTATTGGCCATCAAATGTTATATTTACTTAAGACAATAACCTGCCTGCCTGTTCTTAATTTTTTTAGATTAATAGACTACAACATTTTTGTGACACTACAGAACTGTTCTGTAACTCGATGATTAAAAATGCAGAAAAACTAAAATTAAGCGTCTCAGCATCTAAAACTATAAACTATATCCATTATTTGTTCATAAGTTTTGACCAAAAAAAAAGAAGTTGAAATTAAAACTTCTTTCATCCTTTTCTCCTCCTTTGGGGGGGAGGTGGCGCTGCGTTACCTGTAGCAACAGTCTCTCGTCGCCCTCGATGACTGCCTGGTTCCATTGGATGACATCAGAGAAAGGTAACTCCCATCCATTACTGAGTAACACTGGGATACAAGCGGCCTGTGAGACACAAGAGACAGAGAATTACAATAAAATACAAAAAAAAATGAACAGTACCCACTCAGAATAGAAACCAGCCCCATATACACAAAAAATATATGTAGTGTGATTGATTGTTCCCTTTAGGCAAGGTCATAAGATAGAATATAGCATGGGATGATGAAAAGATTGTTTCGATGTGCATGAAGTCTCATAGGAGGCCTATGTACTGTATGACTCAGGCAGACTGATGTGTTAATTACCCCCCAAAGTGAAGTGGAGTGGGTGTAGTTGGTGGGAAAGGAGCAAGGGTCCATGATTTATTGAAGTGAAGTTTGATGCTCGCCCTCCCTCTTGTTTACTATTCCGTTTTGATGTTGTTCTTTTTTCGCTCTCTTACTCCTTGTTAGCTTTTTTCGTCTTGTTTTTCGTCATTCGGTTCATATTTTGGTTTACACTGAGGTTTTTAATTAAATCACAAGAGAGTGCGATCACAAGTAGGGGCCGAGATCAAACACACCCCCTCTAGCAGTGCTCTGCCTAGCTTTCATCCTAAACAGGCGTTAGAGGACACATGGGCGGACGGCAACAAAATGTTTCACGTGACTGATTGTTACCTTGGCCTCTTATGCCCACAGAGATGCAGGTTGTTTCGTGCTCTTGGATGGTAGCTTGAGGGCGCTTGACTGGCATAGATCCTTCTTGGCACTGATATATTTCTAGGTTGCCATAGAATGTTTTGCAAGTGAGTCTAGTGGTAGGAATTTTCAAGTAATGTGATAAAATCAGGGCCATGGTTTGATATCATTGCTATTCGTTATGTCAAATGTGTTTTATTAATTCAAAATATATTGCAACATTCATTTGCCTAGGTGAAAAGGCAAATGATATACCTAGGTGAAAAAAGTGCACTAAAATGCACTTAAATGTGTTTAAAGTGCTCTATTTTCACACACTAATTTTGTACTTAATATCTGCCTTTAACACTTTTTAAAAGGGTCAAATGTCGGGAATACGTGTTTTTTTGTGTCTTTGGTGTGTTATAATGCCCATTACACATAAAATTGCAAAAATGTAAGTGTCAGAACAAATGATACATTGTATCTTAAAGCGAATGCTCATCCAGACCTTCCTAAAACACCTTGTGTTACCACACCAACGCAAAGTTCGTGCCGTGATATGAGTTGACTAAGATGGCCCAAATGTATACTCAAGTAAGGTGGGCGTACATTTCAGCACAATTGCTTTGGAACCTGATATATTAGTAAATATATTTTTAGTGTGTTAAGTACAGATTACAGAATGAAAACAGAGCACTATTAAGGTCCAGTGTGTTGATTTTTGGAAGATCTATTGACAGAAATGCAATATAATATACTATACTTAACTATGTGTTCAGAGGTGTATAAAGAGCTTACAAATGATGTTTTTATTACCTTAGAATGAGCTATTCCTATCTGCATTCACCGCAGGTCCAGGCATGGACCCACTGTTCTACAGAGCGCAATTCATAAATGATTCATAAAAAACATGATGACATCTTTGTCCTGTGTCAGCCACCGTTGGTTGCAATTCACAACCTCACCACTAGAGACCGCTAAATTCTTCACATTGCTTATGGATGTGTACTAGGTGTAATTAAATAAAAAGTATTTAAGGCCACTTGTTTTTTTTTACCTGGGCAATGTTGAGCAGGACTACTAACATTGAAAGGTAAGGCAGATCTCTTTTCCCCTTCATCCGTTTTATCTATTTTGAAAATTTCTCACAATTCATTAATACTTGAGATTGTCCTATTTGACAATGACAAAATAAAGATCAATAGCAATATGGTTTTAGATACTTTCTCGGGTGATGTTTTTTTTCATACGTCGTTCTGAGTTTGCAATTTGGTCAAAATAATTGAAGTGCATTGATCTCACACACTTGTGATGAGTGTCGCTCTTCCCCAAAAATATTTGTGTGAAATATGAAAAACATTGATTCTTGGTGTTAGAATCTTGATATCGTACTGTGAGGTAAAATATCTCAGTACTTCCTAAATACAGATTTCTGCCACCTGTATTGTCAAGTAGCCCAACTAGATTTTCACTTATTACTTTTATGTTCTGGCGTCCAGGAAAAAATGCATACATCCCTAAAAACAAGGTTTGTTTATTTTTCTTACCCAAATGGCAAATCGTGGCAGCTATCAAATGGAAATGTGTCTAGAAATCCATAGAGATGGAGAGAGAGAGAGAGAGGGAGGTGGAGGGAGAGAGAGCTGTTGTGAGATTAGAGAGAAAGAAGCAGTGTATGGATGACGGGGTCGGAGGATGTTCTAGAACTTTCCGCAGCGTTGGTAATTGCCAGTTCTTTCTGTGGCTTTGGCCGCCTCACAAGAAAAAAAAGATCTAGGGCTTATGTGGAAAAGCATGAAGGGAAAGACACTAAAGAAGAGAAGGAGAGGCAGGGAGGGCCGGGCAATCAGTGTGAGGGCCGAGCTGGCTGCCAAACCCACCGTTCTGTGAATTTATCCATTCAGCATGGCTCGGCGGAGTGGAGGGCACCCTCTGAGTGCTTCCGTCCCTTTCACACACTCAACCAGGACATCCAAGAATATATGTGCCTGGGAAGTTTTTCCACTTAATGGCTAATGTGCTGTTTATCTGGGAGACTTCAAGACCTGACTGTTTTCATAATCCGCTCGGTGCAGTTGAACCTTTCTTGAATTGCTTAAAGGTGCGGTTGGCGGCTGTTTTGAGTTGAGGAAAGAGGTCACAGAATGTCTTACCTGCAAAGACTCGAGGAATCGAAATGAGCCCAAGCGCCGGCCACGAGGTACGAGGCAGAAGGTGGAGTTGTGGAGCAGCTCTTGATAGTCGAATCTAGGCAGAAAAACAAAACAAAGTGAGGGGGGAAACGATGCGAGCCAGATTCAAACTTGGGTCAATAGTGGGACCACCGTGTCAGAACATCACACTATTCACAAACCACTACATAAACCTAAACTCTTGTTGCTGGAGGAACAAAAACACAGCCACGTTTTTATTTTAGTTCTGGAACAGCCTTTTCTCTTTAGAGACGTAAAGCCCTTATCTACACTTTTAGCATAACACTCATTGTGCCAAAGTTGAACAATATCTTACCACGTGCGAGCAACAAGTTCAAATCTTGCATGCAACATTTACTCATTTCTGTCTTTCGTTTCAATAGAAAAGGCCAAAAATTATACCACAAAAGTTGAACAATATTAACAACAGTTTACCGCACCGCAAAAAAAAACTTTTCAAGTATATTAAAGGAGAACATCAGATGTCTTTGAGAGCCACGTAGGCGCTGTTAAAAACCGAGCCGTGCTGAGGGGGGTGTTTTGATCCGGGAAAGCCATCTTCTTTGCCTCAAGCTGTTGTCCCTGGCAACCATTTATGGTTTCTAAGAATACACTGAATCCTGCTTTGTGTGATTGCCACCTCTGGATGATGTGAGGGTGAAGGTGATAGAAAACCGTGGCTGACCCAGAGTGGGTTAATGAGTAAGAAAATCAGTTACTGTAGAGCAGATCTGCTCCCAGATAGATGTTCTGTCAGATCGGGACACAGCAAGCGCTGAGCTGCCATCTGCCGTGTGTAGAAAGTTGAGCAAAACATTGAAAACTCTTTATTAATATAGACTAACATCCTTGTTCTTAATTGGCTGTTGAAAGTCACGGTTAAAGGAACAGTTCACCCAATAATGCAAATTCTGTCATCATTTACTCACCGTCCAGTTCTTCCAAACCTATATAAATTTCTTTGTTCTGTTGAACACAAAGAATGGACACAATATTTGTTTGCAATTTTCAGTTCTTGGAAATCATCCATTGCCATAGTAGTAAAAAATATTGTACACATCTTTGTTCTGTTGAACACAAAATGAGATATTTTGAAGAATGCAGGAATACAAACATTATGTTACGAGATGACGTCCCAGATATTATACAGGTATGAAATTACATGAGGGTGAGTAAATGACACAATTTTCATTTTGGGTGAACTGTCCCTTTAGGGAGAAGGGAATCCCACAATGCATTGCGACAAGCTCAAGAACAAAACCTCTTCCAGGATGTCAGATGAAGCGAGATAAATACACTTGTAATTCATTGAATTAAACAGTGTTTGCTGTGACTGCAAATGCAGGTGTTGCACTTCTACAATTTTACGGTCTGGAGTACTTGCAAAACCGTTTATATCACTTTCCAACTTTGTATATTCTCATTTTCAACAACTTGCACAAATACCCTTCGCCATGCCAACAAACTTCTCAACTACACATAAACATTTGTTGCAGGGCTGTGTTAACAGGCCTCTTGGCAGCTCGCTGGAGATCGTCTGAGCCGCGTTTTGCTTGGCTTCTGCGTGTGTAGAACCGTTACAACCCTGAAAGAACCCAATGTTCCCCATCGGCCCAACAGTGCCTGGCCCAGACAGAAACCTCCGACAGTAGCGCAAACAGGCTCGTATGAAAGCACCTCTATCTCCATTTTAGCAGGACATGTTGTTTATTTACCGGACAGCCAGTAAAGTAAATAGGGCTACCATCCATCTTTTCTGTCTTGGCGCTCTCTCAAAGAATTCTGACAATTAATCCACAGTTTCTCTATCTATGAATTGCAATGTATCCAAATATTTCAAGATTTAAGGGCATGTGATTAGAGCACATTTTACAAAAAATAAACATTCAATAGGGTGCTTGCATATGTTTCTATATAGCATTCCTTTAACAATATAGTAAATGTCTACTCCAGTCTCACACCGCAAATAGATAAGGCATGAAATATTGATTTAAGTTTATTTATTTTTTATTTTAAAATGTTAAACTGTTAACTGTTATAGTTATAGAGGAAAATGCCCTTTCATAGTTCAGGAGGTTTGTTATCAGTTATGTTTTCATTTAAGTCTCCCTATAAAAACAGACACAAACGACATTTTTAAAATACATAAAGTGTACTAAAGTGTAACAGAAAATGCAACATAACATACATAATGTCTTCAGAGGTGTATAAAGACCTTACATAATGAAGGTTATGTTATTTTTACCTTAGAATGAGCTATTTCTATCTACATACAACGTGGTCCCCCTTGCATGGAATTCCTTGCAATTCCAAATTTGATTCTACTTATCGATTCCAATTCCTAACGATTCTTTGTTTCGATTCCAAAACGATGAAAAAGCAAAAAAAATCAAGCAAGATCAAAAATATTTATTTTGTGCCATTAGTTACAGCGAAACACACAAAAAGTGAGCTTTCCTTTTGAAGCAAGGGAGAAGGGGGTCTCACGTGTAGCATCATGTGCCGCTGTTCTGTCGAATTGTCCTACCCTGTCAGACTTTCCTAGCGCAGGGCAAAACGTAATATAATCTTAACCACATCGACAAAATAAACGGTAGGATGATTTTACAATGCAAAAAACCCTGTCAGATGTCCCCACCAGCATAAAATAAACATGTAGGATTAATTTACAGCGCAATACCCTATCATATTGTACTACCAGTATAAAATAAACATGTAGAATGATTTAACGTGGAAATACACTATCAGATTCCCGTAGCAGTATAAAATAAACAGTTAGGATTAATTTAATTGCGCAATAAAATTACGTAACATGGATGTGCGCATGGCACCGGCTTATGGAGAGCCGGTGCATTCTTGAAATACGATATGATGAACCAACCGCAGATGCTTTGCAGTATTGCTGGTGACACCCGTCTTGCAGCATAATAGTTTGTCACAATAATAACACTTAACTTCGTCTTTTTGTGATCTCACAAAATGCAGCCACACTTTAGTGCGCCTTCCTCAGTCCATCGTGTGAAGTGACTTTTAGTATTCGAGCGGAAGGTCCTCGAAGATGGCTATGTCAGGTCAGGTGACTCAGGTTTTGGCAGATGACGGGAAAATGATGTGACCGTGCAGTCTGGAATCGTTAAGTGGAATCGAAAAAAAAAAATTAAGGATCCGATTCCTTTCTTATGGATACGATTCCAGAACTGGAATCGAATTTGGATTCCCAACCCTACTGTAGTGTTACGAAAGGGAGTGGGGAGGGGTGGAGTGAGCCGTTGGTTGCAATTCTTAACCTCACCACTAGACGGCACTTAAATCTCCACATTGCTTCTTTAAGTTCGTCTGATGAAAATGTTGGAGTTCATATTTAAATTTACTATATTGACTTGTAATTGCATACTTGGCAAATCTGAGCTCAGTTTGTGATAGTTTTGAGATCTTTAATGAAGACATTTGAAAAATTTCTCTGTACTTTCTTAGCGGACATGACTGCAGGACATTCCATCTATTTGCTCTCACTGAAATCTCATTAATGTCTGAAGAAATAATTGAGACAGTAATGAAATCGCATCTGTAATTTTTTCTAATAGGTATTGTTGTGCTTTACTTCATATTTGAAGACATCAGAAGGAAAAGCCTCAACAACATGTTTAGGTTAAGTGGTTTCCATGAATACATCCTCTTTGCCATTAAAGTGAAATAACTATAAACATCATAACCTGACAAAACAATCAGAAGAAAAATGTCAGATGGCACTTTAAGGCTTGTGCATCTGAAGTCTTCATTTATTGTTCTTGTTAATAGTACTTTATTTAGACAATACTACTTCACTAGCTAGACTAGCACCAAATGGACACAAACCAATGAAAGCTAGGGCGATCTAAGCTGTTTTTATTTTAGCAGGGAAGACCTTTTGGTAATGATAACAGTCCCTCACATGGATGTTTAATCTGGGGTGGTTTACCCTGCTATCATCAGAGCTCTTTGTGAACTCGGGCTCTGTTAGAGAGAGCCGTTTGTTAGGAGAAGCTCTAATCTGCTCTTCTATTTACTATCTGTTAAAAGAACGGGTCTTTATGATCTAATGGATCACTCATCACTGCTTGTTTGAAAGAGAAATCTGAGGGAAGACTTTATATGCGAGCCATGTTTTGAATTTGCTTGTGTGGATGTGGTTGTGTGCAGTGGCTTGACGCACTGTTGTCTCCCGCTGTGAATTTTCTACCGTTATCTGCTCCGGTGTAACTTTAATGAAGTAATATACTTGTCAATAGTGGAACAAATAAATCTTTTAACAGTGTTTTGTCTCCAGGAGTCAATAAACAACATTTTAATGCATTTACAGTTTTCGTGTTAACAGAATATTGGGGCTAAAACTATTGTTTATGTGTGTTGTTTGTTATATTGGTTTGGGACCAAAAAACGACATCAAACGTATCTCAGCAGTGCATGTGTTGTGGGTTGCCCGACGTGTTAATCTGTAGGTGCATGCTCTGGGTTTTAAAGTACAGTAGTGGCCAAAAGTCACTTTGGAAAATTGATCTGTTCGCTTTTTATTCAAATATATTATTTTAAAGATCTACATAAAAATTGTATGCATGTTGCATAGTTTAAAGTATAAACTGAAGCTCATCTATGTGAATAATTAAGGGAAACTTAAAAAATGACACAAGACATGCACAAACGTACTGACACTATATATACGGATTGTAGCAATTGTGTGGCAGAATGAGTAGTCGAAAAACGAGTGTATGTTTTTATATATACTTATATGTATTAAGGAATAATTTAGCCAAAATTAAACTTCTGCTATCATAGATTAAATGCACTTTGCAAGTTGGTTTGGATAAAAACATCTGCCAAATCCATTCGTGTCAATTTACAAAAGTTTGTTGGTCATTACATATTATGCAAAACTTCATAAAGAATAGTTCACTGTTTCTATGTCCATAGTGTATGCATTTTAAATCAAATATTGAAAAATGGAAACATTCTAGCTTCTACAAAATTTGTTTGTTCTTATCTGACACTCCCTTAAAGACGCCGATAACAAAGCAATATCCGCATTGCCCTTAGGGGCCCCTGCGTGTGTTTGGGCGCCCGCTAAGTAAACTCAGGCACATGCCACACTCGGTAAGAATAGACGCCTGCAGGTGAGCATCTGCTGTTATCTGTGTTTATATATGGAATACACAGCGTGTGTTTGTGTAACACGCACAGCCGTATGCTCACGAATTCGAGGCCTGCAGACGCCTCACAGCTGCGCTTCCGATATCTGTCCTCTCCAGGGGAGAAAAGTTTGTAAAATATTTATATAAACGGAGGAAAATTTTGTTGGAGTCAAACATGCTGCAGAGTCCTGTCACAGACACCAAGGATCAACTGTTCCATGTCGCTGGCTCTTTCCTTGGCTTCACACCTCAGTGTCACTCTCTCCTTATTTCCTGTCAGCTTAACTGATGCCAATGCATCATCTCTCTCTCTCTCCTTATTTCCTGTTTTAGGTATCTACTTCCTGTCAAGTTTACTGATGCCAATGCACAGCGCTGCACATAAGTCTCTCTCTGTCATTGAGAGCAATGAGAGGGCAGCTGTTCTGCTGTGTGTGTATCAGACCTGCTGAACATTCCCCGGCTGCTCAGCTGTCATCAGCGGCTGTACACCGGAGATCTCTGTATGTGTGTGTGTGTTTGTGTGTGTGTGTAAGAACCAGTGTGTGAATGAGTGTGATTGAAAGAAAGGCTGTTTGAGCTGAAAGTGGTGAGTGTGAAAGATAGTGTTCATACTGGTGAATGTTGTAGCACAGATGACTTGAGTGAGTATATACACTGTATACTTCCACAGAATGCATAGGACTGTCAAAATAAACATGCAGAACTGATATAACTGCTGTTTATAAATGTATAAAGAAATTGCTAATACAAGAATGAAGCGCCTGAAATTTCAAGGTTCATGCTGTTAAGACGAAGTAATGAAAGGAGTCCACATTACTTTAAGTCATTATTCAGTGACATTCTCCATCTGTAGCATTCAAGTATTCATTAAATAAGCGAGATGAACTCTTTTATAATTCTGTTATTTTATAAATATACTAGGATGGTTTTCCTGAATATATTGTATTCTTTAGAGCAGCAGAGTAGCTGTCAAGAACACAGATTTTATTTTTTATTTTGATGAAATAAAAATGTTAGCCTTTTTATAACTTCAAAACTAAAGTTGAGGCTATTTATAGAATGTACTCAGCGGGTGACACACCGGCTCCACGCTGGTCACCAGGTGCCCACAGGCACCATGTTGGAGACCACTGGTGTGCAAAGAAGATTGAACCCCTTTATTTCAAAAGACCAAGCCAAAATCCGTTTTTCCATGATATAACCCCATTAAAACACACACGGTGAAGAGGAACAGATAGTCGTGGTGTAAATGTGTGCTAACAGCTGATAGCAGATGAAGGTGTTAGCAGTCGGAGCTAATGTGACTGCGCTCCGTGTCGCAGCATTGGCGCATGACTCATAAAGCAGGCAGGGTGAAAGGTGTGTGTTCACAGGAGGCTCTGGGACACCAGCCAAAGACGCCTGGAGTGTGTGTACTGTTGACAGACAGAATGAAGGAGAGACAGGCTCATCGTGCTGCTGTGTAGCTGAAAAGAACGTGCACGATCAGATTCAACATCTGTTTGGAACACACGCACACACACCACAACGTTCAGGGTTTAAGCAGAAACCCATATTACACAAAGAGAAAATCACGACAGAGAGATAGAGATGATGATGAGGAATTTTAATATATTTGCGTATATTACAGATGGGATCTGGTTACTGATGAAATACGTACTAATTTTTTTTCACTCTTTTTCTTATCGCCTTTTTCTCTTCTTTCATCCTTCCATTCTTCACTCAAATGTGTTTTCCTTCCGTGATTAGTTTGAGGATTTCATCATTAGGGCCGATCGCACAGAACATGTCCTGTTCGGTTCTGCTTTGGGCTAGCTAGACATTTATGTATGTTGTGACTCACTTTGCAAATTTTTGCCCATCTTGCCATAAGCGTGTATTTTAAAGGTCCATTGTAGGAAATTTAGCATCATCCAATTTAGAGGATGCAAATTGCACTCAGTCCCCCTCTCTCCTCCCTTTCGAAACACTACAGACGCACTGAAGTAAGATGTTGTTACACTTTCACTTCTTTGGCATAGGAGATGCCGTATTTACGAATCACGATCTGTAGAGCAATTTGTCCGTTTAGGGATACTGTAGATACTGTTGCTAATTCCATGCAAGGTGATCCATGCTGTATATGTAATGTTTCATTATGTATGGTCTTTATGCACCTCTGAAGACATAGCTTTGTATATTATATTGCATTTTGGTCAACAGATCCTCGAAAAAATTCCACATTGGACCTTTAAAATACTGTGTCATACTAGAGTTTTACTAAAAACTGTGCTGAAATAAACAGCTTGTAAGTCTGGTCTCCCAGCTTGAAAAGTTCGTTCAAATAACCAGTGAAATATCAGCTTGCCCAGGCCAAGAGAAGAAAATTACCAACTGAAAGACGGCTAACCATCGTAGGTTGATTTTGTTCATCATAGAACACATCTATGCTTTGTTTTTCTTATATTTAAGTGTGTTGCTTTACACTATTATGAAATCTGTATGTTTCAAGTTTGGCAACACAAATGTATTTTTTTTGTCTAACCACCATACACAGACACCTGTTACAGGCAGTTGTTACAGACAGAACATATATACTCTATGTAATGCAAGTGACATTTGCTCCACAATGCTTCACAAAACAGGAGCTGATAATAACAGATCGCAGAGCCAATGGGTCAGAAATAGACTTCAGCAGACACAGCCAGTTCTCTATACATTTGCATTGTGGTTGTGTCATGTTATTTTGATGAATTATGAGTCAAATGCAGCCTGAAGAAATCACAGAAAACTCACTGAGCGCAATCACAGACAAGGAAGTGAAAGAAAGCGAGGTCTATTTGTCAATTGAAAAGGAAATTGAGGCTCTTAATCTTTTATATCTAACATATTCCCCTTCTCATTCCCTCTCTCTCTCTCCCCCTCTCTGAAAGAGGATTTTAATTGAACGGTTTTGGCCCCGAGGAGCATTGCATGCTGATACATACGCATGGTCAACACGAGCCAGATTAAATATCTAATCCGGAAAACAGTAAAAGAGGGACAGAGGGCGCGCGGGTGATAGGAAGTGAGAGAGTAATTTACACTTGCCCTTTGTCCTTTTGCAACGGATGAGAGATGAAGCTTTGCGGCCCAGCGGTGACTGTCCGTCAAAGCTGACAGGCCACGCCCCATCTGTGTGTGTTTTAATCTGTGTAGCCTCTGCATCAGGGATTCAAAAACTGCAGCACACAGGCAGCCCACGGCAAGGTGTGTGAGTCTGTCCTCTACATGTCTGTTTGGACTTCTATAGACCTAGTATATAGATTCTAGGGCTGTCTGTGTTAGATTATTAAAATTGTATTACGGTAGTCACTTTTGTTTTTAATAGTAAATATGGTCAATCGCACATTTCAAGTGTGTTAAAATGTGACAAAATATACATATTTTTTTTCTTTAAAAATAGTGATATATGCAGTTTAAATCATTCTTACTTTTTTGAGCATTAATGATCATTCAATTCTAAAAATTCTTGAAACATGCCATCTGGATTTGATAAAAAAGTAGCTGTTAAGAAGGTGTTTCTATATCACATACTGCTAAATTATTATCTGACTGTGGGTTTGTGCATGTGTGTGAAAGTTGTGTGTTTTATCGGTGCACACAGGAAAACACGCGGCTCACTGAAGCACTGTTCTGCTATTTGTCTCGGATTTTGACTTCATGATTCCCACAATATTCTTAGATAGAAAGTCCAGTCTTTCCCCTTTATTAATCATTGAGGCCCAGTGTGTGTGTGTGTCTGTACTCTCTCCTTCCTCTCTCTGTCTTAATCTCTGTAAAGCCTACAGAATGTAAATGTAGAATGTAAAAAGCATAATTAAAATAATATATGGTGATGATTTACCAAACAGATCTCTGTGATGTGAAATTAGCAGCACAAAGTCAAATATAGTTTGTGTTATACTGTAAACTGAATAATTAAGCTATCATATGTGGAAAAATATGTAGACATCAAAGGCAAAGAGAGCACAGATGCCAGTGCAAGTTTGGATAGACAGAGAATTAGATTCAAAGGGAAATTAAATGAAGGCATGGCGCAAAAAGGCTGTTACTGGAAGATGAGCAGAAAAGAGAGGAAGAGATTTGAGAAAATAAACAGTTTGATGTTTGAGAACATATCAGTATTTTCATTATTTAGTGTAAATTTACAAATCAAAATTAACTTCTGTCTCTCTCTCCCTCTTACGTGTTTATCTTTTTTTTCTTCAATGATCTCACAGTTTTAATAAAATAAATTATAGAACAGGACAATTAGTTAACGGAAGTAATTGCATTTATCAATATTTGCTGAGATAAATTGTCAAATCAAGACTATTTGAAAACATTACATTTGAGTTGCAGCTAATGTCCTTAATAAACAATAAAGTATAAATTACGTTACAAAATGTTATTAAATTTATCCCATTTTTATAGGTTTTATGAAATTCAACTAGATTTATGTCAATTTAATATAATTTAAACGATTGACCTTTGGTTTGATTTTGTGTTATGTGCACTGTATTCAGTTGTGTGTTAGAGAGCCTGTTATTTGTATAGAGACTATGACCATATGTGTTGTAAATTGTATACATTGTGTGTACGTTCTCTGTCAAAAAAAAGGGAATAACAAAGCTATACAAACTATTCCTTTCATCTCCTTCCCTTAGAGCGTCTGAGCAGCTTACTCCATTAAAAACCACTCACCCATTAAAACCTTGCACAAAACAAACATCACGTCCCATCACATCGCTTTACAGCTCCCACCGTTCCCTGATAATACGACGCTTAATCCAGCTTTCATTCTTTCAGACACTTGAAATATTCATTTAACTGTTTTGGAGCTTAAACAAACAGACGCAGATGTTTTGAACCTTAGCAGCTGAGCTAACATCAGAACTCCACTCCCATAGACAGGTGGAAGAGAACAGAGAGAAAATCCTCTTCATCTTTCATTCCATCATCTAAGTCCGCTTCATGGTTTTCTGTCGTTTCGATGATCTTACATTTACATAAACACATTTGGCAGACACTTTTATCCAAAGCGACTTACATTGCATTATCCTATACATTTATACATATGTATGTGCTATCCCTGGGATCGAACCCATAACCCTGCATTGTTAACGTAATGCTCTAACCACTGAACTACAGGAAATCTTAGGACGTTTAGCATATGACAGTGTTGGGAAATCCTACATGGTTACTCTTAAAGGGATAGTCATTCAAATCTTCGGTTTCTGTGGAACACAAAAGAAGATATTTTGAATAATGTCTCATAATGGTTTTGTGTCCAAACCGAGGTCAATAGGGGATTAAGTTGTGTTTGGTTACCAACGTTCTTTAAAATATTGTTTCTATTTGCCAGACGAGAAAAGTCATACATTGGAATGAAATGATGGTGAATAAATGTTTAGCTGCGTTAAGGTCCTTTACATGAACAAGGTTGATGAGACACTTGACGTGTCTAAAACTTTAAAAAATTGATCTTACATATTTAACAGTTATCAAAAAAAGAAAGCAATGGGATATTAATGGAGTAGTTCGCTTTAAAATAAGCCCCCTTTGACTTTTCATAGTATAATTTTTTTTACTATGGAAAATCAATGGGGGCTTATTTTAAAGTCAGCAGCTCCTTGCTGGAGTTTAAAATAACTGGAGCAAATTCACTACAGAAAGTAGATTAAATGATGGGGAAGAATGCTATAACATGGGCATTGATCCAGATGTGATCTTTTGTCATTACAAGTACCTGGACTGTAGCGATGGAGTGATGCTGTACATTCCCATTAAAGTATTCCAGATTACATACTGTACAACCCAACACTCAAAACTGGAATTTTGATGTGGAACCTGCGTCAAATGTGCCATAAATGAACATTAGCTAGTTCTTCATAGCATCTCTTGCAACAGGATGTTAACTGACGACTGGCTTATGATTAATCTTATGAAATATGTATGCTATCCTCATAAGACTTCCATTCATTTCTCTCTTCCATTATTGAGTTCCCGCTCGAGTAAGTGCACGCTGACCTACGCGGCTCTAAAAAAAATACTATTATAGTGCAGCTCCACAGGATATGTCGTTCATTGGTCACATGACACCTTTACTTCAATGGACTCTGGATCAGGTTTATTGAAATCTTCTTAAAATGGTACCTTCGATTCACTTCCTGTAGCATTCTTTCTCTGCATGTGTTCTTCCTATGCGTGCAGAAAAGCAGAGCTTAGATCAAGCGTGTGACATCTTTGTAAACATATTGAAGAGATAAATAATCATACTAAAGGTCAGGACTAGGAGAAGTGTGTGTGCGTGGATAGCAGTTTGATCTCATACCGAACGTCCTTCTTGATGGCCATATATCACTATTGGCTGCATATAAACACACGCAGGCACACACACACACAGTAAGAATGTTAAGAATTCCCTTTCATTATATATGAGGCAGACGTTGAGTCTGACCTTCTGGCTGGACTCTAATGGAACAAAGGAGAAGGACATTGTTTTTCCAGCCTCTCTTAGTTTCAGAACCGGCAGCTTGAACCTGCTGTCCTACAGAGCATCTCTTCAAAGGGATAGTTCACCCAAAAATTCAGTCCATCGTGTCGTTTCAAACCCGAATGATTGTCTTTCCTAAGATATTTTGAAGAATGTTAGTAACCAAACAACACTGGCCCCATTGATTTCTATGGGGACACAAAACAGAGACATTTCTCAAAGTATCTTCTTTCGTGTTCCACAAAAGAAAGAGTCATATACAGATTTTGAATAACATCATGTTATATAAATAATTACAGATTTTTTAAATTTGGATGAATTTTCTTTTTTAACCTTAATTCTTGTATAAACACAGTATTACATCTAAAGCAAACAATAATATTCGTTTTAGCCAAGTCAAATGACCCCTTTAATTCTCTCTCTCAGCCTGTTTCCAATTTGCATAATCCTGCTGCAAACTAAAAATTAGAGGCGGGAAATGAGAGCGAATCTGGGAATATAATATTTTATACTTTCTGGGTCACGATTCAATTCTATTGAGCTTCTTTATGTTCATTGCATATTTATTCGAAACTACCATATGTTTTTATGCTTACACGCTAATATGAATCTTGCATACATAGTATAATATGCAAAGTGGAATTTAGTTTACAAAATCATAGTTTACGAACATAAACTGACCTAGTTTCATTAAAAAAAATTATTATAAGTTTTATTATTATTTGTAATGCCCAAACCCCGTCAAAAATAATGGGTGTTATGTGTATGTTTTTTAACAGCTGACAGATGGAAGAGATATATCGCTCATGGCAATTAACAAAGACCTTCAAATTACCATCATGGCAATGGTTACACAAATCCTTCTGCTGATGCTACGACATCTGTCCAGCTTGATATATTCTCGCTACGATGTGAGTCACTTCCACACACACAAGAAAAGGTGCAACTGCTGCAGTTCATCACCGTCGCTTGCGGTTTGTGACGCTGATCGATGCTCTCCTCCGCTGCTTGCCCTTAATTTGTGTTTCACTCACGCGTGAGATCTCAGAGATGAGGTAAAGTTGTTTCCCCTCCTGTAATACATCCACATGTCCTATAAACAGACCAGTGGACAACCCGTAGCGATGGAGGTAACAATTAGCAGTTAATACGATTTTGGTGAAATGACTCCTGCTTGGTTTCTCTTCCATCTAAGTGCCTTGGATACATATATTGGCCCCGCACTCACTCACACACACACATTGTTAGGACCCCACAGCACTTAAAATACCGTCTGCTTATTGGAATGTGTCTCCTTGAGCTGTTGGAACCGAGCGCGTGCTTCTGTAAAGTGCCGATCTATACTACAAGCACACTCATCTCTTTGCTTTCCGTTCCTACTTTTGGTTCCAGACACAGCCTGGCAATGTTTTTTGCCCGTATGGGCACTCCTACACACACGAAGAAACATATGTCAGCGTGACATCACAACACTACCCATTTCCAAATTAAAAACATTGAGTCAGTGCAGCTCATGGTATGGGATACGTCAACACACACACACACACACGCACGCACGCACTCACACAAGCAAACCACAAATGCACTCGGCTTTTGCGGTCAACACATGCTTTTTGATGATTGTCTGGGAAAGCAAACGTTTCATTGATGTCATTCATTTACTTCACTGATGTATTTGTAAAAGAAACAGGATATTAAGTGAAAAATTGTATTTACAGTAAAGTGATTGGTTTAAAATTGGCTGCTTTGTACTAGGATGGATTCAGGACTTGTCCCCACTACGATATTTTTGTTTGAAGACACATCCTTTTCATCCGTTTTTGCCATCCACACTTATACCGTGTCTACACCGGACGCGATAGGTGAGACGCGACATGACTACCTGCTTGTTCTTAATGAGTTTGTTGCCTCACGCCGCATCCAGTGTCGACAAAATATTTAATCATAATGGGTTTTAATGCGTTTATAAAGTCTTTTGCTGTGTTGTGGTGCGCCGGTCACGTCCGGTGTAGACACGGTGTAAGACAGCATTTTTGGTCAAAAAACTTTTTTCCAATGCGGTTAAAAAATTTAAACGAAGACTTTCAAAAATGATGTTTTTTTCGCCATTCGTTTCTTTGGCTGCTCTCCAGTTTGATAACTTTTATGTGCTTGTCGGTTTATATTTCATTTTACATATCGAGCTGTCGTTGCAAACCGTGTATGTCCAAATGTGCTGTACTTTATAAATGATTAAAACACTGTACTTTATAAACGATTAAATACTGTTTTGTCTAATTGACAAGATTTTTTATTATAACTTTTTTATTTGTTAGATATTTGCGAAACCCAGTGACAAACAAAGGGAGACTGATTATAATGATTTATGGCAAAACATAAAAATAGGGAAATATGGACATTCAAGGTTTCAGAAGGATAGCAGGGAGACAGAATGTTTAGTCATTATTCTGCAGCGGGATTCGAGGACGTTTTAATCGTGTATTTATAGTACTGCTGCTATATTATAATAAGGCAGAAAAATGAATAAACACCTGACAGAATTGATACAGGATGAAGTGTTTTGGTTAAATGCAAACGCTAAGAGCATTTTAAAACTCAAACTAAAGTAAAGTGAAAATGTATTAGTGTGGAGAAGTTCTCAGGTGGGTGTATGGCAGAACAGTCATTTCAATTTGAAAAATCATGAAGATTATGTGTTATTATTACATTTTCAAAAAGGTTTCATAACTAATGCGTGGTAACTGTGAAAAAATGTGTGTGTGGATTTGTGTTTTTGTGTGAACGGCTGGGGAGTCACTTAAAGCTCATTGGGGCACATGAGTGTTATAAGGCTGTTTGTTGACAAGTAATTGAAGTTGCAGATAAGTGAGTTGTTATCTCAGCTCACACACACACACAGATGGGAGGAAAATGAGCTACAAGACGGAAATGTGCAGAGAAGAGAACCGATTTAAATTTGCATCAATTTCTCACTACTGATTATGATTATGGTAGAATATTCACAAAGAAAACAGCATCTATTTAACATCTGCGTGCCATACGGGCGCAATATAGTCCTGATATACAGTTCATAATTATCGTATGTCACACAGCGATAGCTTGCATACCGTCACACAGTTTAGACAACTGTTTTTACACCATGAAGGAAACGTGTAGTAATGCCGGCCGTTCTCATCCAAGCCTTCAGGGTCAGATCGAGGGAAGATTTTTTTGGTTGACTAAGACTACGACGTGAAACAGCCCAGCGGCTCGGACTGATGGGAAGTGAACAAAAATTCATTGATAGAGACAGAATCGAGCCAAAACCCCTTGGTTAACTTTTTTGTTTAATTGAAAACCTCTTTCTTCTTTGGAACATAAGAGATATTTTCAGAAATGTTTTGTATCCACACAGTGGTGTTGTTTAGTTACACTTTCTTCAAAATATCTGCTTTTATGTTCTGCAGAAGAAAGTCATTCACGTTTGGAATGTAACAAGGAAAAATAATGTTTATTTCTTGATAAAGATGTTACCTTTTACCCTTTCCGATACGGATACCCATGCTCACGGTATCGGCGGATACTGAGTACTACTCTGATGCCTGGGTGTGTATCTGTATACAACTGTATATACTACTAGCCTTGTTTGAATTGATAGAACTATTTTATGGTTTGCTTCAGACTTATCCTTTTATAAAACATGAACAAATACATACAGTAAACTAGAGTATTTTTATTATCTGACAGACTTTTGATATCTTTTTTTTTAAGTCGCAGTTTTACTGGCTGGTTGATCCACTCTGAGCAGCTAACGTACTGCTAGCATGTTTTCATTTCTTCTTGTAGCTCTAAGCCAGCGATTCTCAAACTGGGGGCCGTGGCCTCCTGGGGGGGCCCCCAAGATGGTTCCAGGGGGCCAAAGATTTTGTGGCATTTTAGAAATAGTGATATTTATCAAAATTTTGGGCAGTCAAACATCTGAAAAACAACGCCACAAACCAAAATAGTTGATGTTTAGCATTGTTTAACTGAATATATTCCTTGTCTAATTAAAATTTTAAGTTTAAGATTATAAGTCTTTATTTGGGGGACCGCAAAGCAATGCACTCTACACAAAGGGGGCCATACAACAAAACAGTTTGAGAACCACGGCACTAAGCAGTGCTTGCATGTGACGAAATGATGCATTCTGAGCAGCGAAGAAGAATTGGTTTCGTACTGGTATTGGAAAATCCTTAATTTTTTGGTGATCTCTCTTTAATGTTTTATACATACAGACCAGCCGGCATATTGTTCCTGCTCTCTATTCAGCTGACTGTTTGGAAATCACTGTCATGCTTGTCAAAGACCTGATGCCTGGACCAGCCGTGCTGTCTGTCTTATTTGAGGAAATCAGCACAGCCGTCCTGACACATCCAGCAGCCAATCAATAAACTTGATTTGTGATCGACGGGCCGTGCCCGATTCCCAGAGTCAATTAGAACGAGTTCAGCGGTCTGTTAGCCAACAGTCCAAAAGCAGAGTAGAAGAAGGTCAGCGCTGAGTCTATTTGCATGTAGCATTTTGAAATGTCAACCATCATTCGGGCCGTAAACACGCGCTCTTGTTTTGCCTCCTTTTGCAAGACCCCGGTTGTGTTCTACTGGAAAATTAAGGGTTGATATATTCAGTCGTCAGATGGTCCGTTCCCCGGGACAGCATTGAGCTATTCATGCATGTACATCTCAAAATAATCCGCCCAGCTTTAAGGTCCAGAATGTGTCCTTGTGTTTCCATCGCAGGGAGAGCGGAGCGTTGGATGTGGTGTTAGATAATTTACGTGCGAGTGCGGTTTGAATGAGAAGCACTGCTGTAATCACACTATATTTAAGAGCGCTAGAGGACAGTTGTTTAGTTGAGCTTTTCAGTCAACAGACTATTTGTCTCGGCCCGACATTAAGGGCTGACGCCACCTTGGCTTCCAATCTTCTTTAAAACCAATTACACTTCAACGGACAGATTTGGAAACAGAAAGTCTCAAGGCTAAAGTGCCTCAGTATTAAAGTGAATCAATGCAGTACTGTGTGAATAAAGTATATGAATGAATCTTGTTAGAACAGATGGGGATTTACAAAACTTTCTGTATAGATCGGGGATATGCCAAACTAAACAGTGTCGAGATACTGTTTTAATGTTTGGACCTTTTTCACGTCATGTTTTGGATGGGTGTTATGATCAAAAACCAATGCTAAAAAATTAAAATAAAATGCTACTAGCTCGTCTGAGTAAATTCAAAGAGGTCGGCAGGCTGGCAGGCAGCGGTCGGGCATCCCCGTTGAGAAACATCTGGCAGGCAGCCAGGTGGTCACAGCTTGGCTCTGTCAATCTCCACCGCTATCACAGAGACTTGCGTCTTCAGTGTTTTCTGAAGCGCAATGCCGTATCGCAAACATCTTTTACACTTTCCCGTTCCACTGTAGCCTCCTGTTCGAGGAAGTGTGTGTCAGACTGCCTTGTTAAGTGGAATGTCCAATTAATTGAACAGAGCAGGCATCAGTTTATGCATTAGCCGAGAGGGTGTGTTGACTCACGCGAGTGCACACTTCACTCCAACAGCCTTCAATTATTCCAAGAAGCAGGGCAGGATAGGGAAAGCAGTAATGCACTGTAGAAAAATGACCCATCAGCAGAGCGTGTTTATCAGTCTGAGTGCATGTTTGGAATAGCGTGAAGTTTATCTGAAGTGTAAAAGGAAATAAGAGAACCTTTATTTTCAAGGGTTGATGGCTACAGCTAATGTTGGTGGCCAACTTAAATGAGAAAACTTATGTGGTACAGTTGAAGAGCTCTTTTCCAAAACGCATTAACGCAAATAAAAAAAAAAGAGTTTGTCATGCCATTTTACTGTGTACTGAACCTATTCACTGCTCCATCAATGTTTCATGCCAATTTGCTATATTTAATTGATTAAAATGTACTGCAAGATGCAGTTCCTTTGCAAAACGCTATAAGCGCCGAACCTGTTTTTAGCCTAAATGTCAGAATTCACTCGTTAGTTGTATTTGTATGCGTGTTATTATTTAATTATTTGTTTTATGTGGTGGACAATATTGAAACATGAAATTGAAAATATTTATTTTATTTTACCATTTAGTTTTCTTACTATTTATTTTATTTGGCTGTTATTTATTCCATGCATTTGCATTTATTTGATTTATATTAATTTATAATATGAGTTCTTGATGTCATATGTTGCATGTTTTCTTGTTTGTTTGAATTTTAAAAAGAAATAAACCAATTTTTTTTTAAATTGATGGATTTTTTTATAAATTTCCATATAAACTTTGAATTTATAATCAACAATATTGTTGTTTCAATTAACGATCATTTATTTAACATTTTCAGACTGAGCCAACAGACCATTTTGACAGGATAAATTGAATATATACAAAATGTATGGGTCTAGGTAAAAAAAAGTAATTTTCATGAAAACTATTTAAATGGATTTATAGTGTTTTGGAAAGGAGCTCTTCAGTCATAGCCTTTAATCATCATGCATTTCTGTTGGTAAAAAGGAACTTTCTTAATATGAATAAAATAAATTTGATTAAAAGGCATACGTTTTATTATTTCATATTTGTATTATATTTATTTAAATATGAATCCCTTATACATACCATAACTAATATCTACGGAATCTTTTATTTAAAGTAATATTTATTTATTATTTATTGTTGTATTATTATTTACTTAATTATTTGAAGTCATATTTATTAATATACAGTGTGCCATAACATGCTATGACTGCACTAAATAAAGAACAATTGCACTTCAGTTGGTGCCCAGCTTCTCAGGAAGCACTTTGTGTATATGTGTGCACGTGTTTGTGTGAGACTAGCAGGTGTTATCTGATCTATAGATTCACTGGCATCTGTAGGGCTATTGCGGTGGAGATAAGTGAATATAGATTGCATGTACCGATGGGAGAGAGAGAGGGTGCCTCCATTACAAACCTGTGATGTGGTGTTTGTGTGTTTGTTCCAGGAGCAGCTCTGGCCTGAGTGACCCTGGCCTTGCGATCAGTGATATGGGCAATAGGGGCAGATGTTACAGAAGAGAGGAGCTTAATGCAGTTACTGGAGTGGAGTCAACTAACTCACTGCACCTGATCGCATTACTGCCGAGAGAGGGAGAGAGAGAGATTTTGCGCCAGATCAGACGCAATCAGAGATACTGAAACAATGTGAGACAGGAAATGCAGAAGTGTGACGCAGGTTGAGGTAATCAGAGATTTTTTGAGAGGGTGGACTGAAAGAAAGACATCGGAAAATACCATTTTCGATGCTTTTTTAAAGCCAAATTAGGTTGTTGTTTGCCTTTTTGCAAAATCATTTGCCGAAAAAGTTTAGTGTTTTATCTATTTTGTATAATGCATACACCTGAAATTTTGAAAATTCAATCTAACATTTCAGTAAATATTGTGTATATATGCCCCCTCGCACATCACTTTTGGCAATTTTTGTATTAACATTACTATTATTATTACTATTTGTTTATAAGCAGACTGGCTCTGTACTTGTTTTGTTTGCTTCCTAGAATGGGCACTTATAATGTTCCTTATGGCCTTTTCTATATACAACTGCTGACATTTTTTTATTTTATTCAGCATTTCTAGATGTATTGTGGCCATTTCAGTCCAGTGTCTGTTTAATGTGAAACAAAATCAAACCTCAGGAGTGACATAAAGACATCCAACAGCAATGTGATAGACTGACATGACAAAACACATGAAAACTGTGATGAAAATCAAGGTTATCACATAACTTTACCTAAATACATGTACAAATAGTACTGTTGTATTGCTTAAAAGTTTGCCCAAACAAAAACCTATAAATACTCAAATTAGTTCAATTTGATTTTTAAATTTAATAATTTTGAAATGCTCTCTTATATTTTCTGTGCCTGTATATATTAGTAGAAGTAGTATTTGTTTATAAGCAAATTAACTCTCCATTTATTTTCTCAACTTTCTAAAATGGTTGCATATCCATAACCATGTATAAATGAGTAGTAGTAGTAGTGTTTATAAACAAATTGAGTCTCCATTTGTTTTGTTTACTATCCTAAATGGCATAACAGTTAGGATGCTGCAATTGAACGCAGCTGTCTACATTTGCCGTTCACTAGCTCTCGAAACAGAACTTATGACTGGGGCGTGGAAGCCCAGGAGCACAGGCCAAGAGTTATTGATACCCAGTAAATGAGAAAGTTAGATGCTGTAAAAGAGCATTGATGTAAGAGAGAGATAGAAGCTTTGGTTTCTGCATTCCCCACTATAGGCGTGTGCCGGACACCACTGCCAATGCGACCGCAGGGGGATGATGGGATAGAGACAGCTGGGGGGTTGGGAGAAGCATACTCACTGGGGTATGTGGGGACACTCTGAGAAAAGACTGGGTGAGTGTACAGGTCCCAAAATATCAAAACATCCATGATGTGTGTCAGAAGCCGATCGGTACGGAATGCCAGTGGGTCAGTTATGCAGGGAGCATGGGACGGTTGCAGAGGGACAATGAGAGCTTGTTATGGAATAAGAAAACAACAGATAGACAATGGAAATTGCTGCGGATCAACGTTTATGAAAATTAGCAAAAAACAGCATGCTGTGGGAGAGGGAATTGTGTGTTGGAAATGGGGCATGAACCAGAGTTACAACACAAAGACTGATTTTTCAAAAGCCACACGCCTATTCTTTAGCATACATGCCTTGTGATATTGATTCATCACAAACTGGCTGTAAATTAGAGTTGGTCGGCCAAATCATTTTTCAACATGCCCCATGCAGGCTGCAGTATAACATGAATTCTTCTTTATCATTTACAGACCCTCAAATTATTTCAAACCTGTTCGACTTTCTTTCTTATGCAGAACAAAAAAGAAGATATTTCTGACGTCCATTGTATGGACACAAATATATTAAAATAAGCTTCATATTTTAGCAAAGATCATCATATTTTCATACATTCCACAGTAATCAAATATCGAGAGATTCAACGTGTTAAATAAAAATATATGCACTCTCACTTTTTTCTTCCAAATGAAGTCATCTGTTCCATTCTGGACTATTCATGAACACATATTCTTAAATCCGGTATATATGGATTCGGAGCACAGTTTCCATGGAAACGCTGCGCACTTGGCGTCTAGACCTCGCAGAGATACTAAATCATTAAGCTGTTGTGATAGAGCCGCTATCTTACTGCGGCAGGTGAGTGGAGAGGCAGCGGGGTACGAACTGCAACATCGAGGCTTTTGTAAAGTAAAAGTTCAACAAATTCTCTACTGATTCATTTATAAAGCTGAAAACATTCCTCATTTGCCTGGCTGACAGGTTTATCTAGGGCACATCATGGTGCTTGCGTTTTACGCTCTCTGCCTGTCTGTGCAATGACAGTTTATCTAGCCGGAAGCTACTGTGCTCAGATATGTAAGCAAAGACTAAAGGCTTTGGTCTAACTTTATCATCATCCCACTGGCCTGCATGAGCTCAGGTGCGCTTGAATTTTTGCAGATGACCAGATGGGTCTGTATCTGTCCTTGCAACAGGTTTATCCGAGCTTAGTGAAGGAGGTCACTATCTTTTTTTAACATGCATTTATTTTGAATATTCAAAAGAGGAAGATATAAATCCTTCCTGTTTTTGGAATGATAATGTAACATATGATACATTCAGTATCATATGTTACATAATTAATGGAACATTATTGGTTTCTGTTTCAATACTGATTCTAAATCAGCGCCATATAGTCTGGGTAATGAAATCTAGACTCAATATATTGGTGGTGCCTACATAACACTATCAGGCAAAGGTATATAATTTTTTAATGCAGACCTACAGTCGATATAAACTCGGATGCAAAGAGTATTGAAATATAAAAAAAACACGATATAACTAACACTTATAATATCAGTATAGTTTACATTCGTTTTGCTGTATTTGCATATATCAGCATTTTAGTGTTGTTTTAAATTAGCTTTTATTTGTATATTTTTAGTTTTCCTGTTAGCAAAATGTTTGCAATTTTTTTAAGCAGATTTGTCCTTTTATTTATTTTGTATTATATCACTTTGTAGTTAAATAGATTTGCTAAATTAGATTTTTTTTCAGCTAATAATTTAGTGCCCCAAAAACATTTCATTTTTATATATTAAACATAGTTAGTATAGTTTACTAAAACTGTGTTTGTATGTGTTTTAAATATGCGATCATAAAAAAGTATTTTTTAAATATATTTTTCTACCCTTATCTAGTCATTTGACATAACATATTTTCTAGACAATAATGAAATTACAAAATTTTACACACCCTCTCACAATTTCCCATTTTTGTGTAATTTATCGCCTTTTCTTACAGTAAGATTTTATCTATGTCTTTCTTAAGTATATGCATGTAAGTATGTAAGTGATTGTTTCCCGATTGTAAAGTAATCTATATTTGGAGTTTTACCCAAAAAGTATCCCTGTTTCACACAGAAATCAATGACTTGCTATGTTATCTGGCAGATGTAGTCTATTTATCTTCACTGTGATTGTAAGAAAAGTTTAGAGGTGTGTTTGCCGAAACAGTTCAACCTCATACAAGTCCAGGCATTACAATTACTGGATGACGAGAAACAGGGTAAGAGGGTGCGGGACACATCATTGCGTCAGTTTCCTGGAGTTTTTATGCCTCCTCAAAAGCTTTCAGCTCCAGTGGAGACAGACAATAACAGACGTGATCCGGATGGATTCTCTCAAACCCACCTCTGCAGTGTGCAGAGAGCGAGATAAAGCCCAGATTACAGCTCTTATGAACTACCATTCTGACATACACACCACTTGCCATGAAGAGCCCTTGAGAGCAAGATCTTTATTTTGACATTGTTAAGATCTCTTCTGTAACTCTAGGAGAGACACTTTTTTAGGTCTGTATTAAATATTGGAAAGAGTGCATTTTCTCTCCAACTGAGAAGAAACCTTTGAGATATTAAAGATTTTTATAAAGTGTTGTAAAACAGTTTTGATGCATGCATTTACAGATGGAGCCAGTGCGACATTTGTAACCTCTACATTTTGCCAGGTTTTAAAATAAATTTATAAATAAATATGGAAGGTTGTTTTTCTCTTTGATAAGTTTTAGCTGACTGCACACCAGGAACATTGATGGAGACAATTTGAAAGATTGATTGCGAAATGTGCGTGTCTGGAGCTGCCTACCAAGTACAGAATTTGATTCCAGTTTGACAGCTTAAGACAACAACTACAGTATAAAACAGTAAGTCTGCACATTAAATCCGCAGTCCAAAATGCTTGGGCAACTTTGAAACAGAAAAAAAATAATTGATCAATATTATAAAACTAAACTAATATTGCCTTGGTTAGATGTCTATAAACAAGTATAAAATGTTTTTGCATATTAAATGTTTTATTTTGACTTATTTTACAGATCTAAAACCCTTTTATTAGTCGGTTTTAGGATAATAATCAAGGGATATTTTCGTTCATCATTTATTAACCCTCATGTGATGAATTTCTTCTGCAGAACCCAAAAGAAGATATTTTGAAAAATGTTGTTAACCATCAATTACCTTCTATTGTATGGACACCAAACCACACATTTCTCATACTATCTTCCTTTGTGTTCCACGAAAAGAAAGAGCTGTTCAAGTTTTGAACGACACCTGGGTGAAGAAATGATGACAGAATTTTTATTTTTGGGTGAATTATCCTTTAAGTGAGCTGAAGAACAAGGTTCAAGGATTAGCCGACGTGGCATGCTGGAAACTGGAGGTCATGACCTTTAACCCTAAAACTCTACTCATGTCTTTATCCTAGTTGTAAGGATGCACGCGTGTATGTGTATGTGTTGTTTATGTGTCCGAGGTATCTGTATATGCTTGAGTGACCGACAGTGTGTGTTCATGCATGAGGCGTAAATTGGATGCTGATAAATAAAGGCATGTTCACAGAACTACAAGACGAAATTGTTTGGTAGCGAGACAGAGGAGAGCGAGAGTACAAAAGACAGGAAAGATGGAATTCTTTCTTTATTTGTTCAATATAAACCCAGTTTGTGCTGGCATGTCCACGGGGCAGTGCAAACCACACTCTCTAGGGGTACAATTTCACATCCCCCTAATTACAGTGGGGTGTAGCGTTTCTTATTGGGGCCTGCCAACAATTGTACACAAATGCACACACAAGGTCACGGAACGAGAAAAGGCTGTTATTAAAGTCCTTATTAAGTTCATTAAGCACAGTTTGCTATCATTTTCATTTGTTTCTACTGAGATCTTTCACCAAAAATAGTAAATGTAGGCCTGGGGAGAATGTTTTCCTATCATTGTGTTTTATTTGCAATGGCAGGTAACAAAAAGGCAGTAATGTTATTCAAGCACAGAGTCTATGTTATTCTTCTTTTCGCCTTGAGATTCGGGATAATGATGTTTTTTATCAGAAAGTATCGCACGTAGTAAGACTGTAGTCAGGGAGACATTGTCATTGAAGCTCCCGCATTTTACTATTACACTCTCGGACTTTAAAGTTTGTGAGCGTGCACACACACGACTGCATTCTAATGCATTCCCACAAGTCTACGGTGGTATAATCAGTATTGCAGTATAATCGCGTATATGTGTGTGTGTGTCCTAAAACTGTCCTGAAACTGCATGCCCTATTTTCTTCTCACTCTTTCTCATTTACATTCTTGGTACAATGCAAGTTCTCCCCCTCACCACCCCCTTTTATAAGAACCCTGAAAAGTGCATGAATGTAGGCCAGTTGCAAAAGTTTTTCCCCCTTCATTCCTCAAGCATCCCCTGCTTTCTTTCTATCTGCTCCCTGGGCAAGGGTTCAGCAGGCTTCCCGGTGTGCCTTCAGGTTAATCTGTAGCAGTAGCAGATGCTGGTGATCATTAACCTGAGAGAACCTCCTAAGAGCTATTTCTAAGTTCGCCATCTTAGCTTTTCAATGGCACCACGGCAGTGAAAAAGAGAGAGAGACCCAATTCCTTTGGTACTGGTTGTCTTCACATTTTCCCTCCCTTTTTGACGTTCTGGGTCCACCCCCCTCAAGACTGCATTCAGTATCGTCCTTGCCAGTGGAGCCAACTTGAAATTAAACAGTTCACAGTTTCCCAGCCCGGACCTCCACGACTCAAGTCATCATTTTCATTCCAATAGAAAAAAAGCATTTCATAAATGTTTTCCTTCCTCACACGGACCACCTAAAAACCCCTCTTGCTAACAAATATGGCTAAGTTTCCTCCTGCGTAGGAGAGACCCCCAGACCCATCGTGTGGAATAAATGAACTCATTCATCCAGAGCTGAGTGGAACTCTGTCCCCGCCACAAACCAAAAGCAAACAAGCTTGAAGCACCGTTCAGCGGCTGTAGACTATTTCTCTGGTCGTTGTTTGGCCCCGCATGCTCCTTTAAGACCCACGGTGGATTTTGTTCACATTCTCTGTGGTACTTCTGTGGCTCTGTATTAGTTCTCCTCCCTTCCTTTCCCATATTTCTTATATATTTCTCCACCCAAAATCTGTAAAAGTCTTTATTTTCATGTGTGCATTAAGAAATACTGGAGAAATGCACAAGAAATGTTTAAACCTTCCTGCTTTTGACCCACAGCACAGCTGTGATTACAGTGAATTTGTATCTTACAGTTGACTCCATTTGTATTGGTTAGAAACTATTTAACTTCTTTTCCCAAGTTTGCTGTGTTTCAAGATATTCATGTCTTTATATTTATGTTACACAATAGGCCTCATTCCCAAATCACATGCAGAATAATTTGCTCTGTTCACTTTTATAGATTTTTTTAGTTTGATCAAATATTTCGAACAAAGAAGATTTTGATCAAAGAATTTCCTTTTCTTTTTATAAAATTTGAATTTTTAATTAGAATTTTAGTTGAAATAATGAATTTTTTTTGCCTTTTTGCTGTGATTCTGCATTTTTTTATTTGTTTATTTTTATGAAGTTATATAGCTGAAATGTATTTAACTTTAAATAAGCAGAAATTTGAAAAAAACATTTTTTAGTTTCGGTATAGTATGACCCTATACATGTTCCCATTGAATTGAATGCTGCATTTACATCGTAAATACATGGTAATTCATTCAGCTTTGTGTTTCATGAATGAGGCCCTTTTTACATTTTTTATGTGCAATACATTGTGCGTCATTCTCAACAGTAGCGTAGTTTCACATTTTCACTGTTATTCACAGTTGACACTTTTTTTTCATGTATTACATAAGTAACCTACACTCTGCGGTAAACTGATAACGTCGTCTTGTATTTAACACACAGGAACCTGAGTTCCTGCTTTGGGTGTCTCTGACAAACTCAACTGAGTCACTGAAACTGATCTCATAATGCTTGTAACTCCTCATGCTATTACTGCAGGTACAGAAATTCCCCACTGGCTCATTTATATGACTTACCTCTCATACTCTTGGTTGTCATGGTCACAGCGTGCGTCCTTGTGTTTCTCCCAGTCCTTGCCGTGGCGACAAGTTGTTAGCGACACAATGTCCTTACCATTGTGGATGTGATGCAAAGCGTTTCGAGTGTCTGAGCCAATGCCCGTCAAGTATCGTTTACCTTTAAACATCAGCAGGTATTTCCTCTGAGGGGGGACGGTGTTGCGAACTAACCATCCCCTCTCGCCGCCCTTTTGCGGGTGATCTTTAGAAAACAGAGGTATGGAAATGTCAAAGCCTGGTCTGAAGTGTTCTGTGTTCAGACTTGCTTTGGCCAAAATGGCCTGACCTACATTAAATCCCAGGTCCTCAGTATAGTTAGGCCAAGTTCCCGAATAAAGGTTAAAGATGACGTGGTTGCGTCCGTCGTTCCAGAGGGGATATCCTCGTATGCGCTCATCCACGTTGGGCACGAACTGCGAGGATAGCTGGTCCCTGTCCAGCGTGTCGATTCCCAGCACGAAAAGACATGCTTCGCGCGGGTCCGACGTGTAATACCGCGATTCCGCCACTGAAGTGAGAATCTTCCGATAACTTTCTGACACCTGCTCTCCCTTCTCCGTTGGATAGACGTACACCCGAAAGCCACTTTGACCTTGGCATCGGGCAAAGTCGAAGCAGGTGTCCATCCTGCAGTGACTGTCCTTGTAAATCCCGGCCCATGTCTGCTGTCGCTGCCTGGGTGACTCACCGGGTCCCCCACCATGCTGAAGTTCGGCCTGGTCTGCGTAGTCCGGGAGCAGCACCCGATCCAACCAGTCAGGCCAGGGTCGTGCCACTTCCCCCCTCCTGTGGGTGATGAGACCCAAAAGGCGGTCCTGCAAGCCGCCCCAATAATAGAGCAGCAGCCAGCAGCACGTGCATAGGCCCAGGAGCACGTACTTCTTGCGTGCCTGCATGAGGCTGTCTCTTTCACCCTTTGAGCTCCAGGGCCCGGCCGGGAGCCTCAGCAGGGGGGAGTTGGGCCAGACAGCAGGGGCCGAAGCTCCAGCATAGCCCCAATGTCCTCTTGTCCATTAGCGAGAAATTAGAAACTCAAATCGCGTCTTGCTTATATTACTCTGTTTACAGCATGGTACAACCATGCAACATACATGCGTGTGCTCTTTGCTGATGTCCACTGGAGATGATGCAGAGCAGTTTCTCTTTTCGTAGCGCCACTCTCCTCATGGCTCAGTGGATCCCTCTGCGCTTCCCTATGAGAGACATCAACAACACACTTCACTACACAGCCTTCTGTTCATTTATTTCAGCAAATGGACACAAACTCAGTCCATCCTCAAACACTCAGTGTATAAAAACACAAAAAAATGTGTGTGATAAAGCAAGCAATGCAGCGCTGATGCATTACATTGTAAACATTTTTCATGCATGTCATAAATTGTGCATTTTAATGCGGTGTAATGTGGTTAAAATACAGTGCACAACTACATAATCGAATCTACGAAACTCAATGCTCGGACTGGAATATACAGTGACCTTAAAAAGTACTCGAACACTTAAGCCACACTTAAAAATATATTATGTCACTGCATTATATAACAAAATGTTAAACCAAGTTCTATCTGCAAACAAATAATGGTGGATTATTCCTGTAACTTTCACATAGCAGGGTGCTCTGGACAAGAAATCTGGAAGGAGGACTTCATGCATCCATGAGCATAGTAACCACAGGTATAGTTCATCTTATTAAAAGAGATGTTCAAGTCAGAAACCTTTATGACTTTTCTGTGAAACACAAAAGAAGATATATAAGCCCATACAATGTAGGTTCATGGGAATCAATGCTGTTTGGTTACCGGCGTTCCTCAAAATAACTTCTTTTGTGTTCTGCAGAAGAAAAAGTCACACAGGTTTGAATTTCAGGAGTCAATTTTAGGTTGAACTATCCCTTTAAAAGTATGGTTTTATCATTTAAAACCGTACAAACATTTGTGTTGGTTTTGCAGAAGCCATTTAGTTTTATCGAACCTTAAAAACGTTGTTTTGCAGAAGCCAGCTTCTAAATAAATGCCACTTGCTTTGATATTCTGTTATCTTATGCAATGAAATTCATGCAATTTTTAAACATGGCGTAAATGTCCAAACATTTGAAGTACATTTAAAAATTCAGGGCGCTGTGGTTAAAATTACAGATGTGACTACATCACATTAGGATGCCAAGCTCGATCATTGTATAAACATGAAGGTGTATATGCTCAGCCCTATTGCTGGCTACTTAACGCTGTGTGTGCATCAGTAAAAGGCCATAAAGTAAAAAAAATAATTTGTTATTTTGTAAAGTAAAATGCTTGATATAAAGTATAATGTTAAAGGAATAGTTCACCAAAATGTACAAATATGTCATCATTTTTTTCACCCTCATGTCCTTGAAGGATTATACCTGTTTTAAAACCTGTGAAACACAAAATAAGATATTTTAAGAAACGGAAGTCAATGTGGGCCATGTTGTTTGGCTACCAACATTTAAGTAAGGCGGTGAGTAAATGGTGATATTAATTTACTATATATAATAATGTACAATATATATTATACCTTTGTAGTATAGTTTGTGTGACAGTTTTCTATGTTTGATTCCAGAGGGGATTGATTGTTTATCTTCTGAAGGGTTTGGGAATCACTGGTCCAGTGGTCTGAGTCTGATCTGCTTTTTACACTGACGCACAGACACACACACACTGGTGCAGTGTTTGCAGTAAACATGCTAAACACGAGCAGGGAGGAGATAGCATCACTCTCCCTGAGCTTCAGCTCGGCTTTAGGAGATGAAATGAAGATGAAGGGCTTGAAAAAAATAAGTGGGCTTTGAGAAACCTAAATCAAGAGCGAGTGGGAAAGCGTAAACCGACTTTTCAAATCTGATGCCAGTTAATCGTTGTGGTAGACTGAGGTTGCTTTCTTGTTTGTTTTGCAGGGACGTGTGCAACAGTTTTAAAAGAAGAGGTGTTTGTCAAGAAACCTTCATCCATATGTGTACCTATCTGTGTGTGAGGTGCGTGACAGAAGCTCAGTGTTTCTACTGCCAGCCAACGCACAAAGTCAGCTTTCAGGTCTCACCTGCCTTATTTTTCTTTTTTCTCTCCTCTGCGTTTTTGCCAACTTCCTCTAGAGCTTCTTTCTTATCTGTTTAAGCTGTCTGCATGACCAGCCCCTGCCCTTGCGCAAAATAAACTAAAGCATTACATGAATGTAAATGGCTTGATTATGCTTGTTTATATGCTTTTGTATGCTTGTGAATGTGTGGTTGTTTTGTGACTGCAATTATGATGGGGTAATATAAAGGGTAAAGCTCTATTCCACGTCAAATGGGAGTGTTTATACTTCTACTCACATCATATGTAAATATATATAAAACATTGCATAAATTTGTCATATTTGGAAACAGCCTATTTGAAATTTGTGAATAAATTATATGTTTTGTTACATTGTATCAAGAGGTACAGATATCTATATAAATACATATACAGCCGCGGAAAAAGATCACAGACTATTTTTCTGATTTTAAAATGAACTATTTATAGGTATGCATAAAATGCATTTTATTGTTTCATTCTGTAATCTACTAACAATATTTTTTTCCAAATTTCAAATAAAATATTGTTTCTTTTAGGGTGTATTTGCAGAAAATTTAAATCAGAGAAACAGGTCAAAATAACAGAAAATGTGCTTTGTATTTTTTTAGTACTAAAATACTGCAAAGAAAAAAAGTTAATGTTTACTTCTAAGCAATACAACAGTTATATTTGTACATGAAGTTCAAAAAATGTTTTCTTTGTGATATCCTTGATTTGTATTTGAGCAGTTTTCATGTGTCTTGTCAGTCTTTTTCATGACTTATGTCACTCCTCAAGGTTTGATGTATTGAAATTCAACAAATCCTAGAAGGGAATGACCACAATACATCTAGAAATGCTGATTTAAAAGAAAAATGTTTAATAGTCTCTTAAGTTTTTGTGCGGCTGTATATGTGAGCGAGTGCGTATATGTGTGAATATATGTTAATAAGTGTGTGCAATGACAAAGGTATAGTTCTCATGTTGTTTTGCAAGATAAAGCTCTCCTTATCTAAACACTCCAGGCCAGGCACATATTTGTCAGGCAACAGATGCAGAGGATTCCATTGCAAAATTCTCATTACTAATGCATTAGCCCTTTAAGTTAGGACATTGATTTACCGTACTTCCATCCCTGTCTTTTTTTTGCATCACAGGCAAAATTAATTTCAGTATTCCTTGAAAATCGACTACAGTTAAGATTTCCACTGTTATGAGATCGCTTTTTGCGCATTTGTCCAGCTGTGAATGTCAAGCACACCTTAATATAAGGCAATGCAAATTCAGGACATTTTTAAATGTTGGTAACTCAGAAACGAGAGAATCATATAGCCAAAGGTGTTCACAAATGTTTTCCAATGCTCATTACTAATAGGCCTACTAATAATTCTCCATTTGTTGGGTATTATTGATCTGGTTTGTGTATCAAATAGTAAACGTGTATAGATTTTCTGTAGAAAATGTCTGGACTTCATCAACAGGGGTTTAGGAAACTATAAACAGATGTCATTGTTTGAGAGTTTATATTTCAAGTTTTGACTGCAAATGTCACATTCATTCTAACACGGGAATTACTGCTAAACGTAACGTTTTTAAATATTTGCTTTTTTTATATTTTGATTAACGTCATTCCAAACATTACACATATTCTGTTACTCCCCTGACTCGAAAACCAGCTGACAGAAAGCTGGAGCTAAACGCAGGGTGTGATCGCTTGTTTTGGGCCCAGAGGGACATTTCCCACTCTTTTTCCAGTTGTGCATTCTAGCACAATTACTTTTTATTTTTCTCATTCGACGATACAATTGCTTTCATCTCACTGACACTGTAAGTCGTTCTTACTTATTCTGCACAATATATCACAAGGAGGTAGGTCTCGAAACAAGCTGGAGGCAGAGTAATGAGATGGGGATGTGATGGCATATTGCTCAATCACCATGACAGGAAACAGCTGAATAGGTGAACGCAGGCTTCTGAACGCTGAGCGATACGTCTTCCAGACGCTTCATTAGCTTTTTTTAGAACAAGTGGTTTCCACTTTGTAAAAGCAAAGTGTATAGGAAAAACTGAGATCAAATGCTTGTACTTTTTCAACTGTTGGCTGAACATCACGAATATGGAGAAGGACAGCGAGCAGGTGGACGCGGCTCAGAGACCGCCATCGTAAGCATGCTGAGTTAGTTTCCTATGTCGTGCCTGTTGCCCAGACTGCTACAGCCTGAGTAGTTTTTTTTTCGCATGATGAGTGTGTGACAGCTGGCCACTGAGATGATCTCCCCTGGCCCGTCTCCCTCTCTGACAAATGAATCAGATCTAGGCTAAAAAGCCTGCTTAGAGAACACTTATCCCTCCAGAAACTATTACATCTATTTACATTTTTTACTTTTGAATGTGAAGTGTGTAATGTCAACACTGCTATCTGTAACCAAAGCACCTTGCAGTGTAGCGAACATCCCATTTACGCGACATGGTTTAAGTGTTTCTCTCATAAACGCTCCAGTTAATAAGGCCCTTGTGTGGGGTTGATGAAATTATCTGTAGTACAAGCCCACATCCTTAACCACAACCTGTCTCATCTGCGATTTGATTATATTGTACCGGCACCATGGGGATGTTACTGGTTTAAGTTTATCTGTTATTGTTAAATAATACACATTTTAAATCAAGAGTGCACTTGCTTAAAGTAAAAAAATCTTGTTCTTACAGAAGACGTATTTCTCTATGATTTTACTTCTGAATTTAGCAACAGCTGCTCTAAGCCGTACAAATAAGAAAAACGCAAGTGGCAACTGATGCTAAAGAAATACAAATGGTGAGGTGAGGTGGGTTAGACGGAGTTAAATTTAAACACCAAACTCTGTCATTACAGGTCAAGTGAAAGCAACAGCGGGGTTGGAGCCAACGGCCCAGCCTAGTTCTGCTGCATGTTTGTGGTGCTGAGACTGACCCATGCTGAGCTTGTGGTCAAGGCTGCCGGGACATCAGTCTCTGGCCTGTAGTCAGATGAGCTTTTGAGAAAACACAGAGCGACATGACTAATGTGAGTGTAATTTCAGCGTGGACGATGTTTGTGAGGAATCAAAATCAAATCGTCTTTAGGACATACACGGTGCTTTGGAGTAATCTCAACTAAAACGCAAATGAAGATAAAAAACTAGGGCAAAAAAAGTTGTTTTCTTTTAATAACTGACATGTCAGTTCTGGTGCAAAAAGATCCAATCTGGTTGTGTAACATCGTCTTGAACAGCCCCCCGCTACTTTCATGTTTTAATTACCGGACAACAATAATTACCAGCAGGCTTGATTTCCCTACACAACATGTTCCCCACACACATGTCACACAGGCTCATTATCCTAGCAAACAGGATGGGTTGAGACAATTGGAGGATATCAGCTGCAGCAGACAAAACTCTATACAGTGCATATTTAAAAAAGCCGTTCAACACAAGCTTTCTTTGCCACAATGCCTGGCTATTCATTCCCACGCCCCTCCTCTCCGTAACCTCTCTCTGTCCCTAATGAAGTCATATACATTATGTTATATGATGCTACGGAATGAGTTATGAGAGCCTGTCAGAAGGGCCGAGATTCCAGCCATATTTCCGTCCCCTCCCGATCTCCCTCTCCTTTCAACTCCACCGCAGGGGTGGACGCTTCATTCATTTCACGTGGAGCTCTCATAATAGCACGAAAATCTAATGATTAAAGGGGAAATCTATTCATCTCCTTTTCCAAAATACAGTAACTGGTTTGGAGTTATCGGTGCGGTTTTGCACAGCAAAATGACCCACCGTTATGATGTTCACAGATTGTTGCTCAAGTACGGTTCTGACTCATGCTGACCACTGCTTGGTGTCTTGGGATCAAATTTAAAACACAATCACTGCACTCTGTATTAAAATGCACTGATGGTCCTGAATACACCTGTGGTAATTGAGATGCCAGACATCACTAATTTGTAATCACTGCTGTCAGTACGCATACTTCATGGAGCTGCCGGTGATTTGTTTAGACAGCTTAAAATAATGTATCATTTTAAACAGTATTTTTTATATTGTTTAATAGCCTTTAAGAATATATGTAAATTCTACATAAAAAAATGTAATAACACAATATGATATGAATCGTATTGTCAGTTTAATTGCACTTAGTAATTAAAATTGCACATTTAACTTAGGTTAAATAATGAATAATTTAAGTATATAATGATTTTATCATGCGTAAAGGTCAGATTAAGTGCGTTACCTGTCATTATCACGCTGGTCCTTCAGTATGGCCGCATCCTCATCCCCTGGCGATACTGAACGCCTTCTCCTCTCTCTCCCGGTGAAATGGCCCTGCTTGTTTTCAGTAGCACAATTTTACGTGATGCAATAACATCCGTGCCACACGGTCCACCCCTGAAGCGCTCTGTGGACACCTCCACTGTGTTCAAAAACCAGTCTCTCTCTGTCTCCTCGCTTTACCAGCCCTACAACCAGATTGAGTTACAGAGAGCCTCGCGCGAGCATACGCAGCGAGCGCTCTCGTAATCTCACACCTCCTCCCGCGCGCTTCTCCGTCACTCCCTCTCTTCCCACTCAATAATGGTATTTTGCCAAATATTAATATTCCACTCGGACTCTGAGTATCCTGGGGGTGATTTCTGTTATCGCTCTGTTGTAAGGGCTCACTATGCGAGGACCTCCGTTGTTGTAATAATGTGGCTTCTTACCTCAATTGCAAAATCGTTTGGATGAATGAGGAGACCGAATACCGTCCATATACACAGACGTGAAGCAAACGCCAGCAGCCACGTTAATATTTTAGTAAGCTGCTGGTAGGGAGCTTGTCGGTGCCTGGATGAAAGACGCTGTGTTCTTCGGTATGGAATATATGACAAGGAAACAATGGTCGCAGCCAGTGCCCTTGGGGGTGGGCTGCACTCGGTCGAAATGTGAAGTTGAAGGTCCACGGTATTGATGAGTAAAGTCACTATATTTTAAACGAGTTATGAAACGAAGAAAACTATTAAAACGATGCCGAGGAAACGCCGTTTTATTGAGTATGACAGTACCTCACCCTGAACTTCAGCACACCGCTCAATGGTGCACTCCCCAAATCCCGTTCAGCCTCACATAGACAATGCAATGCCGCCAACGTCCGATGATAAATCCATTTGTTTCCACATTTAGACAATATTATGAATGAACAATTGATGGCAATACACGAAATCCATCAGCGTTCGGGTTTACATTGTTCATTTTCTCGCATCCTCAATATTCCAGTTGATCCCGCCCCCGGCGCATCTCATTGGTTGAAAGACTCGGGGTGCCTTCGCACGAGCTAAATTTAAAGTAAACAGACGCACATCTGGCCAGCGGTGGACGTCACTGACAGCGGAGGTCGCGAGCCACAGCGTCGCATGCGCTCTGTGGTGAACCACAGAAGGCGACGACGGGAAGGTCCTGTGCTATAAACTAAATAGAAGAGTTATAAAGGGGTAGATTTCATAACATAACAATCAAACGAATTCCATTCTTGTGACAACAAACTAGTAAATAAATCAAGTGCGAATGAAATGTTTGTCTTTTAAGAAATAAAAATAGTTCAGGAGAGACCCCTTTCAGTTAAAATGTGGTCATACACTTCTTATTTAATATTATTTGATACGGAAAAAGATGATTAAAAAGGAGTTCGATAGGCTACTTGTTCTTTACAATCATAGTGTCATCCGTTATAAAACACTTGGACAGGTAAGTCTCTCTTTTTATTGCCATGTTGTGCAGTTTTCCCTTTTGAACTGACGCCATCTTGTGGGCATTCACTGTAGGTGTATTACAGGTAACGATTCCTCTAATAACAAAATTAACAAACTAAATTTAACAGAACCATCACAATTAATGAACATATTGATACATTGTCTTTAATAATTACTTCTTTAAGAAAAAAACGGTAATTAGAAAAAAAAAAGATGTTTGCAATTTGACATCATTCAGGTGGTTTATTTTTATTTACTTCCCCCCTAGAATGTAAAGACAAGTATGCCAACAGTGAAATCTCATTGTTTCTTTGGAGTGAGAAGGTACACTTTCTCAGTCAAGTTATCTATTCCCCATGCTCTGTGTCTTTCCTCAAAGCCATCTGCAGTCTGAAGCAATTCAATGTCACAGGCACCTTCTGTAATAAGAGACAAAAATGGACAAAATAAACTACACTTGCAAAAACTACTTGCTTCAATAGTTACTTAGACAGTAGCGGTTTGTTGTTAAAGCTAAAATTATTAATAATTAATTGTAATTTAATAACAACAGGTATGTTTTTAATGACCAAAACTTACCAAATAATTGTTTTAAAACATCTTCTGTGACCAGAAATGGTGGACCTGTATGTCAAACGTGACAAAAGAAATGATCAAATACTATGCTTTAAAAGCCAACTGCCTTGTATTGCATTGGCTTTCCCTCCTAATGTTACCTTTATACTGCTCAGGATTATATTCCAACGTATCTATAAGATATCTGCAGTCACTCTCCATTAAGGAGGTGAGGAGAGCAGCATACCTTAAGGGTGAAGAAGATATGTAAACACAGAGTGTATGAACTATCATACGTAAGGGATAACGTACATAATATTGTACATTTTACATCGATTTTTTAACAGGTCTACTGACTTTTGCCTGTCACATGGGTTTATTGCCACCATTGCTCCTCTATCCCAAATTCCTCCAAACTTCCCTGCAATTGCACTGCATGTAAACAAAGACCCAATGAGAGAGAGAGAATGAAAGGGGACATTTAATGGTTTCATCGGGCATGTTTTCTCATCTAAAATTGAAAAGGTGAAACACGCACCTGGAGAACTTGTATAGATCACACTGATAGATGGAGATCTTCCCATCCGCACTCTGAGAACAAGGAAATGCATTAGTTGAGTAGATATGACTTGAACTCGCTGGGTAAACATAATGTTGTCTCAAGTATTGTGAATGTTTCAGATTACTACAGAGGGGTTTACATTTGTTTGTATCCTAGTTGAGCCACAAGACCAAATACCATCGACAAAAATCATTTTATGAGTGTCTGTAATCCCATCTGGCTACTTTTATGACTAGTGTGCGGCCATGATATCCATGATATTGTATTGCCTGTGACAAAAGGGGACCTTGGGATACCTTAAAAACCTTTGCTCCAGGAATTTCTGGTACTTGTTCTTCGCTGTATCTAAGGCTTTGGTCTTCAAAAAACTGTTTAATTCCTTTTTCTGAAATTTCAACTCCAGTCACTGTGTGACCCATATCAGCCAGCCTAGAAAATTTAATGGACAATTTAGGGAATGCAAAGAAATTTTGTACTATAATTTTGTTACAGTGGATTTCAGACCTCATACCATTTCATGTCCACAGCTTTACCACACAGTGGAAAAAAGAATCGAATACTCTTTTGTCCATGTAAGATTTTGTCCAAGTATTTTTTCAGAAACCTAACAACAAGTGCAAGAAATAAAGCAAAGCAAGAAATTCAAATAACAGTCAATTGTGTGGTACTACAAATTAATGGAGAATGTAAACTTAGAATTAAGGTTATCTATTTATGTGACAAAGAATGATGTCTAAGAAATGAAGTGACAGAACAGGCTCGCATCTCAGCGGAGCATGTATGTGAGATGTGTAAGTACGTATGATTAAGTACTGTGTTAATGATCTCATGTGTGGATCTGTGTGATTACTTGTGCACTTGGGGTTGGTGAAAACCAGTTCTGCCTGTCTGCCACCTGTCCTCCCACTCACACAAAGCCATCACTCGCTTTTCCTGGGCTGACATGGTTTCTTTTGTTTTCAGATATGATTTTATTGATTCTGGAATTAATGAAAACGTGTTATATACAGTCTCACCGATCAATTTTTTGTTTCATTGATAAGATTATTATATCATGTGTGTTGACGATCAGTCCTGGGACAAAATTGTAAAGGTGAGCTTGCTTTCCCTGCGACCAAAAGTAGGCTATACCGTAAGAGATATACTCTAATGTATAACCCCCATGTAGCTGATTTATTTGAATTTTTTGTGAATTGAATCCCTCAATTATCATTAAAAATCCATGCTCTACAAGTCACAGTTCTGTAACAGCTACAGAAACAGAGCAATATATGAATTTTAATTTCCAATACTGCATTTTGTTATCTTCTTGAGTACACAAAGATGAAATTTAGTTATCGAGTGACATACATCTATTACAATGTCAGGAGCGAGTCTTCCAAGATTGGGACAAAAGAAAGTATTGCATTGTCTAGTTTATTTGATCTCTTTAAAAGTGTGAAACAGTCTAGTCTACACAAAAAACAAGATCAAAGTTTTGATTTGACAAGCAGGGCAAACAGGCACTCTGCTGGTAGGTCAAAGTATACAACAACCATTCAGCCACTTTTGTTACGCGATTTTTCAGATTACGAGCATGGGAAATATGCATAATCATTATGATAATGCATTTCAACAGGACATCTTTACAGAGCCAGCTTCTTTCCTAAGGCATGCGATAAACTGTGTTCAAAGTGGCTTTGTTCAACAGGCTGTTGTTTAAAAAATCTTTATGGATATTTAATTACAAAGAGCAGTGTAAACAAAACTGATGTAAATCTCACTTTGACGTTAAAGCTCTTGACTTTAAACAGCCTTGCCAAAACGTAGACTCCGTGCGTTCACAACATACATTTCTGTCAACAATCAATTTCAATATGTATATAAGAGTAAACTTTCACTTACAAGTTTAGGGAGCACAAGATGCCTTCTGAGCTTGCGTTTCACAACAGGAAGCACGAGCGTAAGGTGGGCGTGGCATTTGTCACACGTAGACGTGCGCGTCGTACCGCAAGGTGGAGCCTTCTGTGATTGGCGTGTGCTAGGATACTGAAGACGCTTCACGTTGTGCAGTTTGCTTTACCAAAATAAGAAAGACTTTTGACAAAATCACCGACGGAAACGGTAGGAATTCTGGAAAATATAATTTAAAACAGAGCGAAACAAAATGTTAGTCCGTTACGTTTCCATAGGTGTTCCAAAACGATATAGTATTTAAACATTTTACACTTTTTTATATTATTTGCTTTGCAGGTGTCTTCTTTTGGACACTGGGGCTGGAACAACGAAACACAAAGCCTGGAGTTCACGAGGGGAAGCAGATTGTTTTTAATTACATTTCTGTCATTTGATATGTAATTCTGTTGCTTGTCTGTTTAGCATTTCCTTCATTTTGTGATGTGTGCCGTTTTGAACACCCTGGAGTAATACAAGAATAAAAATAAAACGACGTAGACTATGTAGACTATAGTGCAGTGCAGAAAACATCTGAAACATCTTTTCATTGGTTCATGTGGTTGACATCAGGAAATAATTATGGCTTAATAACTTGTTCTTGTGGCAAGACTTTGATGTTTTTATTCTGAGCAACTGATTTTGGCAGTTTCATTTCTAAAAGAAACGCTCTGGGACCAGCTCAACTGAATGCCCTCAAGACGTCAATACAACGCTTACAAAAGACACATATCACAATTCATGATGTTATATAGGTCCTTAATGACTCTTACTTTGCTGCATAATGGAAAAAAAACGAACTGTGTGAAGTCAAGGTCTAATTCTTATAGCAAGAATATTTAAGTTCACCATTATCGTGTTCCAGTGACAGCTGTCCCTTTATTACAAAAGGTTGAATTTCCAATACCTGTTTTCTGTCTCTACTAGAGAGGTAGGCTACTAATTCCCAACCATTTCAATTATTTTTTTTGTTGATTATTTAGAAATTATTGTTAGTGTGTAGACATAAACATGGCATGCTATTTTTACAGCCCAAACGAAATGATCAGAACCATTTTTTTTTAATATTTTGTGCTCAATTATTATTGCAAGAGCAGTGCAAAGGTCCAGGGTGTGATTCCCTCTTATGCTGATAAAATGTAGGCCTACATCTTGAATGTAATTAGAGAGCATCATCTGTCAAAAACATCAAATTTACTTCAGACTTTTTTGATAACCCAACTCATTGTCATGTGACAGCTAACAGCATCTCATTCCTTCCTTTCTATTCCAGTGATGAGAGGAAGAAAAAAGCAGAAACATTTGTTAAAGTGGAGCTGGCGCAAAAACAGCTTGCCCTGAGTCATGCCATGCTTCTGATAGGGAAGGGTCTCAGGGTTGTCTCTCTTTCTAATGCCATGTTTTGCAGTTTTCTCTTTTGAACTACTGACATCTTGTGGGCATTCACTGTAAGGGTATTGCAGGTAATAATTCCTGAACTAATCACAAAATAAACAACAAAATTTAACAGAGCCATCACAATTTATTCAAATATTGATGCATTGTCTTTAATGATTAAATCAATAAATTACAAGGATTTTGGCGGTTTGGCTCCATTTAGCTGATAAGTTTAATTCACCACCCTAAAGAAAAATATAGGGTTATATAAGGGGTGTGTAACTGGAACTAAATGTTTCAGACAACAGCCCCAACAGCGATGACTCATTGTTTCTTTAGAGTGAGAAGGTACACTTTCTCAGTCAAGTAATCTATTCCCCATGCTCTGTGTCTTTCCTCAAAGCCATCTGCAGACTGAAGCAAATCAATGTCACAGGCACCTTCTGGAATAAGAGACAAAAATGGACAAAAGAAACTAACTTGAAAGAACGACATGCGCCAATCGTTTCTTTAAGAATGTATCTTAATTTTAATACTACAGGTAAGTTTCAAAAGACCGAAACTTACCGAATAGATGTTTTACACCATCTTCTGTGATCACAAATAGTGGACCTGTATGCCGATGGGACAACAGAAATGATCAAATACGACTTGCTTTATAAAGAGAATAGCATTGTATTAAATTGGGCTTTCTCTCATAAAGAAAAATTTGAATATATCATAAGTGGGGGATACTGTATAAGAACATGTACATAATATTTTAAATTTTGCAATAATGACTGCCATAATTATCTAACAGGTCTACTTATTTTTGCCTGTCACATGGCTTTATAGCCACCAGTGCCCCAAATGCCCTACTATCCCAAATTGCTCCAAACTTCCACCATAAAAACCTTTGCTCCAGGAATTTCTGGTACTGGTTCTTCATTGCATTTAATGCTTTTGTCTTCAAAAAACTCTTTAATTCCCCTTTCCGCAATTTCAACTCCAACCCACAGCGTGACACAGCCAGCCTAGGAAAATTGACAATTTAGGGAACACAAAGAAAATCTGTACTACTTTTGTTACAGTGGATTTCAGACCTCATACCACTTCAAGTCCACAGCACACTGTGGAGAAAAGAATCAAATACTCCTTTGTCCACGTAAGATTTTGTCTTAGAAATGTTTCAGAAACCTAACAACAGGTGCAAAAAGCTAAAAATAAAGAGATTTCAAAAAAGGCAATTGTGTGGTCCTACACATTTATTGAGAATTTTAACTTTTAGATATAATGTCAATTCATGTGACAAAGAATGGTCTCTAAGAGATGAAGTGATAGAACATGCTTGCTTCTCAGAAGAGAAGGTATGTGAGATGATCAAGTATGCATGATTGACTACTGTGTTAATGATCAAATGTGTGGATTTGCTACTTGTGCACTTAAGGTTGGTAAAAACCAGTTCTGCCTTCCTGCCAGCTGTTCTCCCACTCCGACAAAGCCGTCACTTGGTTTGCCTGGGCCGACATGGCTTCTCTTGTCTTCGGATACGATTTTCTAGATTCTGGAAATATAAGAAAAATAAGAAAATGTAAAAATACAGTATAACCAGTCACTGGTTTTGTTTAATGTCTAAAATTATTAGATTTATTGTGTTGTAGATCAGGCCTGGGACCAAATTTATGGGTGAGCTCTTTGCTGTACTGTATAAACCCATGTAGCTTATTTACTTTAACCTCTAGTGAATTCAATCCCTCAATTATAGTTGTAAAGACCATGCTCTACCAGTCACAGTTCTGTACCAGCTACAGTAACAGAATAATGTATGAATTTTATATTTTAATGCTGAATTTTGTACTAAGGAGTCCACTGATATGAAGTCTTAAAGCGACTTAATTCTATTAACAGGAGCAAGTCTTCTAAAGATTGAGGAAAATTGTCTGGAAATGGATATCCAAGTTTAGTTGATCTCTACAAAGTGTGAACTAGGTTACACAAAAATCAAGATCACAGTTTTGATTTGACAAGCAGGACAATCAAGCCTATCCGCTGGTAGGTCAAAGTACACAACAACCATTAAGCCAATGGTGTGACGCTGTTTTCAGTGTAACGCATGTGAAATATTTGCATAATAATTATGAACATTTCATCTCTACTGTCCCTCTTTCCTACGGCCTGTGATTCCCGAAACAACATTATAGAGACCTTAATAAAGTCCTTTCATAATTCATACCAGGAAGAACGATCTTAAGGTGGGCGTGGCGCTCGACACTTATGAACAGTCGCGTCACACCGGGAGGTGGAGACTTCTGTGATTGGCGTGTGCTAGGATACCAAGGACGCTTCACGTTTTGGAGTTTGCTTGGCCGGATTTAGAGAAGAGTTATGGCAAAATCACCGACGGAAACGGTAGGAATTCTAGAAAAAATATTCCCACAATATGAATTTAAACAGAGCGTAACAGAGTGTTAGTCCGATACGCTACTAAAGGTTTATTGTATTCAAAAAGTATGCAATATTTAATAAGTAGCATTGCAGGTGTCTTCTTTTGGACACTGGGGATGGAACAACGAGACACAAAGCCTGGAGTTCACGAGGTGAAGCAGATTGTTTTTTTATTACATTTCAATAATAATTTGATATGTGCTTCTGTTGCTTGTCTGTTTAGCATTTCCTTCGTTTTTGTTGTGTTCAGTTTTGAACCCCCTGCAGAAGTACAAGACAACAACAAAACGACAAAGACATCTACCTACCAAGAGCAGTTTAGAAAACATCTTCATAAGTGGCAAAGGTAGGCTTTCACTGTTTCATTTGGTTAACTGACATCAGGAAATGACTTAATAATTGTATTCTCTTGGCAAGACTTTTTTTATTCCAAGCAACTGATTCACCTTTCTTTTCTCAAAGAAACACTGTGGGACCAGCTCAACTGAATGCCTTCAAGACGTCAATAAAACGCTCACAAAAGACACATGTCACAATTCATGATGTTAAATGTAGGTCCTTAATGACTTTTAGTTTGCTGCATAATGAAAACAAAACGAACTGTGGGAAGTCAAGGTCTTTTTCTAATATAGAAAAATATAGAAAAATATATTTAAGTTCACCGTTATCGTGTTACAGTGGCAGCTGTCTCTTTGTTACAAAAGGATGAATTCCCAATACCTACATGTTTTCTGTCTCTACTAAAGTAAGTACTTTTATTTCAAAGCATTTCAATTCCTTTTATTTGCAATGCTCTTATGGAATGATCGGAACTATTTGAATTAGTCTCTGCTCAATTATTATGACATTAGCAGTGCAAAAGTCAAGGGTGTGATTCCCTATTATGCTGAGAATATGTAGGCCTACAACTTGAATGTAATTTAAAGCATTGTTGGATAAAAGCATCTGCCAAAAGCATGAAAAAATGTGAAGAATGGGAAAGCATCTGAATTAATAAAAAATGAATAAGTTGGATTCTAGGAGTTCTGTGATTCCCATAATATTTTTCCAAAATATTCACAGGAGCAAAGAACTTGACGAGTTTCTTGCCTGTGTCCTTCTCTACTTTTCTTGCTACTTTGAGAAGAAAGCTCTGGAGGAAATACCAAAGTGAGTAAAACACATGACATCATAAATCATCACATGGCTGTTTTTACATGACATTTGTAATCTGTCCAGTTGTTTTCTATACTTCAAAGAATGTGTGATATCACATGGAGCAGGTTTATGAACCTACTATACATACATATTTACCTTTAACATAGTTCCTTTAGTTTAAGAGCACAGTGGTAACAATGCCAAGGCCATTGCTACGACTCCCATTCAAATCCATGCAAACTGAAAAACTGTATGCTTGAGTTAATAAACAGCATCTCATTTTTTCCTTTCGTTCCATTCCAGTGATGAGAGTGGAAGCGAGAGGCAGAAAAAAGCAGAAATATTTGCTAAGGTGGAGATGGCGCAAAAACAGCTTGCCCGGAGTTATGCCATGCTTCTTCTAGGAAAGGGTCCATGTGGCTTGTTTCCACAGCATCGTACGGCCGGTGTCAGGTCAGATCAGCTATGAATACCATGCCTAGAGAGTGTGTTTAATTTATGTGCGTCTCTGTTAAGTTAATGGATGGGTTGAACAAGTGATGGATGGGTATGTTTTTGAGGAGTAATGAGTCTGATTTATGTAAACAGGGGCAGGCTATCGTCCACTCACAGTGATATACAACTTGTTGAGGTTTGTGCATTACTCATACCATATGACTTATCATGCAAAATATTTCCTGTTGTGTATAATAATAAGTGTGACAACTAGCTCCATTTTTCATCTTCTGTTCAGATAGTATTACCTTTCTATGTTTGGAAGAACTTTAGTTGGCACCAACTGCCCCCTATAAAGTATTCATATGTCTCCCCCATCATGAGATCAGCGTGTGTTTTCTGTATCTCAGTGTCTCCTCAGCTTTTGCAGCTATGCTGCATGGGTGACCTTTGAGAGGCGGGACTTGAAGGGAATCCAGATTGAGATTGGCCGCCTGTTCCGGTCAGACACTTTTAACCCCGCCCTGAGGACTGAATCGGAGGAATGTGATGAGAAGCGGAAAGATCAGGATAGTTCTAAAAATGAGGGTCAGTCTGAAGTTATGAACCCCAGAAAAGCGGCAGAGAATGACAGGTCAGGTGCTATGCTACACTGGATATTATTTAAGGTAGTTTGACCAAAAATTAAGAACAGTTATAGTCCAGTCGTGTGGGAATAATGAGGGTGATTTATTCACACAAAATTCTTTACTACATATTATTAAACATTCTGGCATTACACGATTAAAATTAAAAACAAAACAAAAAAGCTGTCCAGTATAAACCATTTTACTTCAAATCAAAATCAAATCCCTTTATTGTCACTCAACAATATACACAAATGCAACCGTAGGTGAAAAACTTGTGTGCAGTTCTGATCAACATGGCACTATGATAGATCTTATTCATAATTTTATTATATTACGGTATTTATTTATTGTTATTGCTACGTTTCTCTGGAGCCTTGGTAACCAAATTTATCAAAACAGATTTACAAAAACTCAGTCAGTCTGAAAGTGACTGTGTAATGATTCATGATTTCACAGACCGCTCTTCTCTTTCACACTCTCGCTCTGTCTTCTGACCCCTAACCCAGGAAGTCTTACCGGCGTCCGACACTGAATAGTATCATAACCCAGCGTTCCCCTCTGATGGCCTCTCTGCTGCCTACTCCACAAGAACAGGCTCCTCACCTGTTTGGGAACTTCAAACGTCTTAAACAGGGTTTAACATGTTCAAATGAATATTGCAATTTAGAGTCGGTGAAGAAAGATCTGAACAAGCAACTCACCTCTCTCTGGTAATGCCTAGAAGTGTGTAGTTACATTATGTACTGTAGTACTTCAGTATAAAAAGTGACATGTTTTGCTAAATCAGCTTCTCTTTGAACTTAGCTTTGGGATCCTGGGAAAACCTTTGAGCCAGTTCAGCTCTGAAAGCCTGAAGCTTCAGGGAAGTCACAGCGAAGGAGAGGTGGAGGATGAGGAAGACGAGGGTATAAACATTGCCGTGGCAAACAATGACTCACGTGTGCACATCAAGACTAGCAAAACCTCTGTCACAGCACAAAGATTGATGACCACTACCACAGACAGACATAGCCGCTGTAGTCGAGCTGACTTGGTCTCCAGAGCGACCACTGAGGAAGTGAATTCAGACACGGAATGATGGACACACTGCACTTGCAAACAGGTCAATGTTGGTTTATTATGTGGTATTCAAAAATGAGATGTCAGGATTGCAGCATTTTTCAGTGAGCTATTAAAATATTTTCCACTATAGGTGGCTTTTTTAATATATCTGTTCATTTCAGGTTCTTAAACTTTAATGAAGTAACACATAATAAAATCCTACTGTGCAATAAAGAAATGTGTCTTTTTATGCTTGTGTGCACAGAAACATATGTTAATAATCCTATATTAACTATTACTTGTAATCTTAATTCTAGATATGATTATAATATTGGCCAGTGCAAAAATATGAAACGCTATTTATATGTGCTGCATAAGGCCTAACACAGATAAGTACCAGAAGCACTCCATTGTTTACCTTTGTCAACAGGCCAGTGTGAGTGTGGTGCCAAAAAATGACTCCTGCCAAATTATGACTCCCCCATTCCCCATTAACTTTAACCCTGCGTTCCAATTCGCCTACTCATACTTGCCCTAATAGTAGGTACTGTTTTTTTGTTGCAATAGTAGGTGCTTTTGAGTGCATGTCAAAATAGATGGCACAAACAGGGACATAGTAACAGGGAGCGGAAGTGGCCATTGATGCCTTGACAACATTGGCTGCGTCCAAATACCCCCACTTGCGGTCTTGGCCACTTGAGAGCGAGTGCACGCGGCATGAAATACAAGCGCAAGTCTGTCCAATTTCTTAAAAATACCAAAGTGCAGTGCCCTAAACACAAACTAAACCCACACTATCTTGAAAACCGCTTCCGAGCGGTATTCAGGGCTGAGTGCATCCCATCATGCATCACGTTCTCGATATATCATTCCAGTGTAAGTTATACAACTACTTTTTAAGGATTTATATCTTTATCTATTCTATGTTCTGCTAACATGTGTTTTTCTGTTGTTTTGCTTATTTTGGGTAAAGCTGCCGTGATACAATACAAATAAAGCACCATAAAAATAAATCTGACTTGACCATATAATTAGATATTGCAAATAATTTTGTAGTAAAACAGAGTATTGCACATTGTATTGGTGAAAACTTATTTATTACATTTAAATAGCAAGCACATTTTCATATGACTTCCTTGCACCGCGCTTATAGAAGAGAGAGACATATGATGCACGTTTAAATATGTCATTAAAGCAGAAGTTGTTCAGTTCGGTTCCTTTCACACTGCGCAAACTCAAACTCGCACCCATTATTCACTGGAGAAATTTCCGTTTGCGTTGTTGTCCTTGCAATGTTTTCATATTTTTTAAATATAACGAAGTACAATACATCACACAAATCATACTTAAGTACAAGTAAAATTTAAGATTTTGAAAGCTACTTAAAAAAAGTACAAGTACACAAGAAACGTACTCAATACAGTACTGCGAGTAAATGTAATTCGTTACTTTCCACCTCTGGGTAATATCACCCGCATCAGTGTGTGCATCATTCTGCACTTCGAATTTCTACCAGAAGTAGTAAACCATCCATGAATCTTTGAAATTCTATTTTCAACCTACTATGATTTGGGAGATACTAATTCTACTTTTGAATACTATTAGGAGAACTGATAGCATGCGGATTGGAATGCAGGGTAGGATTAGGTGTGGGGGAGGGGTTAGGATTAGCTAATCCCTCTGCAATTGAGGGGAGTCGAAATCTGGTGGGGATTCGGCATCTAACTACCCCAAAACAATATACCACATGGTGATGTTTACCATACAGCACTGGATTGGTAATCGGGCATACTGGGCATTTCCCTGGTGGGTTGACATATTTTTTGGGTCAATACATCTCTCCTATTTTTTGGCTTGTTTTTTTGTAAATTGGGCCTGGAGGGGAGGGCTAAAATGCCGGACCATTGGACAGTGAATACAGTCCTACCTCTTTTTTGTTGCTGACGTCATGTGGTGAAGAGTTGTTGTTGAGAGGAGATTAATGTTTTTGATTAAAGATTACAAGCGCGAATTAATTTTTAAAAATAATGGTGTTGCCGGATAAATCATTTATAACAATCACTACAACACTGTGTAAAACATTTAGTGTGTTCTCTCACTAGACAATCTGAACTGTGACCAAGCTCGTTTGACCCCCAAAGCCCGGTTCATTTGACTAGTGTGATCGCTCTGTATCGCGCCCAGTCATGGTTCGTTTAGTGGTCCCTGGCTTGCTTGGAAGAGGTGGGCCAGAGAACGGTGGGGTTGGGCTCGAGCGTGGTACACATGTAGTGTGAGTACTTATCGCGCTGGAGCGCAGAACTGTAAGCATGACGTGAATTATGAATTATGCTGTTTAAATTCCTCCCTGAGATTAGTCTGTCACAGTAAAAAACGGATAAACAGGGCACTTACACGTGCAGGCGTGTGTCATTGCAGCCAAAACTACTCCAGGATCGATTTGTTTACGTTTGATTCGAAGCAGTCGCATCGTAATGATGAAAGCATGCCTGGGTGTGGATGGTAAAGTGCAATGTGAGCGCAGGCCAGCGGGGTATGTGAGTATAATGTGGTATAATGTGAGTACGCCCTTAGAATTTTCCTGTTTGATTTCATGGTGACTTTAAATCGATGTGCGGCATACAACTTTCTGGTGAAGTGATTAAAAAAAACAGATCTAATAAAGAGATAATGACATTGTTTTAATTTCTCTTTTTGCCAAGTGAATTCTAAACAGATACATTAGGAGATACAGTTGTGCTGTTCCACCCACAGTTTACACATCAAGAGCATTTACTCTTCAAAGGGAATAGGGCGACGAATTCGCTGCTTGAGTGAAGCTACTATCAAACAAACACTTGAAACTCAACTGTTTTCGCGAAAACCCGCCAAAATAAAAGTCTTGTTAATTTCAACCGGATTAAAAAAATAATGTTCCAGTGGTAAATGTATACAATGTAGTAAACACTATAGTCTACTTTCATTTTTCTACAGTAAATTTCAGAAATACTATAGTACGAGTTTTACTGCAGTAGTTTTACTTTTATATAGTAAAGCTTTGAAAACGCAGAACTCGATATGAAAAAAACGACATGGCCATAATTGATCTATCTGTATGTAACATTAAAGCTGTCTTTTTATGTGGTGACCTGTGCCAAAATGCCAGAGCTGTTTTTTTGTCCCACTCCAGCCCTGCCTACATATGCATTGCAGTTTCAAAAAGTATGTGAGCCTTTTGTTTGCTGATTTGTGGTAATTAAATTAAAACCATTGCCATTAAGGAAATGACCTGCTGATTATGACAACGTATTCCCTCTATCACATTTGTCCATTAGGGGGAGACATTTCATACAGTAGAGCAAAGTAATCTCACCGGCGGTAACATCACGATTATAGAAACATTATAGTAGGAATTGTTTATTGTATATTCATAAAGATTTTTGTTTTGTTTTCACTCAAGGCACCTACAAGGTGCAATTTGTTTTTGCCACAAAATCTTGGCACATATGAAAATGTTTATTTGTATAGTGGTGTTTCAGACTCAAACGTTTGAACATATTATGGTGAAAATATATAAAATGATGAAATAACTCCACAATAAATATTTAATAACTGTATCAAAAATACTACGAGGAAAACTCGTAGTATTACAACATTACATTCTGAATAACGTCACTCGAACCAGTATAGATAAAAAAGAAAAAAACTAACTTTAATGAATAAACAAAAATCTTTCTCTATCTCTTTAGCTCTCTCCCTCTCGGGCTGTTCGCCGATACGGTCGGGCTATCTGTCAATCATTTCTCAAGATCTCCCTCGGGTTGACCTGCATTTTTCTCTCAGTCCTGCGGGTGGCTCGACAGCAGATCTTCACTTCACAAATATGCCCGAGAGCTCACGTTAAATTCACTTTCTTGAACAGAGCGCAGCATTGCGCACGCGGCCGTAGTCTCAGAGCGCAACACTTTGCCAAAAATACTGTTTCCAGAGAAAAGTCCGCGGAGGAATAAGCGCGGAGAAAAGCAACACATATCCGGTGGGATTTGAGTCCCGAGAGAGTGAGATTGGAGCGAGCGAGAGAGCTATAGACAGAGGGGGAAGCTGGTTAAGAGTTTCTCCTAAACTGGAAACAGACCGGTGGACGATATTTTCCGTTTATTCGACAGAATACGCACATCTTTCTTAGGAATTATGAGGAACCTTTGGATGATATTAACCCTCGCCTTGACAGCTTTTCTTTCAGGAGAAAGGGTGAGTTTCGACCGAGAACAATAAGCGATTTGCTGGCGGGTAGTTGAGCGTAAAGTCGAGCAGCGATTTGTCCGTGTCACAATGTAACCAGTCACACACTACTTCAATGATTCATACTTTATAACGCCGTGTTTTGTTACTATTATAGTATTATTAGTATCATATTGAGAGGTGTAATGTAACGAGGGATTTCACCAATTGCAACAGTGTTTACTTTAGATGGTGAGGGCATTTCGACAGGTAGGCTAGAGTTAAGTTAGATCAACCCATGTATTTATATTTATAAATCGGAGTCGTTTCAAATCGACATTACTGTGAGAGTTTGAGTTGTATTATAAAGAATTGTTACGTGTGAAGCGACCAGTAAGATCTGCTTTGATTTCTCGGCAAGAAGGTACTGATGTTTTCGACACTGCAACAACTACTGGCGTCTAAAATTGAGTAGACCACAACTCTTTCTCTCACAAGCACAATACAATTCATCTCAAATTCTGTGTACCCGACATGTATATCAAATACATCAAATACATGTATATCAAAAAAAGTTGAGTTTAATTCGAAGGAGCTGTAAATCAGGCACTAACTGTGTTTTACTCACGGTCACACTTGGCTTGTTTTGCTGGCTGTGCTCCTTCTGTTTCTCCTTCTGCTGGCGAATGTCTTCAGTAGTCCTCAGATGAAAATATAAAGTTCATCTTAACATAAGGACGACCAGGAAGGTCAACATGTTTTTATTATAGTAAAAGGAAAGCAACCAAGCCATGTTTTGGTGGCCATTTGTTTTACTACATTGCATGCTTTGTTAAACTATGGCTGCTATTTTTCTGGATACTATGAATTACCTTTTACTTTAGTTACTGTATTAGAAGCATGTTTTATTTTTGTAAGAGGTATATTGTCCTAGAGAAGAGTTTCACATATAATTGAATGATATTTTGAGGGAATTGACTTGTATTCTGTCTACTTTATAACACAGCTAATTGGCACGTTTTTTAATCTGAATAATCCAGTCCCTAGTAGTTTTTGTCGAAATGCTAGAGGGTTGGCACCCGCACTTTGTAATTCCATGCTTGACTTGCATGGTGGTTTGTACTGTCTCCTCCCATTGATCAGAACCTCACTCAGTTTGCCTCACAGGCATGAAAGCCTCATCAATCTCAATGAGACCCCGGATAGTGCATAGATTTTCTATACTGGCATCATGTACAAAGAGCAATTAAAGTTATCGGAATTGAAACCACCAGTGTGATCTGTGTGTTTGCCAGTGATGTGCCTGAGAGACAAGGTTTTCAGATAAACCAAAACAAGAAGGATGGTTTGTTCCAGAGCAGTCAAAATAAGTCTGGTGAATTGATAGTTGAATAATGTCCTTGGAGTGACTTTATTTAGTCTGTTTTTTCTTTTTCTTAAATTGTATGTTATGAACCGGACATGATTCAGTGTGTTGTTTCTGGCCAGATGTTCCAGTATGTGATTTGCATGGAGTTTTGGGAAGTGTGAACATTCTTGTCAAAGTGAAGATTTTATGCAAGGTCATTGCACTCTTGTCAGAGGCAGACGTCAAGGGATTCGTTTTACACAACCAGGGACAACTACATAATATTATTTTGCCAATCCATAGCTATGAACTAGTTGTGGAGCGATAATTCACCCCAAAATACAATTACTTCATCATATTTTCACCATAATATCATCCCAAACCTGTATGACTGCAAAAAAAAAAGGAAAGATATTTTGAAGAATGTTGGTAACCATAAAACACTGCCCTTCATGGACTTCCCTTGTACAGACGCAAACCACTCAGACATTTCTCTAAATATCTTCTTTTTTGTTCCACAGTGGAAAGAATGTCATATAGGTTTGAAATGACAAGCGTGTGAATAAATTATTTCATTTTTGAAATTTTTATTTTTGGGTAAACTATCCCTTTAAATATTAGCCGACAGCCAGTAACTTCCCGTTTTCAGATGTTCTTAGCTCTTTTGTTACACGTTTTTACTTCCTCCAGTCTGGCATAATTGTGTGTGTTGCTTCCATGATTGAATGAACCAGAATGAAGTATAGATATAGAATATAGTAGTCAATATAGTGTATAGACACTGACCGCATTCTCACCCCCAATCTTGTCGGTCTCTTGCCTGAGGCTGTTTTTCTATTCCTTATTAGCCAGACGGATGGTCACATATCCAGACTAATCCTGTGTGGTAAAAATGTGTCTGCCGCTAAGAAGACCCCCTCGTTCATGTTGTCCCGATTAAAACCCTAAAGTGTTGTTTAAGTATTCATCGTTTAAGCAGGCATGTTTGCTTAGGAAATTATAATAATTTAATATGTTATGCCATTCATCAAATGTATTCTGCAGGTTTAAGGTGTTGATTGTCTGTGATGAGTTTATTCGTAAATGAAAAACATATTCGCAAATCAGCAGGGGAGCTTGTCAGCAGATTTAAACGGTGAGGAAATGAAGCACTTTCTGCATGGCTGTTATCTTAATTTTTAACGCCTCGCTGAATGGAGTATCAATCTCGGAAATAAAAATATTCAGTATGGTTTAGGTTGACTGTAGTGTCAAAACACATTTTCTTCCATCCCAGCTTAATGTGCAAATACAGTTTTTAACGTTTTTCTGTTAATTCTTGTGAGAAGTTTAGATATGTGGTACTATCAAAACATCTTGTCGCATCCAGACTAACCCAACCTATCCCTAGGTTGTTTTTAGTTTTGCTAGATAGTTCAATGACTCAAGTGGCACAAAAAGGACATATTATACCTTTGAGCATAGCAACATTATGTCTTTACAACTCCATTCTGTTCTGTTATAAATAAAGCTCTTTTATATCTTCTGCAATGTGCATATGAAGTGGGCACGTGTGAGCGAAATCTTGCATCCCACCTCTCTTCCCTTGGGGGCCTTTTTGGTTAAAATCTAACTGTTCCACATTGCATAATCCTTAATGGTCTCAGCAGGCAGCGGGCCGCTAGTCCTGTAAAGGAATCCCAGAGTGCTCTTGTTTTGTCATCAGCCATGCAACCCCAGCCTGGCCGACTTTTCTCCCCACAGCTAGCTCGTCATTATTATTGACTTTGGTTACTGCAAAGAACAGTGGCATTATTCTTTATCTCCTTTCCCTGCAGATGGAAGAAATGAGGAGGCGGGGGGGGGGGGGGCTAAAAAAAAGATTTGCTATGCTCTGATGGCACAATCCTAGCACTTGTTTATGCCGGCACCGCAAACATCTGCGAGACGTATGCGAGTTCGCTTCAAAGGGGCGCTGTTTATTTTTTCCAGTTTCTTTTGCCTGAGAGTTGGATGCTGTTGGTTCACAGGGCTAGTCATGCTTACCAGTGGGAATCGACAAACAGCCCAAGCTGAGCCGAGATCGGGAACAGTAGCGGGTCAACACGCCAGCAGAAAACAGTGCTTTTAAAAAAAAAGCTTTGGCCCCCAATAGTACATACTGTAGACGCTAAGGAGCCTCAGGGGTGCAAAGCCGTGACCCGGAGGCCCCCTCGTGCAAACGCACTGGCTTGTGGGGGGAAGAAAACCTCAGCACACTCTGTTATTTCTTTTTCTTCCAGTCTTGCTTTTCTAGTTCATTATTAGCTTAGCAAATGGAAAGTTTCTGGGGAGGATTGTGGTTAAAGAACAGCGGTTGTAGGGGAGCCGTTTTAAACTGCCCTGCTCTTTGCTTTTATGACATCTGAGCCTGGTAAGATGTCTGTGCCAAAGGGAACGGGCGAGATCCCTTGTTGCATAAGGCCGGTCGTTCCTCGCTGTTGTGTCTGTTTTAATAGGAAAGTGAAGAGACTCCTGACTGTGTGAGCTGATGAGTGCAGATGCCATCTTGTGTGGTGCAAATGTAAAAGCGAATGAAGTGTGCATTTCACGCTTTTTTTCATGGTCTAATGTTGTGCAAGGTCAGAATTAATTTGGTTCTTTGAGCTGGTATAATGGGACTATACTGTCAGGTACTTTTGGTTGTTTTTTTAGATAAGAGGATTGCAGCATTAATATAAGGGCTGTCAAATGATAAATTGCGATTAATCGCATCTTGCATAAAAGTTTGTGTTTACACAATATTTATCTGTGCACTGTGCATATTCATTTTATATTAATAAACAAAAAAACATACACATACATGTTTATATATTTAGGAAAAATTTAGGAGTTTATTTATATTTACCAATAAATACAATGTTTATTTTATATTCATTTACAATTTTCTTAAACACGTGCATTTATAGATATTAACAAATCTTTTATTCCTTACTTCTTCAATGTAGCTGCAGAAACTACATTTGAATTCCATGTGCACCTGGCACGTGCAGTGACAAGTTGTTATGGGAACCATACAGTTGTTTTGTCCACTCATTCTGTTTTGATTGATTCAGCGCGTGTGACCTTGCGTGTTACATAAAACACAAAGACAACACGGTAAATTTAGGAGGTGATGTTGAAGCAGAAGCGATAAAGAACTGAAGTTCGCAGTGGCAGATTCTGTATACTGAAATCTGGCCCCCACAGCTGCTCTAAAACATCAATTGTACCCACTGATGCTGGTGGCAGACACCATATCCAATTCCTTTTAACTGTGTCCACCTAATCAAAACGCAAATGGGCACATTGCTATGAAAAGGATGGCGGCAGCAAAACGAGGAGGAGATTGTGTTGATCTTTAATCGTCGTGGTTCAGAAAGCACACCGACCCTTTGGGAATCTTGATGTGCTCTAACGCATTAATTCGACAGCTCCACGCGCGGCGGTTAATCTGGCCTAATGCGGTCCGTTAACACCCACTTGCGTGCTGTAAACTGCTCTCTGATCTTCTTTCTCGTCCAGTAGCCTTCCGTCACACTGTTCAAATGTGAAAAGGGTGGATTCAGAAAAGCCTGTCCCAATAAGCAGGCTGTCATTGTTCACGCGAATGAAATTGACACGCTCTTCGTTGAAAAGCCCTTGGAAAACCACCCGTCTTATTTTGAACGTTATTAAACTATTTAGAGAAATAGTGTTGCTCTGCTTTGGAACATATACTGGGGCAGGACAAAACTAAATGCGTAATGAAATGAAATGTGGATCAGAGGAATTTAAATTGGCTGTATTCGTCAGATTCAGGATGTTACATTATTGCATATTAGCCCTGTAGGACATTAAACAGCGCTTTCTTGCACCATGAACTTGCTTTTTCTATACTTGCATCTGTTCCTGCTTTGTATAACTTTTCCAGCAATTCGTAAAACTCCTGCAGCGAATGTTTGGTTTGTTTTATTTTCCGATTTCCATGCTGAACAGACTATAGAAATCAGACGCATTTGATTACATTTTTATGTAAACATGGCCACGTTCATGGAAAAACGGAAAAATTCCTAGTACGCAGCTTTTATCACGGGGGATAATGAACTAACTGTTGATTCTGTATTGTGTACAATATATACTTAATAAACCCGAGCGGACTGAAACGTCATTGGTGAAACTCAAACGGTTCCTCTTTGATGTGGCTTTGGTCACCGTTAGCACGGCGCTTTGAGCGGCTGTTACTGCTTAGGCTGACAAACATCACATTTCCGTTTGTTTGATGTACAAACATTAGGAACAATTGCATCTTTTTTGGAAACTGTGTTCCCACACAACAATCAAAATGAGTCTTATCGGTAAACATTAGATCAGAATCGCCAGTCTGACTGAATCTCAGTGCTATGTTGAAGGCAGGTTACCCATATGGAATCAGTAAAAGGGACGTTTTTTTTCTTAAAGGCAACTTCACAGCCTTTCTAACCACACACATTCCTTTTGAGTGAAATAAGCACGCAGAACAGTATGTGTGAGGTTTGGCAGGGATTTCAAGCTTGTTCTTATGTGGTGTGGTTTGTCAACGGTCCCAAATGCGATGAAGGCTGAGGTGGACCATGGAGGGACTCTCTCTCTGTTCTCATAAACTCTGTAGTGTCAGAGGACTGTTCGGAAGATTCGTCATTGCCTCCTCTTCCTCCTTTAGCTTCTCTGCACTCTTTATCATGAAAGATTTAAAGTCCAGACAAGCTCTGCTACAGGACCTATTTCTGTTTGCCAAAGCTGAATTATTTACATGGAATGAAATATAAATTTGAATTTGGTCGTATGCTTTGAGAAATCTCCTTTAGCTGTTTTTGTTGTCAGGAAGACGGGAAATATGGAGGAAGTCAACAATTGAAGGGAAATGTTTCAATAAAATATTTAAAAATCACTAACACAATGTTAAACATCGTGTTCACTTGTACTTACAGTATCCCAAATTTTTCCAATAAGCTTTAAATCCCTCCTCATTGTGTTACACTTTGTTGCATTCACATTTCTCTCATGCATAAATCTAATGATAATGTAAAATAAGTGGAAACAAGTCAGAGAAATCTTTTAAAACCATAACCTTGACATTTTTGCATGTTAATGGTAATTATTTTCATGCTTTTTAATTGTGAGTCACATTTAGTAGAATTCAGTTTATTAGCATTTACTATTTTAATTGGTACTGGGTGTCAAGCGTAACATGCAGCTGCAACTATTTTGTGTATGTGTTTGCGTAAAATTATCATTTTTGTACTAACAATATTTTTTCCGAGATTCAAATAAAAATATTATTTCTTTTTGCATTTATTTGCAGAAAACGAAACAACAGAAATAACAGAAGATGATTTGTTTCATCAAGTACATATTCACATTTAAGCAATACAAAAGTAAAATTTGTACATGTATTTAAGAAGTTCAGTTATTTTTTACGTGAAAAGCTACATTTTATCACAGTTTTCATATTTCTTGTCGTACTGTCAGTCTTTCACATTGCTGTCGTAATTTCTATGTCAATCCTGAGGTTCGATTTTGTTAAATTCAACCGACACTGGACTGAATGGCCACGATACATCTAGAAATCCTGATTAAATGAACATTTGGAATGGTCCCTTGAGGCTGTATTTACAACGTTTTGGTAGTAATTCAGGACCAATAGCTCAATAGGTTTGTTGATCATTAGTATGTGGCCTGATTGTCACTGAAACCTGGCAATCCATCTAATCTCCTGTATGTGCCACTATAACCCCGATGCCTTCGCCTAACCACTAATCCTTAATGCATCTTTGCCTCCGTGTAAAAGGGCAGCACCTGCTTTTATCTGTCACACAACTATCCCTTCTTCCTTCAAACACATGGCCCAGGTTTTATGATCAGACCGAAGTCCACTGCTTTGTGTTCAGACCAGTGCTTCTCTCGGTTATCATGTATAGGTAAAGTGAAACCAAAAAGACACTGTTCCTGGAACAGGTGTTTTGATGAAGATGAGCTGTAGGGTCATTTCAAGTAAAGGTTCTGCTGTTACCCGAAAAGAATTAGGCGGTGTGCATGGAGTGGTTGCTCCAGTTTGTAGATTAGCCCCACATAATGGGATCAGAGATCACCACCTGCTGCTTTCTCCTGCAGCTTGTGTCCCTCTTTCACTTTAATAATATGTGTTACACCTTTTCTCTCCAACAGCACAGCGTGTGCGCTCGAGACCGGTGCTACAGACAGCTTGTGCCTTCAAAACATCATTTTAATCTAAAGTGCTGCTGTTCATTTTTCTGTCTGCAGTTGTGCCGAAAAGGACGGAATTTGGACACCTAAGCCACATTGTTAAATACATAATAGTATTAAAAGTTTTGTTCATTTTAAGAAAGAAAATAAATTGATTTTTTTTCAAGCATAAAAAAAGTAAATTTCCTGGGTTTAAAAAAATGATATTGTTAGTTTAAGAGATACTGAATTCATTCATTCACATAAAGTCACCTTGACCGATGTATGTGAATAAAAGTAGTTTCAAAACTCACTATGAAAAGTATAGTTAGTTAACCCAATGATTGCACCTCATTACTCATTTGATCTGTTGGTCAAATGTCCAGTTTCAATCAACAAAAGCCGTCAACAAAAACAATCAACAAAAACCATCTCCCTCTCTCTTTACCCGTTTTGGATCTTTATAGGGTGTTTGAATGTATGTCATCCCTGTCAACCCTGTTCCCTTCCCCCTCTTCCTAAATGCCATGGCCTCCTGACTCTCTTGAGTACAAATCCTCTTAAGGAAAAGTTGGATGGGAATTCAATTGCGACAGAGTGAGGATTGGAACAGATCAGCCACTGAAGCGTCAAAATCGCCTCCAGCTTTTATCTCTGCAGATAAGGGCCTGTTTGCAGCACGAGTGATGAACAACTCTGGCAGGTCATCATTTTTGATGCCTATGTAAAGGGATGGAGAAAATTTTATTCCGTCAGCGCAAACTTTTGGGAAAAACACTCCAAGTCACTTTTCGATATGTGCTATTAGCGAAACCTTTTAATAACCCTCCTGTATAAGAAACTATTAAGAAACATTTTAATAGCTCCAAAAATGTATTTACACTTAATTGTGGTTTAAAATTCATGTCTTCCTAATCCTGATTAAAAAATCATCTTGGCACACTTTAACTGACAAATGTTATAACTAGAATCTATATTAGAAAATTCAAGTGTACATTTTCTGCAGATGTTAAATTGTAGATGTCAGCATCTTCCATTTGTTGAATTTATGAAGGTGAATTTGTCTACATTTTCTTTTACTGCACGTTTTTTACACAAAAGAGTGGAGGTCTTTGGGACCCCAAACATAAGAATATTAAAGTTAACCTTAACAGAATGTGGGGTTTAAAACTCTTTGTAGTTTAATGATTACAACACAGCAGGAGTGCGGAGAGTGTTGGGAAACAGAGGCCATCCTTAATGTTCTCGAAAGGACACTGTGGCATTGTTGCGTTCTGGCCTTTGTTCTCTTTCTGTTCGAGACTATTGCATGCTCGGGGTTCTCTCACCACTGAGAGGTTAATGAGCTGAAGCTAAAGAACTCTTCCAGAGCTTCCTGTCTGGGATGGAGGGGCGTGAGACTGGACAAAACATCCCACCAACATTCTGAAGCATTCGGCTCCACTTTAGCGGTGGCTGAAATCTGGATTAAATTAAACTTTGAACTGCCAGCTAATTTATACATCATTGTGCCTCAGGCGGCTTGAAGTTTTTAGGGGTGGATGGGGATTCGGAGCACAAAGCCCAGACCTAATGCTGATTGAATCAATGCAGACTGAGGGAAACGTGGACCTTTTGAAGTGGATGTTGTGAGAGTGGCGCCTGTCACCGCCTGGGTCACGTGATGGGGGTTAATATTATCTTATATCTCATGGAGCCACATTTGACCCTTGTTGCATTGCATTATGGGTAGGTTTAATAGAAGCTTTGTGTGATGCAGAAACCATGCCAAATTGCGGTCAACCATTGCAACTTTGTTGCAAGATTGCAACATCTCATTTGCAAAAATGAGATTGTTCAGATTCTCTCCTGCCAATAGCTTTAACATTACATCACACATCGTCCGACTACAATAAGTCTTTTATTTTACCTGATATGTAACTGAGTCAATATCTTTCATTTTCTTTTTAGTCGTGTGTTCAACCACCTAATTTGACCAAATTATGTACATTTAAAATGAGTACAATATTAATAAATATTACTTGTGGATGTATATATACGAAGTTATGTCAATGCTGAACATTATTATTTCACCCAAAAGTACATAAAATCCAGAAATTCCTCATAAAAATGTGGTCATCATTTACTCTCCCTATTGTAATTTCAAACCTGTATTACTTTCTTCCGCAGAACACAAAAGAGGATATTTTGAAGAATATTGTTAACGTACAACCATTCACTTGAATTGGTTTTGTGTCCATAAAATAGAAGTGAATGGGTGCCAGTGCTGTTTGGTTACTAACATTCTTCAAAATATCTTCTTTCGTGTTCTGCGGAAGCAAGAAAGTTATACAGGTTTGATATGAGGGTGGGTAAACGATGACATAAATAAACTTTTTGAGTGAAGTATCACTTTAAAATAACATTAAAGGCTATTTTATTATTAACCATTATTTTCTATGCAAACATGCCACCTCGATCATCTGATGCAATTCATAGTGAATTACCTTAACAATGCTTATTTTGCATCTTGGAGTTTTGCCTTATGTGCCCCAGTGTGTTGGATTGTGGCAGAGAAAATTCGTATATCTGTTGAGTCGCATTCACATACTGTACCTCGTATCGCTGGTGTGTTTAGATGCACACACAAGTGATTTCTCGACCCCGCTTTTCAGCATGCTGCTTAGTCTGATCACATAAGCTGGAGAGATGCTATCCCCCTGGGTCCCTCTCAAGACACCACCTGTGTTTCTCAAACCTGGGGGATTTGCCAGACACGTTGTGGCTTGAAAGGCTGTGTTCAGCGCTCTCGTGACGCTGTGCCAACACGAAACAGCTCCGGCGGAGATTTGCTCAGGAACATTTGAGCTTGTCCCTTGTTACATATTTATGGCCACATGTGCTTTTCCTTTGCTGCTGCAGGTATCGACGTGTGAAGTGTTTGAGATGGGATGCATTTTTGTACTGTTGGTTTCCAAAGCCTGTGAAAGCATTCAAACTTTTTTGTACTTTTTGTGATTTTAATGTCATTGAAAGGTATAGTGAATACTTTTAGTCGTCTAGTATCATCATTAAGATTCATACTCCCCTACTTAGCCTTTGGTTGCACAATAAAGGCTACTCAAGGACAAAGACAGATGCCTTTATCAGAGCATTTCCAATTTACCTTCAGCTACTGCTTGTAGCGGTCTCTGCATAGCAAAGTATTTTTTGCCGGAAAAAATGACTCACCTTTACCTGTTTAGTATCTAGGCCCATTATCTGGGATTTCCTGCCTGTCTTGTTCCGCACCGCACTTATAATATCCGGCATGTCCAGTCCATGTTATTTCTTTAGGAAGTCATGTCTTTAAAACTCAAACAGAGCAGAGAAAACTAAACACGCCAGCAGGCCCGGTCCAGCGCTTTTCACTCTGACTAATGCAATTTATCCGCAATTCTCTCTTGAGGAGCTTTTAAAATGGAACTTGTACATGGCTGAAGCATCTGTTTCTTAAAACATTCACCTTGATTCTCGCACAGCGTGTTCTGTGGGCTCCTGTGAGAGAACCTGCCAGAGCACTGCACTGCGCTGCGCTGTCATTTCCAGTCTTGGCAGATTCTTTTCTGCGTCAGTGCGGGCCTGAGATGTTACAAGACCTTAAAGAAGTCTGTCATGTTGAGGTTAAACGTCTGTTCTGGGAGCATCGCAGAAGCAGCGTTGCATTATAAGTAGGACTGTCAATCGAAACTATTTAGTAGCATTCAATGCTTAATGTTCGAGATCTTTTTTAGATCAAAATTAAATTGATACGTTTGTTAACTGTTGTTTTCAAAGCTTTCATTTGATCTGGTATTCTTAGTCGTTTTATTCAAACAATTAAAAAAAAACATAGATCTCTAAAACATCAGGATTTGAAGCTATCTCTTTTCTTCCTGTGTCTTTAAAAGGATATTAAAGTGTCTCCTGGGTAGCCGTATTATTGTATTGCTGTATCTCCAAGATAAAGTCGTTTATCCCCCTAATGAGGTTACTGATTTATGCCCTGCTCAGGGCGTATTTTGTCCTCCTAAATCAATGATGTGATTTTCTTCTTGGTGAAATGTGTACAAAGTTCTTCTGTATTATGAGTAAGTAGTTATACTTATCAGAGATCAGCATTGTGGTTGCTTTGCCTAATTAAGTGCTTATGTATTTAGGATAGGTTGCAAAAAAGTTAAATGAACTTTAAATAATGAAGAATATCTCAAGGTAGTGGAGAGCCAGGCTTAACTGTATTAAGCACTTTACAGAAATATGCAAAATGTGTAATATTAAAGTAGTTTTTCACTTTTATATGCACACCTACTGTTAAGTAGTTTCATTAAAATCACAAGTCACCCAAAAATTAAAATGATGTCATCATTTACTCGCCCTCTTGTCAGTTCAAACCTATATGACTTTTCTTGTCCTGCAGAACACAAAAGAAGCTTTTTTGAAGAATGTTGTCAACCCATTCACATACATTGGTTTTGTGTCCATGCAGTTCATGTGAATGGGTGTCAGTGCTGTTTGGTTACCAACATTTCTTATTTTTTTTTCTTTCAGGTCATTCAGGTTTGAAATGACAAGAGGGTGTGGAAATGACAACATCTTTTTTTTTTTGGGGGGGGGTGAACTATCATTTTAATATTTTGACCGAATTTTAGAAACCAAAAATAGTCTGTTTTAGAAAACACTGGTATTAAACTTCAAAAGGTAAAAAATAGGGTAAGGTATCTGAAAAATGTATCCTTTCTCCTTAAAGCATAAGATTATATAATAATTATTTGTATTCCGTCATCCTAGAAAGGAATGCAGCTGCATGAGAGGTGTTTTATCAAATCAAATATGAAATCAAATCCCTCCGAGCTTTACAAAACTATTCTTGTTTCTTCTCTAACCGGAGGGGACAGACCTGCCGCACTGTTTCAGATATCTAACTTCTTTCATCTTTATTCCAAATTTCAAGCCGGTTTCTCAGCATATAGCGTTTTCCAGCTTACAAAAAAACCCCAGGATTTTTAAGAACTATCAAAAGCTTGTTTAACTGGGTCAAAAATCACAGTTTATGCGCCATTCACCAGAGAGCCACGAGAAACCTTGAGAAATAACAATCTTGTAATCTCGAAGGTCAGACAAGTGTTGAAGAAGCAGTTTAAGTTCATCATTAGGAAGGTCCCTTGGCAACCGCCGAGTAGGAATTGTGAAATGTTGGCATTCGAAATGATGTGAAGAGAGGCCAAGTACAGTGTTTCATACGTGGAATTTTTGCTCTGCATTTAACCCGTCCAAGTGCACTCACACAGCAGTGAGTAACTACTGCTGTAGAAAGGATGTGACAATCGGCGACTTCAATATTTATACGGGTAAAAACTTGTAGTTGTTTTGATCTTGCAGTGAATGTAATTATTGTTATTGACATCTCAGTTCGAATAGATACAAATCTAGAGCCTCTACACCTTAGGGGCAGTTTGGCAGCCTGTGTCTGTCAGCCTGGAAACTATAAAATTGATGTTTTTCCTCACAGGGGAGCGAGACAGGAAGTCATAGGTACAGTATGATTCATCTGGAGGAAGTATCATTTTATTTGCATATCTGAAATGGATTGTTCACAGTGATTCATTTCATGACTTGTTTCCAATACAAATATACGAAAGGATGTTGTTACACTGCAACATGCGATGCTAAAGCATAAACGTAGATGTAAACCGGTGGGATTAAAGAATCAGATTTGTGTCAAAATATTAGTTTCCTGCCCTGCATCCTAAATGTCAACTTGTTTGCTGTATCACTAAAAATGAATCTAAGAAAAGTATTGACAAGAAAAAGAGAAACCGCTCGCTGCTTTCTAGTTTATTTCTGACTGTTTACTAATAGTTAGACAAAAATGTGATTTCCGATGTTTATTTAGTAATGCCTGGATGTACATGCTGCTTGTTTAATTTTACGTTGTTTTAATATTTAACTTTTTTAATTGAGTTCAGGAAGATACCAGTTTTTGCAGTATCAAAAATTGGGACATTCCACTTATGGTATGAATATGAAATTTGGTTTTTATCTTCACTGCTTTTGTTTTTTGTCTTGGTCATCAAAGCTTTTTTTGGGAGGGTTCATTCGTGATAAAGCTGTCTATAAAGCGGATGAATGAAAAGCAGGCTTTTTAAAATATATATCATTATGATACAGTCCTATAAAAGTGTTATATATATAAACAATTGGAAGTCATAGAAACTCTAAAACACTATCAGATTGTCCTATCATATTAACCCAAGCACAAGATCAGCATCTAAGCCCCTCCTCCATGTCATGGGCTGGCATCTTTCCGTGCTGGCAGTCCAGGCCCTTATGATCTGAACGGCCAGGATACAGAGGAAAAGGTTGGCAAGTATGTATGTGCTTGCAATGTGTGTGTCCTCCTCACTGAGCTGTAACTTTTTGGTAAAATTTTTACCTTTTTTTGAAACCAAGAAAATGAAGTACGAATTGTTCATCTGAGATGTATTGAGTATACACTTGCATTTTATATGAAGGAGTGGTAATACATTTGTTCTGTTGTTGCCCCTGCAGCTATGGGAAAGAGACCCTTTTTATCCATACATGGGGCACAAGCCCAGGAATGTGGCGCCGGCTCGCGTATGTCAGACAGCCGTTTGTTTTGGAATCTGAGAGGGTATTAATGTGTGCTGGGCCAGTGCACTTGCTTCCCTTCACAGCATGCTTTCACTAGCTTTTTTGGCTATGAGAACGCTAGGCAAACCAGAATTGTGGAAAAAAACCTCTGCAAGCAAAGTCCAAAGATGCTTATCCAACGTCAGTTCCTTTCTTTTACATTTACCTACATTTTATTTCCGTCAGATGTCTCCATATTCAATTCAGATCTCCGTTTAAAGGGAGGCCTTGAAATATTGTACAAAAGACTACAAACCTCGCGGTTATGTGAATGGAGAGCCTGGTTCTTTGTGGGATTTCTTTGTGATTGATATAGTCACCTCTGGAGCACAAAACTGTGGGGGGCTTGTATGTTGAAGGTCCGTACGGTTGATTCCTCGCTGTGTTGTCTTACGCTGAGGATTAGAACTCAATAAGCACTTCCTTCAAAGTTCTAGATGTTTATGTAGCTCAACATTAGCCTGCTATCCCTTGATCGGTCAAAATCAGCTTCAAAGCATTTCTTAGCCTGCCCCGCAGAGAAAGAGGAAAGGCCTCATGTGTCTCACTGGACCGATGAGGAGATTCTGGTTTGTAGATTAGTCTCCTCGCAGCCCATGAATGATTTCACCCCCTGGACGTGTTCCAGGGCCGCTCTGGTTTGGGCTCGACTTTGATTGGTGTCCACTTCCTGGAGAAGCTCCCCGTCGTTTTCCTCATCTCATTTTCCTAAATTAGTTCCTGATTATGAACCTTAGGAGAGCAATAAAAACATGGGCCTAGGAGAACACAGATATCAGTCCGCTTTGGCTCAAGTCTTCTTTCATTGTGCAAGTGCAGGATTTCCACAGCAAATGAGTCCTTAAGCATAGTTGACTCTTAAATTATACTACTATTATTCAACTTCCAGATTACGTCTGGTTTTGTGTTGATGCAACTTTAACAACTGTTCAGTGTGTGGGGAATAGATTGCTTGTGACTCAGAAGGTAAAACAGAGGACTATTGTTGCCAAATCAAATCCGAAATTGTTACCAAACTACTTTGAAATGTCATCAGTGATGAAGGCAACATCAAACTCGATAACAATTCTGTGGCTTTCATTTAAATTTCAGTGATTCTTTTTCCTTTTGGTCCAATTGGCTAGATTTTGGATAGCAGCTGTGCACAGTTGCTTAACCAGTGCTCAACCGGACCTCTTCTCAGATTCAATAAGTGCATGAAATGTAATCGAACAGAATGCTGGGATCTCGAGATGGAGTTTTTAATATTGCTTGCAGTTGCATTTTGATCGCATCAATCGGTCTAAAAACATGACATGTGCGCCAGGTCCGTCTACGTGGAGCAACTAATAAACAATAGAGCAATACACTGAGTACCAAAGTACTAAAATGATTTGTCTTCTAGGTATTTGGTATAAAAAAACACATCCCAATTCTACATCACAGACTTTTACATTTTGTTGTTGTACTGCGCTTGGGGTCTTTTTTAATCCTGATTAATCTTTCCAGATACACACCTTGCTGACTGATGGCGCTTGGGGGTCTAAGTAGAGGATAAGATATCTGTATTGATCGTGGTATAGAGCCGTTCCTCACAGTTTGTATTGAACATGCTTAAGCACTTTTGGGGTTAAAAGCAACAAAATAGCAGAGCACTAGTAAAGCATTTCTCTCGCTTCGCTTTTTTTTTATTGCAATATGTCCACAGACATCAGTATAATAAACTAGCATATCCGCATGAGTAGGCCACGAAGCACTTAAGTATATAAATGCACACACATGCACTCGCACTGCTTTTAAGATATATGCGTCATCCTCGTTTTTTTAAGAATTGCCGTGTAGTGGGGCATGACCGGGCAGCATAAAAAGTACCAGTCGGCCATCTTTGTCCTTCCCTCCATTTGCCCAGCCTGCTTTAACAATAACATTGCTTCAAGTGTATTGCGGACAGAGGGATCCTTTCTTGCCTTTCAAAGGTTGCTAGGCACGGCCATGCAGTTTGACGGGCTTTTAGCAAAGTGACCCGAAGGTAGCAGATTGTGTGTAGCAGCGGTAATCCTTCTCTCCCCTGTGTCCCTGCTTAACTCTCCTTTCCTTACCGTCACTTGTCCTCTCTCTCGTCCTGCTACGGTTTGCCGTCTTTCGTACTCGGGCTCACTATGGAAACAGAACAGCCCCCTGCTGGTTGCCTGTTCATATGAGATGCACAAAGGTATAGGCTGTGACTGTTTCATAATGGGGGCCACAAACTGGTGGCCCCTTGTAACTGTGACTCACTGGCTGAGTAGGACACTCTCCAGTGCTCGTAATGGCCTCAATGGACCCTTGTAAGTGTCCTTAGGATGTGAACTTATTTGCACTTGTTAACATACTGAACAGTTATGGTGGTAAGAGGGATTTTGATTCATAGGGCCTTAAATATGCTTGTTGCCAGACAGAAAGCCAACAGCATGTATTTTACTGTATAAAGATGTGCTTGTGGTAGAAGGTATTGACCTTCTATCGTTGTTCTATTTCAAGATCTGTGTTGTCAAAAGTACTTTTGATACAATTAACTTTTTTTCGGAGGAAAAAGGTAGAAGGGCATAAAAAGTAATAAATTACTAGCCAAAGTTATCAAGTTAGGGATGAATATTGAAAACAAGAAAATCCTTATAAAGATGCATTACAAATTGCAATGTTATGTTTTCTGTTTGCTGCAGAGACTTACGAACCGTAAAATTATATAATTATATCATGTAATTCATTATGGATTATTATCGGTGCTGGGCAACGATCATTTTTTTATCAGGATTGATTTCATGACTTTTCTGGGATTAATCGCGATTAATCGCACTGTGAAGCGTTAGATTCATTAATGAATTAAAAGTAATTTATTGTGTCATTTTATTTACTGCTATATGAACAAACGTGCAATAAGATTTGGTTGAAAGAAAACATTTGCTTTTTTTACAGTATTTCCAGTACAGAGTAGCATAACGAATTTTACCTTGCAATATTTTTTGTAAATCTCAATTTAAACATTAATGTAATCAAATTAAATATAAAACCGAAGTATCTTCCACTACCAGGGCACTAACATTCTGTCTTGTGTGATATAGAAAACCAAGTTATAATGATTATTGATTTTATTGCTTATACATAAACTCTCTATCATAACAAAGTGTAAAGTGTACTGTATTTAAAGCACATCTTTAACAAATAAATAACTGTTTGCCAGTTTTTTCTTTATCTTAAGAATTCATATGAGGCGAACACAAATCTTTAAATATTAGTGAGTGTTTTGGGCCCGTCCTTTGTTGTTTAATGAACATTACAAGCAGAGATGTTTATTATGCTGCTGGCCCTTTAAGAGCACTTTATACAGATATACAGATCTTATATATTGTGATGCGTGGGTTTTGTTTCCCAGCTGTTAACTTTCATAAAACAGACTACTTTCACATGGACCCTTGCTAATATGGGAAATAAAGTTATTATTTATTAATAAATTATGCATTTATTGACCTTTAAAGTCATTGAATAATTGTGTTAAATGAACATGATCTAAACATTAGGGAAATAACCGTGATACTTTTTGTGGAAGTTTGCTTAGCAATGCTCTATCACCCATTTTGTTATGCAGTTTGTTAGCGTGTTTTTATTGGTATCTAGGGTGCTACATAGTGGTTGCAATTGCTTCATTCTGTTCTCTGCATTCCTGAATGCATGTCTGTGTGATTCGTCTCACCTGCTGTATCATCTGCCACACAAATATGATAAACCTCAGTGCTTAAAGTAACAGCACATCTTTCTCCAACAAGACATGATTTGAGATTACATAAATACCTCACAGTACAGGTGTAATACTTTTCGATAGGGGTTCTAAAGTAGCCATCATGAGGTATATGTTACACATTTGTATGCTGATTGTAGAATATTAACACATACTTTAAACACAAAGAAGCACTTTTGTCAATTGTCTCGTTGATCCTTTTTGTAAGCCATGTAGAAAATTGCTGATCGTTTAAGAGCACTTGTTCAGGTAAAATATATCTTTTGAAAAGCTTTTCTGAAGCATCTTTAAAGTACCGAGGACTGTTTATTGTCTGTAGCACAACATAAAGACACATTAGACGCCTCATCACAGAGATGTTGACAAAGAGTATTGATTGATATTGAGCATAGCTGATGCACCAGTGTTTGCATGTGTGTGTGTGGCCCTGATAATTGTGTCTTTTGTACTTTGCATTTCAATCGGCAGAATTCTACCGAATCAACAACGGTGTTGTGTGAGCAGACGAGAGAAGCTCTCCGCTGAGAGAATTGCAGACCTGGGTTAGAGAGGTTAAGATAAAGTTGCTTTGAACAAATTCCTCCTTTGATCAGGACTTCGGCTTGGGTGCTGTTTCTTTGAGGAGTCACTGCTTCTATTCAATGAGTTTGTTATTGTTCCGTTTCATCATTGTGTCTATTGCCCATCCCCTCTGCTTCTTTGTAGGATGCTGATTTGGCTCTTTTTAAAGATAGATGTACACACACTCTTTAAAAAAAAGATGCTTAAAAGGTTCTTGACAGCGATGCCATAGAAGAACCATTTTGGTATCACAATGAACCATTAAGTCAAAGGTTTAAGGCAATTTTTATAATCTGAAGAACCTTTTTTCGCCTCAATGAGCCTTTTTTGAAACAGAAATGTTCTTCAGATGTTAAAGGTTCCTCATGGAACCAAAATATTTTCTATGGCATCAAATAACTTTTTGAAGCACCTTTATTTTTTAAGAGTGTATAAATACTATACATATCCACCGTTACAATTGTACCATTGAAGAAGTCATGTTGGTAGTGCTATCATTAGAGACAGCTTGCAAATATACAAGGCAAAAACACATGATGAAGCAATCCATTTGAGGACAAAAGGGAGACAGAAAACTATTTTCTTTGCAACCTCGTTCTGTTCTTTCCTTTGTCCACCCACCCAGAGAAAAACAAAAGTCAATCCACGTTCATCGACTGTGGCAATATCAGCTGAGAAAAGCGACCACTCTTTCAACAAATATACCAATATCTGTGCAGCAGACTCTGTACTACACTCTCAGGCCCTTAAGCGTGATTTATAGGGGACCACATTATGGCCCATTCTCTAAGTCGCATCAGTATGGAGAGCCCAACACGGGCAGAGTTTCCCTAGTCCTGAATGCTGGTTGCCATGGGGCCGGCACACCGCTCTGCAAAGACCAACAAATAACACAAAGGATCATGATTAGCACTACCACAAAAAAAACTCGATATAGTTAACTCATAACTGTGTGGAGAGCATCTCTGTGCACAGCGTTTATCCCGATCAGTTATCAAAACTAGCTACTAAAGTAAAATCATTCAGGGATGCTGCTGTCAAATAATAGATTTTATTGACAATTTTGAAGCAATACGTTTCTTGGACTGAGGCGTAACAACAGAGCCAGCAAAAAGAAGAAAAAAACAGGATACACCGTTTTATTTCCTCATTATACATTGAATGTAGTAGTCAAGAATTGAAAGGTATAATTCACATAAAAATAAAAATCAATAAAAATGAAAAGAAATTGTTATTTATTCAACCCTCAAAACCAGTATATGACATCCATTGAATGGACACAAAACATTCTCTTTCTGCAAAAGAAAGACATATAGATTTTAAATGATTAGGGGGTAAGTAAATGATGACAGAATTTGAATTTTGGGGGGAACTATCCCTTTAAGAGGACTTAAATGGGAGCCAGGAGGCGGAGCTGAGGATGGAAAAAAGGCACGGTTGTCCTTCGATTAAAGAGCAACAGAATGGAAAGTGAACTTCTTGCTGCGTTATAAAATGTTGAAGATGATCCTGCTTCAGAAATAGCTGAGCTTGCTGTTCATTCTGAATGCTCGGTTATGGAGAAAATAGTTCTTCTAGCGGCTGGGCCTGTATCAGTTCAGAGTGTTTGATGACAGGGTTAGGCTGTGTATTATACAAGTTAAGGCAGAAAATATTGACTCTCAAATTTCAGCAGGGAGTTGAAAGCGTCCACTCGTTCATCAAGATGGGCAGTTTGCTACCTTCAAACGCATTACTGGGAAAAAAATCTATTTTATAGCCTTGGGTGTTTTTGGAGTCGAGGGGTTTGAGCAATATCTGAGAAACAATGAGGGCAGAAACACCGTATTATCTTAATCTCCATTTTTATGACTCTGTGCTAACTGTTGCCTCTGCAGATAGCGGTGGCTGCGGCCAAATCCCCCTCCTCGACTGATGACTTATACTTGGACGATGCGGGATCAGGTTTCCCTGAAGATGATGACGACTTCAGCTCGGGATCGGGATCAGGTATTACCTCTCTATAGACAACAAAAATCATAAATGAGATCTTTGTACGAACAGTGCCGTTGCCTCCTAGAGAGCAATGAGATCATATGGCGTGCAAGTGGAGAGCTTTGCTTCCGCCTTATGGCTCATAGATCTTTCTCTTAAAAACATTATTTCTGTTTGAATCATGCTGAGATTTTCATCTCATTTGAGTTATACTTTTATTTGTACATATCAAATCCAAGGTGACAAATTCATATATATTTTTTTTTAATTAAAGACAATACATGAGAAATGTGTATAATGTTAAAACTCAAGCTGAATCTATATTTGGCTTTTCTATATCACTGAATAATAATGGAACACATTGTAATGCAACAATCTGTTGTTGTGCTTTTTAATTGTCTCTAAGGAGCCGGAGAAGAGATCCTGGAACCTGTCACAGTAAACACATTGTTCATCGTGCCTAAAGCGAAGCCCACACAGGATTCCACCAAAGACTTCACACCGAAAGTGGACATGTCTACACCACGTGACGACCCCAAAGATACAAAGAAACGTGTTAGGATAGAGGTGTGTTGTGATGTCAGTCGTGAGTGGAACCGTGGGTTTTGAAAACCGTGGAAATTTGAGTTTTAAGACTGGTCTGGTAGTTGGTTGAGAAAGAAGATCTTGTTTGTAGCACACCAGCTTCAAAAACACATTTTATGCGGTTGACCATCTTTCCTTGAATTCAATATTGATTCATTTGTTGAATTAAAACACACTTGACTGTTATAGATGAATTTCTTCGCTGTCCTTCTAAAACCACGGATGTCCAAATTCCAAGTTTTTCAGGAAATGCGGATAAAAATACAGTTTTTGAATGATTAAAAACTGTGTTGTCAAATAGTTTTAAAAGTAGATATTTTAAAAACATAATAATAATGACTTATGGCAAAAACATAAAAATCATAAAATATGGAGGTACAGGGTTTCAGAAGGACAGAAGCGATATGTAAGAACCGTAACTCCACTTTTTTACTTATTGCACCACATACTCTCTTTAGATCGGTCAGTTTCCAGCGCTTCCCACAGAGGACTCGCGCAGAAACCCAACCACAAGCACCACCAGCCTCCCTAGATCCCCCTTGGATCCACAGGACGTCCAGTCTGAAAATCTCTTCCAGAGAACAGAGGTTTTGGCAGGTACGTTGAACGTGTTAGGTTTAATGAATTGTATCAATCCATTTCTCCGGTTGGACACAGTCCACGGAAACAACGACAGATGTTTAGAATAGATTTTCATAATAATTCAGCTTCGACATTTGAAGGTGTCACCGAGGAATTCTTATTTATAATTCATGGTTCCACAGTGTGAACTTCAATAAACTTGACTTGCAGCCCACGCTGGGAGTATTTCGAGTTCACATTTTTAACCAGAATGCAGCTTTAATCCGCTTTCTTAACAAAGATGCAAAACAACACCCGTTTTTTGGTCACAGTTAATATCCTGTCGAACCTAGACACAACCACAATGAGAAGATACGACCCTTTTCCTGTTTTGTATTGACACGCTTCCTCTCACCCAATGACCCTGCAGCAGTATTCACTCGTTCCTTATTTAATTTTCCAATTACCGTGTACAAGCTAAGCAGTGCAGGGTTCTGCCTTTCATGAGCCGTAGAATCCCAGACGGCGCTTTAGTCACGTAGCCCAGCGGGGGTGATACATCTACATGTGCTGCAAGTATCAGCTGGTTGGTTTGTGTCTACTTAACTTAATTAAAATAAATGGACTCATTATTAACACTCCCTGAATCCTCTATTCCAGCTGTCATCGCGGGAGGAGTCATCGGATTCCTCTTTGCCATCTTCCTCATCCTCCTCCTGGTGTACCGCATGAGAAAGAAGGACGAAGGCAGCTACGATCTGGGAGAGAGGAAGCCCTCCGGAGCGGCTTATCAGAAAGCCCCCACCAAGGAGTTTTACGCATAGACTCACTCGCCAAACCGAGCTTCACCAACCAGAGTGACGGTCTAACATCAGTGACTACGGCAAACTTGTATGTGATTGGGGAAAAAAAAAACATAAAGGAAAGCTTTTGCATAGAGTATTGTTATTAAGATCTTCTCTTTTCTCTTTTTTTCTTTATGCAAAAAGAAAACCGTTGCTTATTTTATGGCAAATCCCTCTGTATTTAAACATAATTTTCTGTGTATTTGAAAGGCTGAAAAGACAAAAAACACAATCTGTAAAAAAGGCGTTGATATTCGCATCTGTCTTCTGTCAAAGAAGCTGTTTTTAGTCGCTGACTACTTTTTAACTGTAGCAGTATGTATTTGTAAAAAAATAAGTGGAATAATTGAATATAATTGTTCTGTATCAGTCCTGTTTTAATTTCTCATCATTTTTTGTTTTTGTCTTAGCATGTCGATCATAAAAATGTATTTCATTAATTTATCTTTTTCTCGAATGATGAAAAATGCCTTTCTGTAGTTTTCAGTCTTTAAAATTAACTCTTAATGAGTCAATGTAAATGTTTTCCCTGTAGCCTCCAATGTTTATTTTTTATTTCAGACTGCCTCGGTTACATGTATGATTCGGAGCGACATTTTCTTTGCGCTCAGTTCATCAAAGTTTAGGGTAAAGCTCGGTACTAGAAGCGTTAAAACCACGTTAAATTGTTTGATTTGAGATTTCGGCAACACTGGAGCCTTACAGCATCTGTGGGTTAAAATGACCAGTGCCATGTGAACCCTCCCAGAAACCGGTTCTCTAAACCTGTCCTGACCTGATCTATTAAATTGACGAGCCAGTAGCCTTCCATCATTTACTCTGTGTTCGTGATAAGAGGATGAGTTGACTCACAGGCCACTGACATGGCCTGCATGCCCTCATACACGTGGATGTACCTTTGATCAGTGCGCTGTTCTGATGTTTTAGTGATGAAAGGCCGAGACGGTGATCACCCCAGTGATCTGTTTTTTATCGTAACATGGAGCCGCTCTTTGACGTAGAATGACCAGTGGGGAATTATTGCTTAGGCTTGACAAATTTCATTGAAATCAGATTATAACGTATCCCGTGTCAGTGTAATCTGCTCAGCAGTTGCTTATCCACTCGTCGATACCTTTGGTGCTGATGGTGCTCATCTAAACTTTTTAAGAAGGCCAGTAACGTCCCGTCCCTTACAGATCAATACAATTACACAATTGCTGCCATGTTCTCTTAGTAATCAATATAAAAGCTGTGCTGTTGCCATGAGAGGTATGGTTAATCTGCTTCTGCTCCATTTCCCTCTGTATCTTTCCTTAGTTGCCCTCTTGTTTCTCTCAATGTACCCGACTGTGACCAACACCCTTAAGTGACTGTACAGACCCTGACCCAGAAGCTAGAGCTAAACACATCAAGATATTGAGAAACCATAGGCGAACCCAAAGACTCATTTAATTTTGACATTGCTGCGTGTTCCTTTGGCCACATTTGAGTGTTTGTTTCATTTTTAGCTGTTAGTTTTTGTTTTCATTTCGAGTAGACCATTGAGTCCAATTACTCATTCATGTATGGGAAAAAATCTATATAGAATTATATATAAATGTATATTCACAAATGTTTTAAACCTTCAAAGTGCCTACCATTTGGAAATGTGCAAATGTCTGTCTTTATTGGAGGCGATGAGTGATCGTGAGAGTGATCGTATTGTGTAAGCACAGCAGACTGAAATGGTAATCTTCTTTTTAGTTGTACAAAAAGCAGACAGTATTGTACCTATAAGTTAAAACAACACTACTGAATAAACATTGTGGCCTAAAGTTCCTGTTGTGCTTTTTTAATTTGATTTTTCTGTTTGTTTATAGGTAATAATTAGACAGAAAAATGTCTTCATCTAAAATCTCTTAAAGGGACTGTAATATGGGAAGAATTGGGATTAATGCCGAGTGTGTTTACACATGGTTTTAGCACACGCAGATTACTTGTGCATTTATTAATCTTTTTTGGTTCTCCTGTGGGATTACAGGGATGAAGCTTGATCCTGGCGCTTCTCTTATTCAGATCACTGTCACGGTTTGATGAAATACACTTTTTTTGACATTGTGGAAACCAGACCATAATAATGTTTGTATGTACAACAATCAGATTGACATGTCTGATTTAATGTACTCCGGGTGTATTGGTAAAGAATAATATCCTTTCCAACACAAAACAAAGTATATTAACCGTTAATATATGAAATAGTTAAGTACATATTTGTAAATGTAGAATAATATTTTTTTAATGTAATGCAGTATTACAATATATAGAATAATACATACATGCCTCTTTTCATGCACGTGTTCTTAAAAATATAAGCACTTGGTTCCAATATATGTTGCATTATATTTCCAGTATATTCCTATATATTTTGTTTCGTAAGGGCAATTGATGTAATCTATAATATTTGGCAGTCATATTGAAAATAAATCAATTTGAGTAAACAATTAGAGTTCATTTCTTTGGAACATCCCGAAAAATTTTGGGGGAGAAATGTCCCAGTGGTTTGTCCATACAATGAAAGTTAATGGGAGTCAATGTTGTCTGTAAACCAACATTCTTCAAAATATCTTATTTTGTGTTATAATGTGACATTTTTAATTTTCGTGAACTATTGCTTCAAGGTTATTTGATAAAGCTTTTATCACTTTATGTATAAAAAAATCAATTTTATTTCAATATTTCCAGCTCTTTTCATTTCTTAACAACTATGTAATCTTGCACACGCCATTGTAAACATTAGCATAAATTCTTTCAATTTAATTGATTTCTTATACAATCCAAGTGGTCAAGCCCAGTGGTACTCTCGGCAGATTGACTGTGGCATCTGCCTGACCCCGTCCCATCAAAACATTGCAGCTTTCCTTCACGTCTATTCATCGAGTTCAAGCCCCCCGTTTGTGTTGTGCTGATCACGAGTCAGTGCGGCCTGAATTTACGGCTCCCTGATCAGAGCCCTGTGTTTGTGTTTGGGTTTGTGTGAGTCCATGTCAGAGTGGCCCTCTAATTTATAGGGTCTTTCTCAATAGGGGCAGGAATAGGGGAGGGTGGAGGAGGGCAGGAGAAAAAGGCGAAATGCATACGGAGCACAAAAGGCCACTGGGGCCGTCCCTTTCAGAAACGGGGCCAATTCAGTAAAGAAGGCCAAGCGTGAATGCCAAACCATGCAGAAACTTCAAGGAAATGCCATCCAAAGTAAACATACTCTCAGGCTTCATAAAATCTTATGAAGACCAATGGCAGGATTATCTTCAATCTGAAGGCTGGTGTACCTCAAAACTCTGTATGTTTCTTCATGCTAAAGCAATAGTCTAGCCAGTGATGAACAACGTCTTTAAAACATTTAGCTCCAGTCCTTAATTCTGATTGGTCGATAGATGGTTTCAGAGCAACAACATAAACATAAATTATTGCGCATACACGCTTTGTGGCCCAAACTTTATTTCCGGTACACAACGACGTAGTATAGCCTCTGTAGATTTTTTCTGAAAACAAGCAAAAGAAATAACAAGTTACATTAACTAGCAAGTAAAAAGTATGTCTAGCCAGTATTATTTTGGGAACGTTTCTTGGCTAAACTAAAATGCAACAAAGTTACAAGACCCATTTTACGAATTGTTTATTTAATTAAATGAATATACAATAAAATTAATATCTAATACAATTATTATACAATAAAATGTTAATATTAATATAAAGAAAAGAAAAAATGATTAGAAGCTACCTAGAGCCGATAATCAAACACAGACTGGACAGTTTATGCGTACGATTAAACCACCATAGCTTTATTCACTATAAAACACAGCCATGACCGCTTCACCCAATGATTCTGTGTATAACTACACACCCCTTAGCCACTCTGAGCAACGTAAACAAAACATTTTGTTGCTGTTTACAATTGATCAGGGACTATTTTTTTTCAGAGGAAGAAAGGCTAGGTGATTTGGTCTTTAGACCAAAAGAAAGTGTTTAGGCTAAACCTTTGTTACATGCCCTCAAACAATTTTTTTACCTCATGTGAAAAAAGGTTGTAAGTGCAAATAAGTGCAAACTCATTTCTCTCTCGTCCACCAAGAGACCAGATGTGTTAGCAGTTACTCTACTTGACTCTTCAATGCACACGTTCTCTTAGTTGTGCAGGAATAATTCCACACAGTGTTCATTTGGGGAAGGATCCACTCTCCCAGATTAAACTTTTGACAGGTGGAGAGAAAAACACTCTCCCCCGCAAAATGGCTTGATGCCAGAATAATTGGTCCCTGTGGGTGGGAGCTGTTCTCTTCCTTTCTCGACTATAGGACACGGTGGATCCTGCCCAGAAGTTGGGAGGTGTTCATCACATTGTAAGCATGAACATTTTCATAGCACTTTAATCCATCAGCTGACACTTCTCTCTATGCAAGGTCACTCATTATCATGTTAAACTATTTCTTCTCCCTGCGGAGAAGCGATGTCAAAACCTTTTAAAAGTAACATGATAGACGTAAGCCGCAAGGAAGCACTTTTACATCGACAGCCTGTCTCTGGCTTTCGAATAATGAATCGTATTATGTTAAAGACTTGGTACAAATCTCTAATGAAATGCGAAGGAGTTGGTGCTTTGCTTTCAACTTTTATGAATTCCACTCAAATCTGGAGGGTTCTTTGAATTGGTGTTAGCAGAGGTCAGATATGTCAGAAACTTCAAACAACAAACACCTGCACCCTTCTTTAACAAATCCGATTCACGAAAGGTTAAAATTGGGTGCGTTTTATTCGCAATATGAGGAGATTATTACCAAACCGCATAATCCGGAACTCTCGAGTGGGATTTAAACTTTGAAAGTAAAATTACTTTGCGGGGAAGATGAATAATATTCCGCTCCCTGACAACAAACTCAATTTATAGAAACGACAAGCTTCTAAATTTTCCACTTAATCATTCCCGCCTTGATTAAACACAGCATGGTAATGAATGCCAATATGCCACCTTGGTTCCTCTTGATAGGATTTGGAAAATCATTTCTTATGAACTCAGGCTCTCTGGCGTTTTGAGCCACATCCATGCGGTAAAATAATAGTGTGGTTTAATAATATTTAAAGCTGGCTCTTGCTCTTTAAGAAAATTAACAAAACCCTCTGATTGGTCCTTATATAATGATTATGTTTGATTTAAAAGCAAAGCTCAAGAGAACAAATAATACAAATGTGTCCTTAAGTACTCTTGAGGTGGCTCTGTTGAAGTTTGAACAGATGGAAAAGTCTACAGAACTGAAGGCCCATTTGTGTTGATAACATATGGTACCACATTTGTTGCAAATGAGCCTTGCACGATATTCCAGTAAATGAGGCAGTAATTGAGGGCAGGCGACGTCATGTTTAGTCATGTTTGGTTAACCTTTATGGCAGGGTTTGCTTGAGCTTTCTGAGTATAGTTAACTGCTATGTGCTATAAAGGACATTACATGGACATTTGCATATAGATGGTTACGCTACACCTGAACTTCCATGACAATCTAAAATACTGTATGATTTTAATTTTGTGGCAACAGTTTGGAGAGAATGTTTTCCTGACCTGTGCAGAAAAGGAGATCCGTAAAGAATTTTATGAAGATTCTGTTGACTTAACTTCCTGTACTAAACTCCGCAGAATTAATATCTTTGCATAACTGATGAACCACATCAAAGACCAATAAGAAATATATTTTTTTCACTAAATCAGCCTTATTTAAAAATAAACTATACCCTAGTATTTATTTATTTAAAATATCTAATTTGAAGGGATCATAAAACAAGGCATCTAATTTACCTTCATCTTTCCAGAACTATTTTAAATACACAAACAGACTTTAAATGTCCTAAAACAAGGCTGTAACATTCCCACAAAAACTGCATCTGTCATCTTTTATTCACTCTCATGTCATTCCAAACCTGTATATGACTCTGAAAAGCAAAAATAGAGATTTTGAGAAATCAACAGGTGTTGTGTCCATACAATGTAAGTCAATGGGTGTCATTGTTTGGTTACAGGCGATCTTTAAAATATCTTGTTTGTGTTCTGCAGAAAAAATCATACAGGTTTGGCTTAGGCCGATTAAATCCTGAACAAAATGTAATGTTTGGGTGAACTATCCCTTTAATGCTGGACAATCCAAAACATACACAGCTTAATTCCTCATATTCTGACAAATCCAAATCGATATCTGCTGATAGAAAGTGTTCCCGACTCCATCATCCGTTTTATTTATGTGTCATATGTATTGACAAATTAAACAATCAGCTGGAGGTTTGTTCTTTGTCTTCGATTACCTTTTACTAGCCTTTTCAGGAGAATATTTACAGACATTTATCATTTTCACTGTTGTAAAGCTCTCTGTCAGCTTTATTCTCTTAGGTCCTTCTAAGTTAATGATAGCACTGTTCTTTCTATAATATTGTAAATTAGGCCCTGACAGTGTTTATACTCAATAGACAACCATGAAAATCCACTTATCTATTGCATTATATTGAAACATGACAGAAAGGTGCTTTACGTTGCCTTTGGGTGCCGTATTGCATGATACAAAGAGTTCTGCAATGCTGAGTGGCCAGTAAAGTAGTAGTGTTTTCTCTCTCCGTATCCAATATCAATGGTCAAAGAGAAGCCACCCTAAGCCATTTGTTTCTGCCAGAGGGCACTACGACCAGCTGAATGCAAGAGCAGGCGAAACACCCTTTGGCCATAATTCTTTAAGAGCTTTAGAAACCTCAGACCCTCTCTCTCTCACACAACAGCTTCTCTTCATGGATCCTCTCTTCTTCAAAAGCATTCCAGAGACCATCCTGTAGCCATTCATGCTGCAAAATTCTAATCAAACCTGGTGTGTGTGGCCTGTAAGGAAAACACAAAAACTTTAGAGAGAAAGAACGTGGGTGAATGGCTGGTGTTGCACGCTGACTATAGTAACCTGCTCAAGTGACATTTTCCATTGGAAATAAAGAATTAGGAAAGATGTTACGCAACCTACAGCGTTGCTTATTTGTGCATTTAGATTTTTCCCTTTTTCTAGAAAAAATATTAATTCCACAAAAGTGTCAGCAGGGATTGTAGGTGGGGGGAGTGAATGATCAGGGCTCTCCTCCACATTCAATGCCACGTCTGAGGTGAGACCCTTGAGCAAGACACTTATCCGACAACTGCCCCCCGGTAGCGGCAGCAATGGCTTCTGTGCTGTGAGTGTGTTACTCACTGGTGTGTGTGCACTTAGGATGGGTTAAATGCAGCGCACAAATTCCGAGTTAGGAACTCCACACGTGACTTCCTAGTGTACAGTATTTTAATATTAAACACAACGGATAAATGCACAATAAATCCGTTCTCATTTACATATTTTCAGTTTTCGGACACAAATGAATAAATAGTAGGTGAAAAACGCGTTCGTCTGGGTAACAAACATGCATAGCCTATACATACAAACTACATTCATATTGCTATGAGCTTTTCTGTGTGTGCGCGCGCGCGAGTGTGTGTGATGCGGAGGTTTGAGGGAGTTTGTGAGTGACAGACGCGCTTTACCGATTCAGAAACAGTGCCGCGTTTAAAGTAAACTGATGCGCGTCAGGGGGGCTGTGATTACATGACAGATATCGGTGACGTCATTCTAAAAAATGTCATGAACACCACACTGTGGCTGCTTTAATCACTGGTGTAGATCTGTCAATAAACCGGACATGGGAAGTCACGTACGCCAAAATCGGACAGCCTCAATAATATACCGGAAGTCCTGGCTACTACGTGTTTTAGTTTTTCTGCACTGCTTATAGCGCTGCTGACGTGATTTTTGGCAGCCGGAAGAATCAACTGTTCAACACTCACGCGTGATTTCTTTCATTGTGTAACGTGACACGGTAGACATACAACACATTGGTAACGTTACAAACATAATTTGGATGCATTATCTCATACCACCGCTATGTTTCATCTTTGGTTTAGCTGAGCTCTCGCGCGTCCCTCCCTGTAGGCCTACATTACATTACAAAGCGACTTAAATTGCATTATCGTATACATTTTTGTTTTAAAGTATTTGAAATCCCCTGGGACCGAACCCATGACCCTGGCGTTGTTAGCGCCACGCTCCACTGAATTACAGGAAAGCTGTAGCCCACCTGTCAAACGCTCCCCACACTTTTGAGAACGCGGGTTCGGTCCTTGCAGGTTTTCAATCCGAGTATGAATATACATTTAGAAACCCGTCAAATAACATTAATGTAAATATTGTTTTTCGGCCGCAGTACATTATCAAGTAGCCCAAAAACCCGCAACCGGCGGAATCATACTTTTTTCACGCAACTGCATTTCAAAACAGCACAATTGCGACCCTTGCAACAGGCGAGGCTGACTGGAAAATGTGGAGGCTGGTGCTGCATCGTTAATGAGATGAGATAGAACTCTTTTTAAGTACTTTGATGTTTTGCATTTATTTTCCCAGACGCTCACAATATCCGTGGATGCCTTCCGCGATATGGATCGTGCTTTGATTTAAACTAAGTGTACTCCCACCTGTTTACTATACAGACTTTAATGGCTTCGCACATATTGTACGTGAAGAAAATGATTAGCCAGGCACGCATGCGCATTGGCGCTCCCCCACTCAACAGCGGAACTTCCGTGGCCGTCATTGCCCCCCGGTGACAACATGCTGTTATCTCAACAAAGTATAAAGTCTGTGGACAATTTTCAAAGACAACGCACCCTATCAGGTTTCTATGTCTCTATGTCTTTGAATTCTTTTTAACTGTCGAGTTCATGCTGACGGCTTATTTATAATAAAGCGCATTTCATCACCCTTACAACCTGATGAAAGTACAAATTCTATCGTTAATGGATCCATCACAGAATTCATCAGCTGTTTGCTATTAAAACTATTACAAAACTCCTTTATGTAGTTTGTTATAATGGGCCTTATTCCAGTAGGATTTAATAGTGTAATGTTGTTTTTAGCTGCCAGATAACATTCCACCAGACCCAAGATATTATAATGGAGACCTATAGTTTCCATACAATCAATGCAAATTAGGTTGCCATAACCATTAAATCCATCAGAATTTCCGTCATGATTTAGGTTGTTTAGTTTTTCAGCAGGGCGGTGTTTCTTCTGAAATTCTTTGATCTTGTTTGTAGTTTTAAGTCTTAAATTTCTTTTTCAGAATGCCTGTCATTTACAGAGTAGGATAAATCCCCTGAGTCTGTTTGGAGGCTTATTTGCTATTGCCTTGTCATATTAAGCAAGGATATGAAGTATTTAAACTTTATGTGATGAAATCTTACAAAATTACATTGTTCAGAAAATAAATTTGGTTGCAGGCAGTAAATGAAGGTTTAGAAGAAGTAATGCTATCTGTTAAAGGGATAGTTCACCCAAAATTCAGCCATCATTTACTCACTGGGTTGTTCCAAACCTGTATACATTTCTTTATTCTGTTGAACACAAAGGAAGATATGTTGAAAAATGTCCAATAACCAAACATATCTTATCCACATTTACTGACATTGGAGTTTTTGGGTGAACTATCCCTTTAACTGTCTATTTTGTTTTGGTCTGCCATATTGATCTGTCTGTTGTTGCAGTATATATTGACCTTTCACCCTGAACCACAGGTAGCTATGATCATTTGTGTGGATAAAAGCAGGTAACAGAACGCTGCATCAATAACAGCAGAGATCATCGTCTTTTGTAGCATGGACAGCATGTGGAGAGAAAGCTTTCTCAAAGTGTTTGAGACTAGATACAATCTAGCCTCAATGGTTTTCCCTCCTTTAGGTCTTAGCTATTATTTTGTGGCTTTGTGAGGCAAGACACTTGGATCCTGTTGTGTCAGAAAAAAAGTTTATGATGTTTTCAAAGCTGAATACACCAGACGATCATAATTTAAAATGTTGTTTACCTGGTAGTCTGTGAAGAACAGGATTCATTGTGTTTTTTAATGTCTAATTTAAAATCATGAACTCATTTGTTCCCTCACAGTTAGCATTGGAGACAAACAATACGATTTAAATGAGTAACTCAGAGACAATTTTGTATTTGTTTTTTCCTGTTATGTGCTGTTTTTAACATTTAAAACATTCTCTACACTTTATAGTGATTCCTCAAAAGATCTCATTTTGTGTTCAATAGAATAAATTAAAAAAAAATACGATTGTTTTTCCTACTATGGTAGTCAATGATGTCCCAGAAATGTCAGTTGCTAACATTTTTCCAAATGTTTTTCTTTTTTGTGGTGATGAGTTACGTTTTATAAAACTGGTTTAATATTCAGTTGATACTGTGCCTTTCAAAGGGTTGCGAGGACACTTAATGTGTACTTCTCGTTCAGATGACTCTTTAAACCTTGAGGATGGATTTACTTATCAGTCTCTCTTCTGATTTTCTTCGCTATCTGAACAAACGACCTTTTCTTTTAACGTGCTTAGACTTCAATTACACCTTGTCCAATGAGTGTCTCTCCATTTGCATTGTCAGTTCTTCTCCATACATATCTTTGAGGTCATTGATGTAAATGTGAGCTGAATGATGTTTGAGCGGCAATACAAGTGCAGGCATGTTTCACAATGCATCGCTTGTTTTTATAGTCAAAAACAGCAGTTTAACGCTTAAGAAGTTTGTTTTCTTAGTGGTAGATGTGTTTTATAGCTCTTGGTTAACAACTGATGAGATCATTTCAGATGCGTCATTGAAATCTTTCCTTCCTTTATAAGGGTTCAATTACATACAATCTCCAAAGCTGACTGACTTCAAAAAATGTTTTTGGAGACAATCAGTTTCAGTCTTATGTATCGCTGCGTTTGATTGAATAATTATTTGTTAACCTATCAGTAAGCTTTATGTAGCTAAGGTGTATAAGTATCGAATGGTTTTCTAGGAAGAGACGATATTCCGTACATAATATCCAAGGTAACTGAATTTGTTTTGGAAGGAAAAGAGTAAACATTCTGCTCTTAAGAAACCCACAGGGAGCTTCTTATATCCCCTCAATCTTCTTCCCTGCTGGCAAAGTGAATAATGCACCGGGATACTTTGTGTCGTCCATGACATTCTCCAGAAAAGCTTTTTACACGTTCGAGTATAATCTAAAACACATCAACACCTCAAGGTTGCCCATTCAGTGCCTTTAATGTTCCAGAGCTTGTAATGTTGAGCCTGCAACCATTAGATTTCGTTTCAGCTTTTTCCTGTAGACGAAATTGAGTTTTTGATTTTGAAACAAAATCTGTTCATTAGAACTTATATACAAAAATGTGAAATCTAAACATTGAATATTAACCCAATAGTACATGATAAATATGAAGAAACGCTATAGTTATCTTATTCTTTTTTGCATGATTTATCCTGCATTTCCATTGTAGACTAATACAGGCTCCTTAAATTCAGTAAAAATTATTTTGAGGCTGTCTAGAAAACTCTGGCTCTTCAAAATGTACATTTACATTTAGTCATTTAGCAGAGGCTTTTATCCCAAGCGACTTACAGAGTGTTCAAATGCAGTTTTATTCTATTGGGGATAAAATAACTAAAACTAAAGTCATTTAAACAGTTTATCCCGGTACTTTATGAGGAAATGCATTATGCAGTCTTTTGATAGTTATGAGGACTGTAATCAAATAAATGTTACTGCAATAAGTTTCTTGTAGTAGTTGCGTTCCTGATAGAGTATTATACGCTTTCAGAGTGATTATCTGGTATAAAGCTATGATGTTCCGCGGTGGATTTAATTTAATAGCTGACCTTTAAATCTGCACAGAGGTGTTACACAATCATCAGTCCTTTTTATAGTTTTTTGACAGTATTTCACAGAACGTAAGATTGATGCCATGTAATCTAAAATTCTGCTTGATTTTCATTGGCTGATCAGTACATGACTTCAGATGTGCACCGCACAGCATCACACGAAAAAAATATCCAGCTTAAAACGCTGAATACTTTTGATATTCTCTGACTAGACTTGACAAGAATAGTTCATAAGCATGTACTATAATTTCTGACTGCCCAATCTGCAGACTCGCTCAAATTTGATGGACTCCGCCCAACTGCAAATCGTTTATGTAATCCAGCAATAAGCTTATCAATGGTGTACACACTTAGAGATGTGTGGGAGAAACTCAGCTTCAGGTTAACATAACATAAACCAGTCCGGGATACATTTTTTAGCTTTTCATGCGGATGTTAACTCTAAATAAAGGTCATTATTTGCCATTAGCGTTCATAACAGTCCACCCACGCGCACAGGCATGCAAAATTGCACCTAGTAAAATTCAAGTGGCCGTTTGTAGCAGCCCATAAAAAGACGGTTGGCCATTAGCACCAAATTATGCCGCTCGAGACGGCCTCTCCCTTAACTATTTCAGTGATACGTATGTCGCCAAATAGAACAGGAAGCACATTAAAGAAACCAAAACCAAAGCCTGCTGTTAACTGCACATTTCTCTCTAACTTTCGTAGTCTATACATAGCACATATATGTTAAGTCATTAGAGTAGTCTGTCTTGCAGCCTTTTTTGAGGTTTTACAGCATCTGGGGGTCTCATTTCCTCAAAAATTCCCATAAACAGCAAGTAGAGTTGACTTTCAAGTGGTTTTAATGTGATGACATCACTGTCAAGATATAAAACACAGTGACTTCATATAAAGGAAGGATGGATTGTGATATACAAAAGGGATAGTTCACCCAAAAAGATACAAATATTTCATCATTTATTTAGCATCCTGTTGCTCTCTATAGGACTCTCTGTGGAATGGAAAATATATTTTGAGAAATGTCTCAGTGGTATTGTTTGGTGTCCATATAATGGAAGGCAATGGGGGCCAATGTATTCTGCCAATGTTGTTTTTGCCAACGTTCCTCTTTTTGTTCTGTAGAAACAATTTGGTAATACATGTTTGTAATAACATATAAGTAAACTATATTGGTGAACTATCCTTTTAGGTTTGTCATTTTTTCAGCCAGTAAGATGTTCATCTGCACTGTACTGGTAATGCAGGTTGTCTCGTCATGCTCTTATGGACTTCTGAGTAGTACTCAGGTTCAAAGTCAACCTTTAAAATCATTGGGATTTCATATACCAAACACACTCATCCTCTACGCCAAAGAAGACGGACAGACTTTTATTGCTCTCTATGACTTTTCTACAGCCTTTTCTAATACCAGAGTGCATTAGGGCAGAATACACACCGGTATTAAAGCAAAGATCTATATGTTTTTTCTTCTGCCTTCCACATCGTTCCTCTCTCACTCATTGTCTCCCAACTTAGATCTCTTTCATTAAATTTTACCCTTAATTCATCTTTATCCATTCTCTCAGAACGAAGCACATTTTAATGAAGAGGGATCTCGCTGACTCTCCTCACCCCCGGTTTGGCACCGCTGGATATAAAATCAAACCCGTACAATTAAATGTCAGAGACAGAATCTCGCATTATGGAGTCACCTGAAGTGCCCTGAGAATCAGAACGCACAATGCGTCGTATTATTGCAATTTTCATAGAGAAAAGCTGTAATTTCTTTGGATTTACATAATAGTTTTTTTTGTAACAAGACTAAAATGCTTTCATTCTGAGCTGGGAGAAGAGTTGTATGTGGGGGTGGTTTCATATTACTTTCATTTATCCTGATTTGTGTGGGTATGTGAAAGACAATATGACGTCGGGTGCATTTTAAGTAATTTGGGTGAACGGTTAGAAGTACGTAATGAAGTAGATACTGATGGTGACATAGTGTCTGCTAATGCAAGGTCAGAGGATATGGGCAGTCACTTAAGCTTGATAGTTCACCCAATAATAAAAAATCTGCAATCTTATGTACATTTTTAAAATCAGTTTTTGGCTCTTTCTTCTCCGCCACACAAAATGTTTTTTTGAGAAATGGTTCAGTGGTTTTGTGTCAGAAAAGAAATGGAAGTCATTGGGATCTGCAGTGATTTGGTTACCAGTATTCTTCAAAATATCTTCTCCTGTGTTAGAGGGAAATCATTCAGAATTGGAACGTCACAAAGGGTGAGGAAATGTTGAAAAACTTGGAATATAAGTGCAAGGAATATAAGTGCAAGGAATATTCCAGCACAGTACACTGAAATAAATGTCATACACAAGTGCGTGTGAATTGGGACACACAGAGATGAGAGGATGAGGGCTCAGTAGAGAGGTGAAAATTGAAAGTGGTCTCAGAATACATTATGTAAGGCAGCTAAGCAGATTAAGTGATACTTTCATATTCACATTGCTACATGTGTGAGGGCCAGTTAAGCTTTAGCCGTGCTATTGAACAAAATCTCTCTCTTTCTCGCACGCACACGTACGCACACACAGGCATGCACATAATTGATAATTTTAAAAGATCGCAAATAGGACTTTCGACTATATTAACGCGTTAAACTTATTGTGGTTACAGGATTGCATAAACTTGCATAAACAAAATGCAAATCGTGGGTAGAATTCAGTTTGACCTTTGGAAGTGGATGATCAAGATGAAGAAAAAAAGACAAACAAATTTAAAGGAACAGTTCATCCCAAAAGGATTTATCATTTACTCGCCCTCAAGCTGTTCCAAATCTGTATGCATTTCTTTGTTCTGACAAACACAAAGAAAGATATTTGGAATAATGCTTGTAACCAAACAGTTCTTGGCCACCATTGACCATCATAGTAGGAAAAATTACTTCGTAAATTTCTTTGTTCTGTTGAACACGAAAGAAGATATTTTTAAGAATATAGGAAAGCACGGAGTTCTGGGGCACTTTTCACTACTATTGTCACTTTTCTACTATATAGTTAATGGAGGCCAAGTACTGTTTGGTTACAAGCATTCTTCCAAATGTTTTGGTCTGTTTTCATCAGAAGATAGAGACAACTCTAGGGTGTGTAGGCTAAATGATGACGTTTACCTTTACAAACACAGACATATGTTGTGCCATTTACGGATAGAAGGTTACTTGAGTGTATCTGTGTGAGTGCATGTGTGAGTTTTGCTCAGCAGGATTCAGTTTATGGGTTTAATTTGACTGTGCTGAGTGTGTTTTGTCGGCCAGTAGGGATTTCGAGGACACTAACATGTGGTTGCTTTGACCTCCTCATCACACACAGACACTTACACGCACACACATACATATACGCACACACGGGAGAAGCTGAACAGATATGGCCTGTCAGCTTGTACCAACACACACACTTACACACTTACCTGATGTGCACAGCCAAATAAGAATCTTTTTCTTGGCAAGATTGACCTCTGTATGCTTTTTCTGTCCATGTCATGATATATCTCTCACTGGTTAGTGTACATGGAGTAGATTTGCACTCATTTGGCTGACCAGCAGACAGTCGTTGTGGTGCTGTCAAACTCTTTTAACATCACAATGCGGCCGCTGAAGCTCTCCCAGTCTGTAGTGACATATAACAGATGAGTCTGTGCACTTTATGAGCGGATAACAGCTGTGGCAGAGTGATGGGAAGATAGAGAGCTCGACCGTGAAATTCATTCCTTCCCAGTGTCTCTCCACCTCTTTCCTACTCTTATCTGAAGCACACATGTGTGCCTGCATCTCTCCAATAAGGGACATCCAAACGCACTCACTTAAAATGGCCGCCCCATATGGGCTTTTTTTCAACATGCGACCAGCCCTAGAATTGCTTTGTGGCTCCTTTACTCTTTTTCTCATTTGTTTTATCTTAGCATCTCTCTCTCTCCCAAACAGCCTTATTTATCTCCCACTATCTCTTTCCCTGCAGTCCATCTATCCAACAATGCTTTTTAGTCAGAAAATCATGTCCAAGAAGTGATTCAAAACACACAACTGATTCAGGCTATTTTGGACTCGATTTGTTTCGTTTGGCTAATTAAAAACAAGCAATCCAAATAATTATGACTTCATTAGCACTACGTTGGATTACATGCATCAGCGTCAAAAGGCTAATGAGCCAAAGCTCAAATTTAATGACAATATTAATCTTTCATTCTTTGCACCCTGAAGTTTCGTTTCAGTCCCCACGCTTCATCTAAGCCCCTAAATCACGCCACTATTGGAAACCTACTGTATACAGATAAACAATGGCCTGCTTTAAATTGATGCATTTATATAATAACATTATATAATTACATAATAAACGCATTTAAGCGCGTCATTTTCATTCGCTGAAAGGTTGTTATGGTGGTTTGAGTTATAGCAGGAATGTCAATGTTTATTTGCAGTCTGTGAGTGTAGTTAGTGCAGCTGCGTATATAAACTTTACACTGCTTGTAATGAGATCTCCCAAATTCTCCCTAAACTCGCCTCAGTGGACGAAATACTTATTGACCGGTCTCATTATTCAGGGTCAGATGTATAAAACTCGTGTGAATTAAAATCACAGTCATACTATGTCTTGAACATTTTTCGGTGGCAGTAACAGAAACCTGAGTTTAGGAGAATCATTTTATGGATTGCTGTGGGCAGCTCCTGAAATTTACCGTCGTACTCAATGTTGGCTAATGGCTCCCAATTCTGCTGTGAACTCTTGTTGCTTACTTGTTATGTCAAGAGATTGTAGGACTTGAGTAGGATTGACTTGAAACACCAGTCCACTCCAATATCTCTTAGAAAGAGCATGGTTTTGTAACACAAACATTGAAATTAGCACAAGAGCTGTTTCTTCTGGAAGAAGAAAATGTGGTTTGCTGGTTTTAGTTGGTCCTGTTTGGTCTCCCAAATTGGTCAAGTTGGTATACTCTGGTATTGTACTAGTGGAAAAATGTCCAGCCTGGTCTTATGGGAATTTGTTACTTTTTACGAGGTGGCTTATTCAGACGAATATGTACGATGTGAATCGCACAAAAACATACGATTATTTTAAAACAGCAATACTGGAGTCGCCCCCCTAATTCCTCCCCTTAACAGTCCCTGGCATGAAAGCAAATCATATTAAAACATACAAATAGGATTGTACAAATTCACACGAATTAGTCACTTTGTTAAAGGTACAGTTTTTAGAAACCGCCACTTCAGGGCTGCACGATTAAAACAACAACAATGCTGTAGCTTGATGACTTTGTGAAGGAGTGTGGAATGATGGGATCTGTTGTCTTCAACTCCTCCGCTGATGCCCATCAATCAGACGGGAATGAGAAATCATGTTAGCGGATGAGGTAAAGTTCTATAAATGTTGCGAATAATTGTGGTGATGCGGTTTCTACATCATTATAAGGTGGTAACAAAGGGTAATGCGGATATGACAGCCCCGTGTCACTGTTTAGAATGCTGATTTTCCCACAATTAACAAGTAGTTGGAAACATTTGAGATATTGTAAGTACTCAGCTGAACAAAATATGTAACACTAGCCAAGTGTTTTTTGGATATTTTACTGCAAAATTCTTACAAACTGCACCTTTAAATAGTCACAAATGTTCTTGAGATTTTGTTGAAATATCCACAATCCTTCTAAAACCATATAACAAGCTATTCTTGTCAAGTTGGTAAACCAGAAAAGCATAGGCTTGTTTAAGATATTATTTTCCAAGCAGGTTTGTTTTTAAATGCAGATATTCCCTAGTCTAAGGCTAACTTGCAAACTGTTTGGTTATTTTCCATTGACAGAAGTGTTTTAGTGTAAAGTAAAGCTTAAAATGTTGCCATGGTATTTCCATTACAGAGTTTTGATGCAGCTGAATGCTAGAATGTTTTGCCTGTACCAGGTGTAGTTTCTTTATCTTTCAGCAGTACTAACATTCACCAAGCTCTCTTTGACTAGAGTATCTTCATGGATGAAAGAGCCAAACAAAGACACTATCAAAGCCGAATCAAATAAATCGAGGCTTCATTGCTCTCGATTTATCAAAAGGATTCTGGCCAACCCAATTCCTTGCGATGAGCTTGAAATGAACAACACACCCTGGAGACGATTTGACATGTCTTTCCTCAGAGTCTCCCCTCCTTTGATTCTTCCCTCTACTTTTTCTCGTTCCTGCTCACTTGATTTGCATTCCTATGAAGCGGACGATGAATGCTGCTCTGTAATCTGTTATGACATTAGCTTTGGTGTTCAGCATTGAAAGCGATGGCACAACTTTTACAGTTCTAAATGCATTAATTGTTTTATGAATAAGTATGAGCTTTATTTAAATAAATTGTGGCTTTTAGATGGTTTGTCACAACTATGTTGTTTCATTACTTTAATCTGTGGCTTCTCTTTAAAAGCTCTGTTGGAAAATCTAGTGAGCTGCCTTGGTCCCTACCTAGGGAGCTGGAACCCTAAATAACCTATTTGGGAGAGTCCAAACAAATGAATGAAATCAAAATGAAATATAGTTGTATTGCCATCTTAATTCTTGTTCGTAAACCTTTTAGCAAAGCATAATGGGATTGCCTTCTCTATGAATAATAACTTTCATTTACTTGGCCTTACACTGGAATCACGCCGCATGATGCAGTAAATGCTTTCTTTTGTAGAACAGAGCGCTTGTGTCTTTGCTGCTAAGAGCTTTCCCGTCTTTGTCACTCGCACCAATAAACAACTGACATGGACTCAAGGTATCTGAAATAGCACATCAAATCCTCCGGCTCACCTGCCACCCTTAAATTCTCTCCTTTAGCCCTGGTTTTCACCAGTACATCATCAACCTCCCTCAATCCTTGCGATTTTATAAGGCTATAAAAAGTATTACCAGGTGAGGGAAGAGGAAGATTGAAAGCTAGATTTATATTAGAAAATAGCTGGAATTCTTCTGCCTTTTTTGACAGTGCTTCTTGTTCTCTGCCTTGATCGCAAACCCTCATGGCAGGCTGTAGTTGACAGCTCGCTCTGTCTGCGTCATATCATCCCTCTTGTTTGTCAAACGCTCCCAACAAATAGCAGTTTGGTGGCAGATTCAGCCAACGGGCTTGAGATGAAGGAACCGTGAAACAAACTGAACCAGAGTTTCAGGCATCCCGAAAGATCATTCTCGGCTCATTTTCTGTACTTTCCCTTTTTGCCCCAGACTAGGGAAAGCAATTATGATGTTTTATAAGGCCCCAGGCCAAGTATGCAATTATGGTTGTGTGCTCTAATGGGAACTTAAGTATATATATGTGAACGCTTGTGCGCTGATGTCAGCACAAGTGTATGTTTCTTTGTATATTGTTGTATGTGTGTGATTTAATTGTGAGGGTAATATATGTTTAGTGACATAGTGGGTAATCTGATCAAGTGTGTGCGGGGACTAGGGGTGGAGGGCAATAAAAATGAGTTATACGTTGTAAAATAAAAGAATGTTGGCTCACATTCGTTTTTGGATTCTGGGTGTATATGGGTGGGCGAAAGCCATAAGATCAGTCACAGACGAGTGTGGAAACAGAGCTGCAATGTTAGACATTGGCCGCACCTACTGAGTAAAAATCCAGTTACTGTCCCTTTAAATTCAGCGCTGAAACCAACCAGCCTAAGCTCACTGAAATGTGCAACTACATTGCATGGTTGCTAAAAGGTAATGTAAATTTGCTAATGTGAATTTTACAAAAAAACATAATAATACTTTTAATAAAAAAAGCAATATTGAAGCCCCGACCCTAAACATACCCGTCACTGGAATTTTACCAAAATGTCCAAAAAAATCTCCTCATAATATAGTTATGAATTGCTGTGAGATTGTGTCGAACCAACAAAGACTGAAGGGGACGTGTCCTACAATATTCAGATTTCTGATTTGTGTCTGGCTTGCCCACTTGGTATCAATAGGAATACAGTCCAATTGTCCATTGAGGAACTTTCAGTTTCACAAAGTACTATGACAGTTTCATATAACATTGCTTTGAAATTGTGTTTTGTGAATATTGTGTATGAATGAAACTTGGCTTGAGCTGCATAAAGGTTCTTCAAAAAATGATGACGGCGAAGTCAGGTCAGCGCATTTCACAGTTTTGCGTTGTTGCAAAACAGCTGGAAAGAAGAAAATAATACAATAAATATAGACATACAGTAGACAATAAATACAGATATAATAAAAACACAAGTAATTTAAAATAATGAGAAAAAATGAAAGAAATATGTTACCATAAAAAGACGGCAACTCTTAAATACATCATATTATAGAATCCAGAATACATGGTATAATTCTTCCACTTTATGAGTCATTGTCTGCAGGTTTGTAATTGGACTGTTACAGTCATAGCTCTTTTAAGCTGTTTTCTTAGATGTACATTTGGAATACTATCTGTATAAATAACTGCATGTTCAGTTAACCACACAAGTGTGGACAAATAATATTAAAGAGTAAATTTGACTGCATTGTTCAGTTTAATTATTCATTTAATAAAGCAATATAACCCTTATTTCCACTCACAGGATCATATAAATCACTACTTTATTGGATATTCTGCACACATTCGATGTATGCTGTATGCTCAAACCCTGTGGGCCAGGCAGACTCGTATCAAAAGAGAGCCTGGAAGAAAGAAATCAGAGAGAGAGAGAGATTAAAACAGAGGTCATTCTTATCAATATGGAGTGAAACCACAGATATCTGAACACTTAAGCGCTTTTAACTCCTACAGGAAGACAGCTGTCTGAAAGCTCGGTAGCGTGGGTGTTTGTGTGCGCTGTAAAGTTGTAAAGCCATTGACATCTGTTGCCACAAAATCTGAGTAGTATTATTTGCAATATTACACTACATAGTTCTTAGATTGTGTGTGTGTGTAGGTGTGTTTGTTTGAATGGGCAGTCTCTATACCTTTCGGTGACTTCATTGGCTCCTGTTACCCACCCCATTTTACGCCCCATCTTTACTCTCTCTCTCTCTGCCCTGTAGCACTGGGGCTGGATTCATTTTGTCAGGCTACGCTGCACTTAGCATTTGAACAAAAACCAAGTGTGTAAATCTGCCCATTATAATGTAAAAAGAAATAAAGAAGAGTGTTTTAATGTCCCAGCAAGGCTTGTTTGCCATAATTTGCATTGTGGGGATTCCTTTTTAGTTCATAAGAAAGCTTTAAAGAGTCCTCTGACGTCTATAATTGCAATCCGCTCCTCTTTCGTTCACGTGACTCTCTTAGGAAATAAGCCGCGATATGAAGTTCAATGATGAATGGCAGTCTTAAAGCCTGGGTCGGAGGGGAGAAGCTGCTAGCGTGCTACATGTAAACATTACAGAGCAAGCAGCAGCTCGGGGTAGTCTGTGTTTACGTTGAAGGATCCAGAACCATTCATTCGGTCCTCATAAAAGTCAAAGCAGTCTGGCTGTTTGTGGGGTATTTTTGAGACGGCCGTAGGGCCAATAAAACGTTACCCTTTCTGACACTCAAAATAGTGCCTCAGCCCCCAGGAATGTAGCAGATACGGTCATCACTTCCAAAGTACAACAAATATTACACCATATTTGCAGCCTAGACCTTTTTTTTAAGCACGGCACATTTATTGGCAGGAAAAAGATTCTGTTGGTTGTGTGCTGTGTGCGTATTACATATTCATTTGTTTATTTTTAAACATACACTGATATACAGTAGGCCGAGGAAGGATGTTTATCCAGCATCAGCAGATCTGTCAAAGGAAACCAGTATTGTGTTTGACAAATGTGACTGCTGTTCATCATGGTTCTGTGATAAATGAGTTTGGCGGTAACTTGATATTACCCTTCGTACCAGCATGATACCCAGTATACAGGCAAACACACGCTGGCTGTGAGTGTTCGCTGGTGAGTCGTGACCTCAGCGTGGCCCCAGCATAACTTCTACATATAGCTCATGGAAGTAGTTTAGGCAGTCAGAAGGTGAACGGTTATCGGGTAATGTTTAATCTTTACCGTTCAGTTCATGAGGAATAATACGATCCAGTCACAATTTACATACATAACCAGCTGAGAAACCATAGGTGGTGTGTAGTTAATTCTATGTGTTACAATTTATAAAAATGTGGGTTGTGTTTGAACACACTGGATGAAACACCGCAATGCAGAGGTGTTGTGAGGGGCGTCAGGGTGTTGCTATGCAGTTGTCAAGTGTTCTGTGTAGTTGCCAGGGCATTGAAAGTCAAGAAGTCAAGTCACAAAGCCCATCTCCAGGTCTCTCTGATACGGTCTCTCGAAGTGGCTCGCATCTTTTGTTTCAATTTCTTTTGGCTGTTTGAGTGTCATGCATGTTTGTGCAAATAGTAACTCCTGATTGGTCGATTTCAGATAGATCAACATATCGGCCCGTTCAACAGCATACATGTCATGGTTCCATCCGATAGCTCCCAAAGGTTTTCGACATGTTTTAGAATGTTTGGGAGGGATGGGAAGTAATCTTCATTCCTCGCACAAGATACGAGCCGCAAGATACGAGCAGGTTTAGTGTGTGTTGTTTCACTAAAAGTTTGATAGGAGTTTTTGTATTTTAAAGGGATACTCTACCCAAAAATCATAATTTTTTCACCATGTGTTCGGTTGAACACAAAGAAATTTGGAAGAATGTTAGCGTCTGATGTTTTTGGGACATCATTAACTCCCATGGTAGAAAAAAGATTGTAGTTAATAGTGTGCCGGAACCTAGCTAGCACAGGTACATAAGACGTCTGCTAAAGATCTGGAGATCTGAAAAAATCTGCTGTGGCTAAACATCTGCTAAACATCTTAGAAAGAGCAGTTTAACATCCATTTTTAAATCATAAACATCTTACAGACATCATTTAGATGTCTAAGAGACGTCTCTGAGACGTGTTGCAGATGAGTAAACAATGTCTTGCATATTTTAAATGCAGACATCTAGTAGACGTCAGCAAGATGTTTGTGTTTTATCAGGGAACTGTTTGCTTTCCTATTCTACTTTCCAAAAATCTTGTTTTGTGTTCAACAGAACAATTATTTTACAATAATCTTTCATATTTTGTTAGTCAGTGTCAGTTGCTAACATTTTTCCCAATATATTTCTTTGTATGCAGGTTTGGAACAATTTGAGGGTTAATAAATGATGACAACATTTTAATTTTTAGGTTTTTAGAGTATCCCTTTAATATTGCAAGTGTCATATGAGGTGTTGACAAACACACTGAAGGCATTAGCCGAAACGTATCTGTTAACCTGCCTCCCATCATGGATTAAAAGTATTTAATATATTAACAGGTTTTTGAGTGCGAATCATCGTGTATAATAAATAGTGTTGACAAACACAGTCATACGTATCTCATCTGATTATTTTGTTGCTGTCCTCAGCTGTATTTTATCTGATATCTTGAGCCAATCAAATGAGGATTTTCTGCAGCATTTATAGCATTGACAGAGAATAGCCCACAATCAGGTCTATTAATTCCTGCCGGTCCTTTATGGTGAAATTTCATTGGTTTTCACTCTTCTTGCTGAGATTAGAGAATGAGGGCATGTGGTGGACTTTCATTTCCCCTTGTTGTCATGAACACAAGCGCGAGGACACGCACACATGCACAGACACAGAGGCATGCCTCGTCGCTGCCAACTTTCATTTGGTTTCCTAAGAGCTGCTGACAACAGGTGACCCTGCCATGAGTCTGATTCCACATCCTGCGTGCAGGAAATCAAAGACTCATCTCCACGTCTCTCATACCCACAGCAGGAAACCAGCTCTCTGTAGTCAACAGTGCTTCAGGCTGTGTTAAATATTGTATGGTTTTTAAGTTTGGTGTTAATTTTTTTATATGTCAGAAGCAGAAGAATTTGGAAAGCTAAACAATGTTAGCTGGATTATTTTTGGTCTGCTCAAAAGTTCTGTAGGGTCTTGCATCGGCTTTAGGGTCAACCAGCAGACATGCATAGGGCATGTGTTTGCTTTTCAGAAGCATTTCAAAGATTCATTTTTAATAGCTTGGGAAATCTCAGATATATTCAATTGTAGAATCATAACTTCAAGAATAAAAATATATCATAGATATAGTGTGTACATCTTTAAAAAAGTGCCACAATAGGTTTTTCTAAGCGATGCCAACGAAATACCAATTCAAAGAGCACACTTCATTATTCAAAACTTATTCGAAAATCGCACCCCTCTGCGGCATACACGCATGCGTGCGTAGCCTACGTAATTTTATCGAGTGTGAGATTTCTTCAGGTGTCTGCTGACACCTTTTAGGTGCGTTATTAGAAGTGTCCGATTCTGGTTACATGAACGTGTCCTCACTGCATCCACACGGAATACACAGGAATTGTTTTTGTTGTTCTTTATTTTTAGACCACTATCGCACACACTATTTGATGTTCTACAATTAAATCAACCAATTGAATAAACGAAAATGGTGACCAATCCCAATTTATGCCGTTTGAGTTTTAAGTAAACCATATTTGGCCAGTGACAATTGGCCGCATTGTAAATAACACAAAAAGCTATATATCCAAACACATTGATTTAGGCTCAATGACTTAATTGCATCTGTTACAGAATACATTCATTTGAATGTTATACAAAAGTGTCACACACCATTATCCCTTATATCAGTTTACCTTCTATCTTTAGGCACATTGTAATTCTGGAAAATTCAGACTGTATTTTATTATTTTAAGATGGCACTTACTGTCCAACTCAACGTTTTTTACATAACAGCAACGGATGCACAAAAACTTGAATTATTTTTATATTTCACAATTTAAATTTTTAGATAGGAAAGAAATGCAGGGTGTGAGATGTGGGAAAAACTGTCTTTCCCATGAATTTACTAGTTCTGTCCGTAATTCTGTATTGGAATGGGCAGTCGTCAACCCTACTTCTTTTTTTGCTCTTTCACTGAGAAGGAATTTAGTTTGTAAATGTGACCTCAAAAATGGCAGTGACAACAATTTACCCCAGGCCACCGGCAGACAAATCCTCACATTCTTAGTGAATAAAAGCCCGAGGCCAGACATTGTGATTACAGCAGGTTTTTTTCTGAATAAGACCAATAATTAAGCGGTTATGACTTACATCACTGCAGAGTTTTTGTGTGTATTTTTAACCGAGCCTAGTTTGCAGTCTGCTGGAAAATGTCGTAGTGTGATCAGAAATTACTGAGTGCCCAATGTGATGAATTATGGGCCACTGTTTGAAAAACATATTGAGCTTTAACCTACCAACTTCTCTAATTTTATAGGATCAGACTCAATCACCCGCTGTAAGATGCAGGATGTATAAAAACCTGCTGCATGTAGCCAGAACATGCTGCGCTTGGCAAAAAGGAATGAGCACGCTTGGCTTAAATGCATGGCTGACCTTGTGAAAGAAGTAGCAAAGTGTGGAGATGGTGCTCAATTTTCGTGATATTAGTTGTATTTTGCACAGATTGCATGATTCAGGATAAATGCTGCATATTTTAACTTAATTTCATTCTATAGCTGGGATCTGACTCATCGGTCTGCAGTCGGAGACAGAGACAAATTGCTCTCACGGCAGAGGCGTCAATCATAGTTTAATACGATCACTTATGTACTTTATGTGGAAATCGGTGATGCATGCCCCCCAGAATATGTTCTTGGATTTATTGTTATATGCTTTTTTAGCATTTACTGCTGCACCTGGTGTTAGTAGACAAGACATCTAACATCACACAATTTTTTCATAAAAAATTAGTGTTATGGTATGACGTTGTAAAACATTCCCCAAATATTGTGCCACCTATTTACACTATAAGTTTCATATAGTATTCAAGTTTCTTTCAACTTTTTGAGTTACCCATTTGAGCTCACGCTCAATAATTTATTGAGTAAAATCCAGACAGTCTAAATTCAAAATTTCTAGAAGAACTTCTAAAAGTGATTTAGATTCGGAGGGACAGTGGAGTTAAATTTCACTCTCTGAACCTGCTCCAGAATACCCTAGGCTTTATCCTACTTTTCATGCGCCTTATTCCATTCATCAGAGAGTGATGACAAAAATGTATCTGGAGGGTATGAAGGGTCATGCATATGTTTTTGAACTACGAACATTGTGTGTGTGTGTTAACTTCTGCCTTCAGTAATGGTCTAATCTCTACAGAGCTTTAGGATTTAATCCAGTATATTGATGGCTGACTGCTGAGTGCACTTTTCATTTTTTAATATTTTTCAGATAGCAGTTAGAAGGATTAATATGGCTTATTTTGATAAAATGTTACTTTTTATTAATATATATTTTTCTATCTGGCAGCAAATGAAAATCCCAACACTATACAATATTCTCTTATATTTTATTAAAAAGCTAATAAAACATTATACCCCAGATACACAGTAGGACTTCAGGCATGTGTATATCAAATAATATAGAAATATATCAAACCAACATTTCTGATGTTTTTTCTATCACGTCTCTCAGATCATTCTTGTCAGCCCATCAATAGCTGCTTGGAAAGGTTTGTGTGTCTGTCCTGAGGGCCAGAGGTTCATTCTGTCTTGTATATGTGTCCCTCACCTTTCCTTATGTTTCGTGAGTTTTCTTTTAACTTGAGGAGGATTAAACTCCAGCTGTGGCTGTGATTTACTGGACAGGAGGCAGGAACTTCACTACAATGATTCTGGCATTCTGGACACAAATCATTGCACACAAACCGACCCATCCTCCAGATACCGCGAGGTTGTGTGATTTCCTAAACCCCCTGAGAGGTGACAGTCATCTGTATAGTGTTTCCTTGTTTTATTATGTGCTGGAATGAGAGAAGCTTTATGGACGGGAGAAAGCAGAGGCCCATCAAAGGTTGAGTCGGGTACACAACTTCTTATTGTAACCATACTGCTCCCTCAATGCCATAAATCATCCAAAACATGTTTTTGTAAGAGCAACCTTGACTTTTTGTTTCACCCGTCTGTTTCTAGTCAACCTATAAACAACTTATTGTCATCTTTGCATTTTAATCAAGAAGACCGTATTATCATCCGACTCGATGTTGTTCTGAATACACACTTAAAAATAGAAAAAAGCAGGAAGGTTGGTGAAGTGAATCCTTTTTTGTTTCTATTCATTAGCGAGTATCCTAAGGTGTCACCAGAAAAATTTTACAGATCGACGGTGACTCATGAAAGACGACGTGTTTTTATTTTAAGGATGTGTGAATATGCGTGTGTAATGATATCCTGACAGCATCTCCTCTGTCACCTGATCACTCATAAAGGTGCTGTTTTTGAATGCCGAACCGACAAGCACTTTGTATGACAGATAGAAAACAGAGAAAGTGAGTTTCAAAGGATAAAATCACTAAAGTCAGATTTTGAAAAATGTGCTGTGCAGATTTCTTTCTTTTGCATGTGAGCAATAGGAAAACAGACTGCTTTTGAGAAAAGATTCAAAAAAACATTTATTTTGAACAAGATGACACAAAAGAGAAAAATAGGGAAGTAAAGAAAAAACGCAAAGTGTTTGTGTAAACAATTAAATACGTCTTGAAAGGAATAGGTTACATTAGTTTCTTCTTTCAACCTTTAATCGTGTTAACCATTTAAAGAGTTGAAAAAGGATCATGAATGATATTTAGATCAAGTAATTGTGCTTCTCTTAAAGTGATCGTTCATCCAAGAATAAAAATCCTTTCTTCATATACTCAACCTCTTGTCATTTCAAACCTGTACATTTACATTTACATTTAGGCATTTGGCAGACGCTTTTATCCAAAGCGACTTACATTGCTTTATCCTATACATTTTACATAGGTATTTGCAATCCCCTGGGATCGAACCCACAACCTTGCGATGTTAACACAATGCTCTTACCACTGAGCTACAGGAAAGCTGTATGACTTTCTTTCTTATCCAAAACACAAAACAAGATATTCTGAAGAACATATGCAGTACCCATTGACTTGTATTGGTGTTGAGTCCGTAAAATAGAAGTGAATGGGTGCTTTCACTGTTCGGTTACCAACGCTAACACTTCAAAATATCTTCTGTGTTCTGCAGAGGAACGAAAGTCATACAGATTTGAAAAAACAGATTTGAGGGTAAAAAGATGTCAGAATAAAAAAATTTGGGTCAACTATCCCTTTAATACAAACACTAAGAATAACCACATACGTTTAGACATATGACTGGCATCCATAATTGCCAATTTTCATACTATGTATATTGTGCAAAATTTAGATTGTCCTAATCCTCAGTATGGGAGAAATACCCAGATATAGATGTCTTTGTACATATACTGTACTTCTATCCAATGAGGCGACTATAGATGAGGTGCCAATGCATTGTAATAGTTAATAAATACAACAGTTGAGTTCATTATATTGCGCAGTTGTTGTTATAACCATACAGGTTACATGACAAAAACATGGCAAACCTACAAAAGCTATATATAATTTACAGTTTTTACTGTCCAGAAGTACGTTCTATATTTAATTAGTAGTTGAGTACATTTTGTACAGTAGATTAAGGTGCCTTGAATGCAGTGATGCTGTACAGTCCAGCTATAGAGATTGTGGTGCTCTGCAAATATAAATTGTGTGATTACACCTTTCAGCAATTTGCATATTTCGTTTAGTGCATCAGGTGCTAAAACTACCGACAACTGAGGACTGTACTGTGACGTAGACTGAGTATAATAGTTCTGATAACCAGATATCCAATCCAGAACCCAAATAAACTCAAAGCCCCAACACTAATGTCATTTATATTAATGGAAAGTCACTGTCCCATTTTCCTTTCTAACCGGTTTTCCCTCCTATCAAGAATTTTACATTTACTTCCCCTGAAACAAAAGATTTTATCACATTTCAGCATTTCAGAAATAAATGTATTTATTGCCTGCGTTTCTCCATGGGCACTTCGGTAAATAAAAGAGTGGATAAGAAAATGGAATGGATAAGGAATGAAAGTGTAAACAGAAAAGTGTTTAAAAGCTCTCACGCTATAAGTGCCAACAAGGTTAGAGGGACTTGAGCGAAGGATTTGCTTTAAAATGACAAATAACAAAACATTTGGCAGGGAACGAAATGGCAGTGCTGTTTCTAAAAGCTTTTTAGGCATGTAAGGGGAAGAGTTGTGATAGAGAATCTTACATCAATTTGCTTTTCATTCTTATGTTCTTTGTATATTTTGTGATGACACAAACAAATCCTGGTCCGAGATTCCTTGGAGAGTCCGTTTTAACTTTTATATGCTCAGACATTTCCCAAAATAGATTTTTTATCCTTCTGTCCTCTTGAGTTTGTGAAGAAAAGAGGGTGCGTTTTAGAGCCAAGCTTTTTATTTTCCACTTGTTCAATTAGGAGCATCATTTCTGGTCCCGCCTTCCCACATCTGTTTTAAAGACTCTGTTTTGACGTCTATATGGCTTGTTTCCCCTGCATGTAATTCACGGGTGCCCGTATAGCTGAATTTACAGCTGTGTAATGGGTAATGTGTGAGTAGCTCTAATTGGCTCTTGGCTCTTTGGTCCTGTCTGGCTTAGAGGGGTTTTTACCTGAGGAATTCATGCTTCATTCAAGGTGACATTTTTCATTTTGGAGGGCTGTTTCCAGCAGATGATATGTCTCTCTTTGTTTCTGTCTGAGAGGTGTTGAAGAGGATAGGTAGTGGACGTGACTGCACAGCTGTTACTTTTTTTGCTGTCTGTCAGTCACCTTTAGATCTCATTTTTCGTTTTTAAGGATTGAAGTGTCCATTCCTTTTCTGCTTGCTACATCACCTTCATTTACAGACTTATCAGATTTTTTTCGAGAAAAACAGACTCTGTGAAGCCACTGGATGATGCGTTTCATTTACTGTGTTGATGTATTTCCTTTTGAAATTGTTAAAAACAAATTAACCAGTGCTAGGCGAAAGGGGGAGGGACATTCACTATACAGAGAATTTGATTGGACAAAAAATGGGCGTGCAGGATGAGTCATGAATTTATATATATGTGGGCTAGTAAGACTTTTATAAGAGGCCTTATTAGCCTTAAAACTGTTATTTTCATTGAGATATTTGGTAAAAATGTGTCTGTATAAAAAGATTAACACAAATCTGACAAATAATGTAATTTAACCCAATCACTTCATGTCTTCATATTTTCTTTTTCTTGTATTCTCAAATGACGCGATCAAAAGCTCCCGCACAGAGGAGACGGTGTCCTATTGGAAAAAAACTAGAAATGCTGCGTTTGTCACCTGAACTTAAGGATGCCTGTGGCATTTTCCGGAAAAACAAGCCTCGGTTCAAGCACAGCAGAGGGTCAACGGAAGCTAGACATTAACGTTAATATCGGTGTCAATATTGATATTTCTTAACAAAGGCATTGATTCGCTTCAAAGGACCTTAGTTAAGACCACGGAGCCGTGTCGAGCAGTTCTTGGATCGATGGACGCACTTTATGGAGCTTCAAAAAATTGCCACCCATTCACTCCAATTATACCACTTGGAAGGAAAATGATACATGGTAATGTAACTCCCACTGCATTTTTTTGCAAGAAGAAAGTCATATTCAGTCCGGATGTCTTGAGGGTGAGTAAAACATGAGAAAATATAGTTTCTTGCATGAAATATCCATTTAACATAAGTTTCTTTAATTTGCATTGTATTGGGGAAATTGCAATAATACTTGGTATCCCATTTCCATATATTCTTTTTTTTTAGATTATTCTCAAGAAAATGGAAACTTTCTGACTGAAACACTAACATTTCTGTGGAAACTTCCGAGCTCTGCTGAGTTTTGTGGGTGCCAATTCCATGCGGGTTTGGCCGTAGCCTGTCAGCATTCTCACGAAATTTCTGTCCAGCCTTGGGATTTGACAAATATTTTGTTTAATCTACATACAGTAGAAGCATAGACAACAGTAACTCATGAACAAACACTCCAAATAAATAAAGGTAAACAAACGGTCATGTCATTATTGATAGCAAGACCTTCATGTTTCATAAGAGGTAATTATTTCCTTCTATGCCTGTCACGAACTGTACTGTTATGCAGAGGTAAGTGACATTAATATTACAGATGGCAGTCTGCCTGCTGCAGAGTCTGGTGCTTTAGCAGGAAGTACTGTGTAGTGTTTGCCTTCACAATTTAAACTGCTCTCAAAAGAAGATGGTTCAGGAGAGGGTCAGGACAGCAAAGACGGTAAGAAATTTATTCAGTCCACCCGTGGGAGATATAAAGACGGAGTGAAGAACAATATGGTTTGGCGATGCTTACCCCGGCTGTGAGAATCCTATATGACGGTACATTGTAAAACCTCAGCGTCATGTTTTTAGGTGGTATAGTATAAGCATCCTTCTTCCTTATGGAGTTATTTTTCGTTGGCACGATTGCCTTTGTCTTGCTCTTAATGGAGAAGTTAAACATTTTTCTTTGTTAAGCTGCTTTAAAACTATTTTAAATATCAACTTGCAGTCCTGATGGGACACATACAGTACATCTGGGAGACATATATTTGATGTCTGCATTTATGATCATCTGCAATATGGCTCTGAGATGTTTCCTGAAAGATGTCATATAGACATCTAGAAGATCTCTGAAAGATGTTTATTAGAATGGATGAGAAACTGCCTTTTTAAGGACGTTTATCAGATGTTTTTATACAGCAGATGTTTTCTAGATCTTAAACAGACATGCTACAGACTTACCAGTGCTGAGTAAGAGTAGGATTGCTCGATTTATAAATATAGTATCATTTAATTAAAAAAAATTGATGGCAAACCTAAGGATGAAATTACCTTCAAATGTTTATTATAAAGTCTGTCCATCAAGTGGTTGCAAACTAAATGAAAAAGCCTACTACTGAGTTGTTGGTAACTGACTGTAATACAACGAGACAGGATCTTTCTCCGTCCTTTCTCTTTCTCTCTCTGTGAACATTCTTCTATTTTCATCCTCCGTGGCCCTGACTGCATTTTAATCACATTCATCGTCCTTCTTCATTTCATCCCTTCATCACAAACTGACACTATTATTGTAATGGCCTGCTAATTAAAAGCATAAATCTGCCACGCCAAAGTGTATTAACTGGGACACACCAGATAGAAAAGATGAATGAGAGGAAGAGCAAAAAGACAGAGAGAGAGAGAGAGAGAGAGAGAGAGAAACGTGTAGACAGCACATAACATGTCAGAAGCTACAGAGCCGTGACAGCCCAACGTTCATGTTGGAGTTTGTTGTTTGTTGATCTGCCAGGCTCCTCCACATCACTGAATCTAAATGTAAAAATTATACCCCGCTTCTAACCCATTACACTACAGACCAACTGTTTTCCCTTTTAGCTCGGGTGGATTTTTGTGTGGGAGAAGATTTCACTCTGGTTACAAAGCTGACAGGTTTCTTTCTCACATGATGCTTGAACAATTTCAGTTGAATCAAAATCAAATGGCTAGAGTAAGAGCCACATTGGGCTAAAGAAGATGGATTTTGAAAATTGTGCCAGTTTATATTCATTCCCGTTGTCTAACCTGTATGACCATTATTATAATGTCTTGCCTGTTTTTTCAATACAATTCCATTAACTATAGACCACTTTGCTAGATATAAAATTGGTCCAGAAGCTTCGGGTAAAGTTTTTAATTTATTTTGAAGTAGGATTTTTAATCTCACATTTATCATTAAAACTGTGATATTGATATACAAGTTTAACTGTTCTATTTAATTCAGTTCTATGCAATGCTTCCGTTACTAATATCATGCAGAAAGTTCTTTACTTACTGAAAAGTCACTGATCCTTTAAACTGCTATCTAGTCTGTAACCACCAGAATTAATGTCCACGGCAGCCGTGTGATCTAGTGAACTAAGATAAGGCCACAGACCGCAGGACTGCTGGCACTTTTCAAAGCATGTTAATGATTAGCATATTTCATCATAATTTAATCGGTGAAACCTGGGTTGTGTGAATAACAACAGAGAACAGTAAAAAAATACTTTAAAAAAATGTGAGTCCATCTTTCAGTAAGGTCCATTCGGCAAATGTGATGGAACCTTATTAATATTCATGAGAGGGTGTATAATTTCTCCACACCCTCTTTTAAGATCAGACAGCTTTGGATATAGCTCATATTTCTCGAGATTCGTGTTCAAACGGAGTAGTCACTGGAATGTGTGGTATATTAAGAGCGTAATATTTGGACTCATTTCTGTGTGCATACGGCCTTGTTTGCATCAAATGCCTCCCACACTTTTCCTCTTGCTTGGTGTTTTCCCTGCGGCATGATTGTTTGATGTGGACCGATGGCTTATTTAAAGAGCCTTGGCGAGATTGACCTGCTAACAAAATGATCTCTGTAGTCTGTACGGCCTACACAACAGTCAGAAGCCCTTCTTGCAGTCAACTCTAAACCTGTTTAGTGCCTTTTTATTATTAAATTGAGAATGAAATATGAATTAAAAGTGTGAAGCTCTTTTAATTTTAATAGCTGTGATCAACCTAACATAAGTGTTTGAGTTTGTGAGAAGAGTCCCCACAAAGAAAATTACCCAAACACACAGAATAACACTAAAAAAGAAACCGTACATTTTACAGTTGTAAAATGGCAGTTGTGGTTGCCAGAATTTCACCTTCAAAAATACGGTAGCAACGTTATTGGTTGTATGGGATTGCACCTACAACACGCTTTATTTTACAGTTCTTCAATGTCTTTTTTACCGCTCATAACGGTCTAATTAACATGTTTATGTTGTTATAAAATACCTGTTATAACAGGGCTCACATTTTAATAATTACGGTTCAATACAATTTTTAAAAGCTCAGAACTGTCTAATTTAAATATTCATAAGAAACTTTAAGGAGCACTTGTATACTAATTGATGAATATCTCACATTAACAAACATAAATCAAATCATCAAATCCCATCAAAATGTATTAGAATTTTATTTAGACTGAGATTGTGTGATTCAGAGATAAACACATTTCTGCTACCTTATTGCCACTTTAAACTACTTAAGCAGAATGTGGCACAACACAAGTGCTTACAGAGTATAGTATATCATTACCACTAGTTTAAGTTCAAGTTCATTTCAATGTAAATAGAGTAAAATTGGTAACCGTTTGCAGGCCACCTTTACAAAGTCTCTCGCCACTCATGATCATAAAGGTCAGAGATTAGGGTGAAGACTCTTGGGTTCAATGGGAGTCACTTTTGTTCTTTTCCACAACCTTTGTGCTTCTGGGATTGAGGATTGATGATTGATGAAACACCTTAAAAAGAAGAAAAAAAAACATTGAAAACAAATAAGTGAACCTCCACTATTACAACTGTAATAATTTTATTCAACCAAAGTGGAAAGTTATCATTTTATATTAAATGATAACTTATTTAAATTAAACCAATTAGCATAATTATTTGCATTCTAAATTAATTTATACAAATCTGAGGGAGTAACAATTAAGGTTGTATCATCTGCAAACATTTTTGTAAGAATATTTGAGACATTCGATAAATCATTTATATATAAAAGAAATAATATGGGTCCAAATATGGACCCCTGAGGAACCCCACTATACACACTTGGCTTCTTTCTCTATGTGGTGTGTCTGGATGTTAGACCCCTTTACTGGAGGTAAAGTAATCCTGACCGTTCGTCCAACCACTGAGTGAGCGTGTACAGGTCGGCAAATCTAGTTCCTTCCATTAAAATTGACTTTTTCAACAACAGTCACAGTTCCGGGCTGTGACTGACCTTACATATTCAAATTAAATCGGATTCTCTCCAGTCATTGTCAAAAAACAATCAATCAAATCGTGCTCGCTAGCGTAAGTAAAGCGGGAATCTTTGAGCCTCCACATATGCTCCGCCCACGAAAACATGTCATAATGTTTAGTATTAAAAACGGGGTCTATGGAAAAACAATTTAAAGTATGTCTGTATTTAGTCAATAGTTAGCCAAATTACCTTTGAATCAACATCTTAATGTGTCAGTTTGTTCGTAGTCCTGTGTGCTTACGTGTGGATAGAAAAATGCTCTGGATTCCTGGCACATTACTAGAATGAGAAGAATCTCTTTATTCTAAGGTAAATGGATTTCACGGTGAGTCATTTCATCACACACTCAGTTACATAAATAGACATCTTTAGAACGGTGAGCACATCAAAACCTCTCACTGCAAACACTTACTGTGATACAAGAATTGATTTATTGTAGCATTTGTCCACTTGTTTCTAAAACTCCTTCACCCTTAACTTTTTTAAAAGCTCCCAAGGTGTACGTTCAAATTCTCTGTAATCTCAGATGTCTGAAGACTCATACAGTCCGTACTTTAACCTTCTGCTGCATTTTGCACACAAAACTTGAAATTCTTTTTTGATCAGGCATCTGATTGGTTGATTTTACATAATCCGTCTGCCTGGAAACAGGTTAAGATACATAGAAAAATGAGAGTGAAATGGATAATAAACGTGTCCTTTTCTGTTCGGTGGACAATGATGGAGTCTGGTGGAGTAAAGGATCCATCAGGAAGACATATTGAGCCTGTAGTTGCATGAATAGGTTGTTTGCAGTCATGTGGTTTTGATGACTGGCGAGGCACAGCTGTAGGGCAGCAAGTGATTTTCTCCATAGGAATTCAATATCACAAACTAAAAGTACCTATGTTCAATGACCTAAACAACGACCAGGTAAGCACAAATTTCTTTCAAACCTTACTTGTAATAAATACTAGCTTCTTTTAAGAGAAGAGCCCATATTAAATTGATAAAGTGAAAAATCTCCACTTAAGCGTTTCTTTCCCATGAAGTACATGAACGTACCAAAACAAGATTATCTTTTTATTATTAGAAATTGTCCCTGAAATCAAACATAAACATGATAACATAAAAGTTATGGACTTCTATGGGGGTGAAACGATCACTTTATCCGTTTTAATAAGGACTCTTTATTTGAACAGTTGCTATTGTTTCCTTATCATTAAGGTTTGACAAAAATTTAAGGTTGTTGTTTAGGTACGTTTAACCCTGTAAAACATTTTAGAAATTCATCCAGCTCGGCACTTCCCAACCGCAGATTAAGGTTTACTAGCCACATGTCAGTTTCTCAGTCAATACTCGCATTTCCTGTAGCTTACCTGTAGCAAAGTGGTAAGAGCATTGCTTTAACAACACAAGGTCGTAGGTTGGATCTCAGGGAATTGCACATACCTAAAAATCAAAATGTATAGGAAAATGCAATGTAAGTTGCTATGGATAAAAGCGTCTGCCAAATCATCACATTTTGCTACACTATAAAAACACCTTTCATGGTTTGATCAATTTGAACAATCAAAATCGATGCAAAACATAGCTATTTTGAGTTTGCGATAGTGAATTTCTATTGAGAAAATCACTCGTGCCCCCCATCTGCACTTTAAGCGGTTCTGTGACGTCATGTGCAACCTATAGTCAAGTATTGGATGGCCCGCTGCAGTATTCAACAAAAGTGGAGTTTATTAGTTCTGAAATGAGAAATGTCCCTTTCCGAGACCCGGTTCATCCTTGTTTATGAAACGTCCCCTCTAGCCATCATCCCCCCAACACTTGATTCTGCAGGAGCTATGAAAGTGATAACAAGCCACTTTTTATTGAAGTGATTCTCAAAGCCCCCACTTGCAGCTTGACCTCATATCACAGCGTGGAAGATGGAAAAGAGTGTAAGTTATGTTTAAACAGCATTTTGAATTCTGCCACTGAATGGCAACAGACCATGTGGTTTTTCAGATGAGATGACAGGTCTCTGTGCGATAAAGTCTGTTGGAATTTTGTGGAGGCAATGCCCTCGTCGGGAACTGTGCCTAAGGTAATGTTTTACAAAATAGCTCTTGGGCTCATTGGAGTCTGGAAATTTTTGGTTCCATAATTGTTCCAGTAAATGAGTTTTAGTTTGTTGTTTTTTCCTGGAACTCCACAAGAAAATTATTAAGAGTTTGTTTAATTTATGTATATTTTTAAGTATTTATCTCAGCATGATTTCTCTTTTTCCACCAAAAAACAAGGAGACCACTTCTTTTGTTCCCTGACAAGTATTCAGTGAAACAACCATTTCCAAACACAACCAGGTTCCAAACCAGCCAATCAACACTTTGGCAAAACTGTGCTGATTTTCCAGTGTTGCACTTCAATAGACTCAATTTGTTTTACTATCAGTCACAGAGTAAATTATTCTGGCATAAAAATCATTTGGCGTAGTGTTGGAGACCATTTTTGTGTTTTGAAAGCAAGTTGTGCCATTATTAACAGTAGCTATTGTGAATTTTGTGTTGTTGGTTATGAATGGCACCTGAACTTAAACAAATTGTTATTTTTGTATGTAGATAAAATGTGAAGTAAAAATACTTCACGAATGATAAAAAAACAAATGATCAACAAATTGACTGGTTCAAACAAGCCAGGTAACTTGATCATGCCGGTTGGAGAGGTTGTCATCATCCTACTGTGAATGGTCATTGCAGAATTAAATTTTTCAAGAAAGAGAAACAATAAGCAAACTTTTTTTGACATAATTATTGTTAAATTTTGTTTTTGATTATCATCATGACAAATTTTAAAAAGGCTTTTGGATATATAGACTTAATTACGTGGTCATGATTCAATCTACGACAGGACGATTGTTTGTTCTAATCAGACATAAATTAAAACTAATGCCAGCCAGCATCACTTTAAATGCAGTATAAAATATGCAAAATACACATTCAGACACATTAGCATTAATAACCCATGGCCCGTGTTGATTCTTCCCATTATGCTTCTCTGCCTAATGAGCTCAACACCTTTTATGCTATTTGTGAACCCAGAAAAACAGACCGGGCACACAGAGCTGCGCCTAGCCAGGCCAGGCTGCTCCATCTGTTTGCAGATGAGGCACTGAGGTCACGACTAAAAATGAACATGCTCGTCTGCAGGACCTGATGGCCAGGACACACCGCAATCTGCACCTTTCATTCTGCAGGTGTGTTTATTCACAGACAACTTGTTTAGATTCAAGCTGCAGTCCACACCTGATTCAAGACCACCATCATCCCAAACCAACGTGCCCTATTGACTGTTGCATTAACCTCTGTTGTGCACAAAGAGGGCTGTTGGGGAAAAAACATCCCATACGCATTACATCTTTGCCTACCACTAATAATAACATGATCAAATAAAAAGTCAGTGCCTTCAAAGCATTCTGAGTCTGTCTCCAAATCAGCTGGTTTGGGTTAGTGCTACGGCACCATTACTTTTTGAAATAGTTAAGGAGAGATATATATTTATACAGCTCGAACTGCCGTAGGTGCTTCGACAGATTGTCACAGCATGGTACTATAGAAACTGCTCAATGTTGACCGCAAAGCCCTTCAGCAGGCGGTGAAAATGTATTATCAGATACATTTCATTCATCTTGGGTATTTTATGACAGGCCTTGCTCCACCATTTAACATCTGAAGATGGTACTGAATCTGATGAGAAGGATGTGAATTACTTTCAGACATTTTGTTCACTGTGATTTTATTTAAAGGTATGAACTCTGTTACATAATCAGTTACATTCTTTCATACTATCATATACATTTTTTTCATTTAACAGACCCACAAGACACTGGTCTGTCTGAATTTAGTTGCGATTGTGACCAGTTCCTTTTAGCTTGCTAATGTACGTAAGATTGCCTTTACTGTGATAAACGTTATACAGTGTAAAGTGTGAGTCTGAATACACTTTTTGACTTTTTTTTGCACTTCTGTTTACCCATTTCAGGAATTTCAATTATGGGGATATTTCACCCAAAAATGAAAATTCTGTCATCATTTGCTCACCCTTCAATCCCTTCAGTCATTTCAATCCTGTATGACTTTCTTTCTTCTGCAGAACACAAAAGAAGATATTTTGGTAACCAATCAAAGGCGGTGCCCATTGATTTTGGTTTTGTGTCTATAGTGAAGGTGAATGGGTACCGCCATTGTTCCCAGTATTCTTCAGAACATCTTTTTTGGGGGGTTTTGCAGAAGAAAGAAAGTCATACAGGTAAAAAATGACAAGAGGGTGAGTAAATAATGACAGCATTTTCATTCTTTGCCAAACTATTCCCTCAAAACAGAGATGGATGCTACACTATCCAATACCATGTTAAAGAATTTGATTTCTATTTTTGTTGCAACAGTTTGTAAGGGTTTTTCTAAAGTAGCTGTAACCTCTGTATAGTCAAAATGTGCACCCTAACCACCACACTGGACATGAATTGAGAATTGAAAAGAATGAAAAGCTTTCCAGTTTGAAGCCAAATATGTGAAGCAAACAAAATGGCCCAGCAGTATAACAGGCAATTAGGACACACATGGCCATTTACAGCTTTTATACTGTACATTCAACAGATTTATTCTATAATAAATCCCAATTTCAATTCTACATAAATATGATGACCAGTGTTTGAGGTTAAACTGTGAATCCTTGACCGAGGCTCGAGTTTATATCCAAAAGGTATTTCAAATATCTTAGGTATGTTAAACAACATTTTACACTGAATAAACCACTCCTCAGGGACCTTTTAGAGAACGAGCAACTGGGTGGTCTGTGTAATAATTTGTCTGAAAAAGAACCCTGTTGTGCATTTTGTGATTTGGATGAAATGGATGGTGAGTTGGCAGGCCGTTAATTGGTCTATTACACTCACCTGCTGCCAGCTAATCAGCCATGCTGTGCTGAAGAGCTGCTCAGAGATACATTTCATTGCCGGAAACCTGTGGCCAGCTGCCTTTTTCACCAATACTGAGATAAACAAATTGTTGACTGGTAAACATGTTTGGTTTTGGAAATTTTCATGGAAGCGTTTGTTCCTCTCATGTTCATTTAAAGAGATTGTTCACCCAAAAATGAAAATTCTGTCATTATTTACTCACCTTCTTGTCATTTTAAACATGTATGACATTGTTTGTTCTGCAGGACACAAATTAAGATATTTTTGGGTGAAATATATATCCCTTTAAATTTTCAATTACAAATGAAACAAGCGTTACCATTGGGTTTGTACATGATATGCATTGAAATATAATAAAGTATATAAATAATCAATTATGTGACCCTGGAACACAAAACCAGTCTTAAGTAGCACAGGAACATTTTTGGTAAAAGGCAAAAATACATTGTATGGGTCAAAATGATCATTAAGATATTAAGTAAAGATCTTGTTCCATGAAGATATTTTGTAAGGTTCCTACCCTAAATATGTAAAAATCTTATTTTTGTGAGTGGATGGCCTGCCACAGCGCCTCTGATGGACCACTTTAAAGGGGACTTTCTCAATGCTTCGTTTTTTTTGCACCCTCAGATTCCAGAGTTTTAAACATCTGTATCTCCGCCATATATTGTCCTATCCTAAACAACTCCTTAATCAATAGAAAGCTTTATTATTCAGCTTTCAGATGATGTAAAAATCTCAATTTTGAAAAATTGACCCATAAGACTGGTTTTGTTGTCCAGGGTAAAATTACTGCAGTAATTTGTAAAGCTGCCAGCTCTTGGTTTAAGGAAAACAACAGAAATATGTCAATTTTTTATATCTAATAACCCTAAAAGCACAAATAAAAGCATGTGTTTATGTAAACGCATCATTAAAATAAAAAATAAATTCTCTTATTATGCTGTATAAGTAAATTACATTGGCAATGGCAGAAATTACTTTGCAAGAAAGTTGGCAGGTCCAGAACATTTCCTTTGCGCAGTTTGACACAGAAAACAGGAAATCACTGCATGCCTTGGTCCATTAGTTGACCTCAGAGAAGCCAATGAGCTCCATAAAAGCTACACACAAGTACACCAGAACACACACATGTAATGCCCAGGGAGCTTTGAGGAAGGTGTGATTTTTGCAAAGGCAGCCAGTGAAATGCAGTTATGCGAGAACTCGCCTCTTCAAGCAAACAGAGGTACACAAGGAGAGGTCTTGTTCTGCGCCCCACACACCTCCTTTCTCTGTGAGTGAGAGAGAAGGATAAGCAGAGGAAAGAAGACCAAAGTCTGCAGATATGTAGCGTTCTGAGATTTATTCTACAAGGAAAATAGAGACTATTGAAAAGGAAGATGTAACTTTCACAGCAGCAAGCTTGCACGTAGCATTCAGATGAACCTAAGATCCAGCTGTTCAGCTCACAAGAACTCTCCTTCAAAAACGAACCCAAAGAAAGTAATAAAGTTGGTGTTATCTCTGCTTGCCTTCGTCTAAAGCAGTGATCCGTGAAGTAGTAAAATATTTTGCATTCCATTCCGAGCTGGATACAGGATGTTTCTTCCTTATCTCCTGATTTTCAACCATAACGCTAATCCATTAAAGGCCTCCTGGAATTTACCATGTAAGGAAAGGAAACCAAACTCAACTGGTTAACAAAATTGAGGCGGATAAATGATGCCATGCACCTGGTGTACGGTTACTAAACGTGTAGACTGTGTTTTAGGATCCTGTCTGTGTGAGAGTTCACTAAACAAGTTTTATGGTTTAATCTTGAAACCTTGACTCAATAATGCATTTCAATGTAGAAAAATGTATGATGTAAAACTGGATAACTGTTAAAATATTATATAGAAGATTTACATAACCATCTATCAAATATCTTCAAAGTAACCACATAAAAAAAACATCACTGCGCATGCACGCTTTTGTGGCCCGACTTCTGGTACACATCCGCAAAAAATAGAGACCCTGTAGATTATTTCTGATAACCAGCAAAAGAAATGAGAGGTAAATTACATTAGCTTTACATTATAATAACTAGCAAGTTAAAGTGTGTCTAATCAGTACTATTTTGTGTTAACAGTAGATGAGCCGTTACTTGTCTAAACTTAAATGCAACAAAGTTACATGACTAATTCAACAAATTATTTATTTAATAATATTATTATACAATCAAATTTAACTAATTGATTATTTAATACAATTATAATACATCAAATATTAATATAAATTCATATAAACAAAATAAAATACAGAATGTCTATTTACACCGAACACAAATAGCCAGCTCGGTTGGCAGAGACAACTTGGACTAGCTCCGCCCACCAATATGTAATTGGTATAGAGAAGGTGTGAGACTGATGCCATTAGAAAACATGACGCGTTTTTGTGGGCGGAGCTTTGGTGGAATCAGAAAAGTCCGTGTTCGATCCCAGGGATTGCACATACTTAAAAACAAATACATGCTATAATGCAATGTAAGTCGCTTTTGATTAAAAGAGTCTGTTAAATGCATGAATAATGCATTAAACTTCTTATGTAGCCAATTGTGTGCTGGTTTGTATTGGCCGAGTCCAGTTTTCCCTTTGTTTTGCCTCCAGCTAATGCCGTGGAGTTAGCATGACGTCAGCGCAATAGGGGTCTTTTAAAGCTGGTGTAATTTGGCGCTAGATTTGAAAATCGGGAAACAAAGCAGAAACCCTGAATATGTTTGTATGTGTAGTGTAAATACAGTTATCTCACGACATTTGTACTGAAAATCAATCCACAAAACATGCTATTATTGCAAAATAATACCCCAATATGTTCATTTTATTATGCCTTGACTCAATAATGCGTTTCAAGCCTGGCGCGTGTGTCTGATTTAACCATTTACAAATATTGTAAAATGTACAAAGCTTTGTGAATTATTTGCATGGGACAGTTGTCAAAAATGCAAAACATCACTGTAATTCATAAACGTTGTAAATACATCCTGTATTTTTACAGAAGTTTACTGGGAACAGCTAGCAGTTTTTTTTTGTAAAAACATTTTTTAGAGCATTAGTTATATTAACTGTCAGTATAGTAATTTTTTCCAAAGGGTTTGAGGTTCCATTGTACTTTCCATATTGAATGAAACACAGCATGAGAATTTCCTTTGCCTTTGATTTCCTGCTTCAGCTCCTGGCACGAGGCTTGTCTTCCTGCTCTTAACTGTGTAAGATCTGTACTAGCTCTGTTTTGGTTGTTTATAGTGACTCAAGCTTGTTATTCCTGCAGTTAAGCCCTGAAGCCTTGTTGATACATTGCTCTACCACACGGGACCTGCTCCAGCAAGTTAGACAATGCTGGTGAGTAATTCCCCTTTTGCCTTCAAGAACAGAAGTCTCCATCACTGATATTTGTACTTGATATGAAGTCTCTTTGCCCTTAGCTGGGTCGTCAAGGAGACAGGCATATTTTTACCCTAACATGTCTGCGGCTGCATTCAAATACATGTTCACCCTTTATAATGGGCTCATTCCATCTGTCTGGTATTCCCCTACTTTTATCAGAAGCCCAGAGGACTCGTCTGTAAGCAAAAAGACTGGCAATGACTTAACAGGCTGCCCTGCCTAGTTGCCAGATGAATTCATGCATTATATATCCTCTGAAAATGGCAATGTCTTATTTTAGCAGCCAAAGAATGACTTTTTAGTTTTTATCCATGGCTTGATCTGCTCCTCCTACAGTCAGCCTTTGTTTTTTATCTTTGGAAGTACCCTGAGCTCTGAGGTAAGTAATTGTTGTGGCCTTTCCCCAAAGTTACAGAGTCTGTGGGTGGGCGATAAGCTGGTGGTGTTTGGGGTCCCAGTCAACCATTCTGTCCAATTATGCCTGTTTGTCTTGGCTTTATATTGATCCTGTAATCTGGATAAGTGCTAAGGAACAATACATGGGCACAACAGACCATCTCCGACAAAAAATAATTGACCTCACGTTGAATGTTTAGTTTGGGTTCCTCTACAGTCCACTCAACAAAAAGAACCATGTAATTTGCACCTTCAGTCTGTTAATGTTTTACATTGTAAAACAATGTTTGACTGTTGTTTTCATATAATAAATCACAGCTGATTTGAGTTCCAGTTCATTTAGTTTAATTCAATTGGAAGGTCAAGTTGAGCGCGTTGAATTGTGGGATGCATAATTTAGTGGCCTATATGACCCTGCGGGATACAGTAGAGCACAATTTGGGAGATTTGCTATAGGTCATCTAGGGACCGTGCATATAGAAGACTTACTGAGCAATGAATACTATTAGGAATAGTATATGTTTATACAGAATGTAGTCATTTTCTCTGTCTCAGAATGTTAAACCATTTCAATTCCTGTTCAGTTGATCTGACGTAACCTCGATTTGAGCAGTTGGAGGTGAGATGGGAAGATTTGCATTTGTCATCATGCTAAATGAATAGTGTATTCTTAAAAACGTAGATAGTGGATGAAGTCCAAAAAGTGAATAGCAGCTATCATTTTAGTTTTCTGTGTACTCTACTCTTTTTAAATCCAATCTATCAAAGCACTTTTGTATTTAGATGGTACCAAAAGATTTACCATATGAATTTACGGAAGTTTTCTATGAAAACAATGCTTTGATCTTTTAGGGATTCTCTAAAACTGTAACCAGACTTTATTAAACATGTATTTGTTCAAATGCAACATTGTTTTTGTTGGAAATTCTTTCAAAATAAATTCACATCACATGGGCAATTTAGGGAATTTAATTAAGGTTGAATCTTTGAGTTAATTTTGAATTAATGAGGAGGAATGCTGAACAGTGAACTCTTCTGTTTGCACTTATTTTAATGCAAACCTTTTTAAAAAAGTGTCTTTGTTGTTTCTTTGGAAAGTAGAACGCCATGTCCTGTCTGTACAGTAGCACTTCGCCCTTTCAAGTCCCAGTGAAAAAAAAATTGCCGCTTCTTATTTTTTCATGAAATATTGCAGGGTTTATGGTAAATAACTTATCAATGTGGGTCATTTTCTTTATAAATTTCATGTACCCTCATAATCTTCAGGTAAAATCTGAAAATGCACTTCCGCCCTGAAATGACTATCTACCTGAATTGTACATTAGACAGAGCCTCTGTTAACTGCTCCCCTTTAACTGTCAGTCTGCTGCTAGTTTCATTTCAAAATCAATGCAACAGGTGTTTTTACACATCCAATCAATTCGCAGTGAAAAACGCAAGCCACGCCTAGTAATATTTTCCTTTTAAATTCCTTTTCCTTCGGAAAAGTGTCAGAATACGGAAGTAAAAACAATTGCAACTTTCGGTTGATGAAGATTGAATGACTAAAAAGAATCTGTACAGATAAAACAAACTGAATTTTAAAAAAGGAACACACACTAACATATTTGGTTTGTTTGTATTTTGTATAACTATTCACTTTACCACATTGCCTTCCTGAACATCTAGTACACTTAAAAAAATGAGAAGAAAATGTATATGATTGATTCGACAACACGTTAACACAACCCAGCATGTGGATTGAAACAACCTATATGTTAATTTATGACCGAACGATCGGTTGAAATAACTCAACATGTTGACTGCCCATTTTCTGTTCACTTACCCTTTATACATTTGCTCATTATTTTGTTTTAGTTATGTAGGGAGTTTCTGAGTACGTTCACCTAAAATCTTCTGTTTTCGTTGTTCTTTAAAGAATTCTCTGTCCCCCACTCTTTACATCCCTCTCTCCCTCTGTGACACAATGGTCTGTCTCTTTGCAATATGCTCATGTGGGGCCTAAACTCACAGTACATGAACCTTTTACAGTAGAAATAAAAAAAGGAGGTTATTATAAAGTCATTGATGCACGTGAGATCGAATAATGTGTCATGCAGACCCCCAGCACACACACACTTTCCATCTTTTTTCCACAAATAAAAACAGAATGGTTTGAAACACCAAAAATATGACATGCCTCATTATCTAATAGCACTCGGGTGACATTTTAATATTGTGCGACACTCATTAAACAGCTTATCATGGTGAGTTCTCAGAAAAACAAAAGACAAAAGATTCCCATAGGAACACTACATCTACCAACCACAACCTTTCTCTCTCTCATCCACTCACACAGCCCCACACACAATCCTTTCCTCACTGGTGCCCACCGAGTCATTTGATAGTCAGATCAATTGATTAATCAAGCTGTCAGGACTTTTTAATTGCTTTAATGCGGCGCTCGAATCCCAAACATGATTGACGTTAAGCTATAACAGCCCTGCGGCACAAAGATTGCTGTGTAATTTTAACATTAAAAATAACATTTGAATTCCAGGCATTTTTCTGTCACTCTTTAAATGCACTTTGACGGTGGGCAGCGATGAAAATTATATAGCCCGTGTAACCTCACAGCTCATATAACTCTGAAGGTATATTTTTTATTTTTATGTTTTGCAAATGAACTCACATATTATTTTTGACAGTATTGTCTCTTCCTCTCTCCATAAGTTTATTTTTCATTATGTGGGAGCACATCTGGGTTTTATTAGATGAAACCCCAATGCATTTTTTTTACGTTCATATTCAGTCTATATTATATGTGCCAGCCTATTTTAAAGAAAGGCACTTGAGTCCCCCTCATAACAAATCCAGTAATGTTTATTCATGAAATATTTAACGGTGGCCTATCATCCAGAAATAGACTTACAGTGTCACAGCCAGAATTTTAACATTTACAACATCAGATAATATCAGTATACTTTTATTTGCCTTTTAAATGAGGACTGAGTCAAAGTCATTCTCATGGTCTCTCATGGTCCACAGTTGATGCGCTGTCATAATTTTATAGGCAAAGTTCACATGCTGTTGACTAACTGGAGTCATTCTGGAGTAATGGTCTTAATGAACTGTTTCCTTTTAGCAATTTAAGGTGTAATTGACGGCATGCGAAAAATAACCACGGGATTCTTTTTCAAAGTTTCGAGACTTGAATTGCTGTTTTGTGGTCAATATAGTGAACTTGCTCTAACCTTTGATGATTGTGTTTTTATTAAGCTAATGCATTCTCATCCGACAATGTTTATGATGAAAACTTGGACATTTTACATCATAGTTTCAGTTTTGTAAAAAATGTATCCCAACTTAGCAGGACGGAAATCAATAATCATAATTCAGTGTTTTGTAGTTATAGGACGCGTGTTTTTCTGTCAGAAACATCTATAATTGTTTTTTTTGAAACAATACAGTATTGTGAAAAATGCAGTAAATTGACAAGCATTCATGGGTGCTTTATGGATGTTTCTTTGAATTGAGTGGATGCTCTAGCCAGGTGAAGCTGTAGTCAGGTTAGATATAGAGAAAAATAATATGGAGACAACATCTGGGTTTGTTTTGTGGTGTGCTCCCGACCTGTTTCATGGGGTGAGGAGCAATACCTTCTGGAGGGTTCATTAGCTTTCTATTTCATTACTTTTATTGAAATACATTAACATTAGAGTGACTGCTTCACTTAAAAGTTTCCATTCATTTTGAGTTTGGAAAGTAGCTTTACTTTAAAGAAATCCTGTGTATAATTTTTTCATTGCTTTTAAGTGCAAATAGGTTTGCAAATAACTTGAAATGGCCTAATGAAGTTTTGAATTAATTCAAAATCGATGTAGTCTCACCAAAGATTGACTCACTTGGTTTATTGTGTGGTTTTGAGTAGTAGCAAGTAATTTAGATGTTTTTACCCTGTATCCATATTGCATGTTTATTCGTTTTGTTTCAGTCATGTGTGAACATACCACCATACAATATTCGTTATGCATTTGTGTTTTGCAGAAGAAAAATGTCATACAGTTTTGGAATGAAAGGGGTGAGACTAAGCTCTGTGATACTTTTACTGTTTCTTAGCAAACGTATCAGAATATCAGGCTTGACCTAACATGACCTCACTGAGGTGACTACAAAACAACAAATCTATTCAAACTCACAATCAAATCACAACCCGGTCACCAAAAAAAAGCCAATCAATGAGTCATTTTCTATTATGGGGGCCTTTTGTGTGTTTTACAGACAATTTCTCTTGACAAAAGATGCATGAGATCTGCTAGATCAGTCAAATCAGTGAGCAAATCCACTCTGAACAGGACTAATGTCCCGTAAGAAGCAGGTGTTGAGGAGACAAAACGCCAGACGTAATGGATCAGAAACTAGCAAAAAACAAATCAATTGCCCTTTCAGTTTGTATGGCTGTACTTCTGACTGGGGATGTATAAAATGCAATAGTCAGATTCTGCTGATGTAGTGACTCATAGCCTTTTCTCACTCATGCAGAAAACTGGCTGCAAAAGCCACCACCCTCATTCTGACACGATTAATCGTTATGTTTCTGATTAATTATATTTTTCATTATTCATTACTTTTTCAAACTCATGTGTGTGAATAAATCTTAGAGCTGCCATATTCACCGAAAGTAACTGTCATAAGCCTACGGAAGAGTTTTGAAGCTAAACCAGCTTAGCAGATAAACTCCCAGAGAGGTTTGTTCACCAGAAGTTGAGAGAGTGGAAAAACAACAATGATATAATCCAAAACAGCATAAAATGTGAACAGTATTGCAAATGCATTGCATACTCTATTTCACTATTGTGCTTATGAACTAAAAATTATTAACCTGGCATTTCTGATAGAATGTGTTTTGACAGAATTATTGAACTCAATGGACCCATAGCATAGCAATGAGAAATACTTCAAGTTGTTGTGTGGAATTTTTTGGAGGACATATTAACAGAAATGCAATATATACTAAATAACTATGTCCTAGAGGTGTATAAAGACCTAACATAATAAAGCGTTACGTCTTTATTACCTTAGAACGAGCTACTTCTATCTGCATACATTGAATGTCCCCTTACATGCAGTTCGCCGTGTTGTTTCTACAGTAGCTCTAAACTGACAAACTGCTCTACAGAGCATACATTATCTCCTTCGGCAAAGAAGCAAAAACGTTACAAAATCTTTGTTCTGTGTCAGCCGCCGAAGTGCTTCGAAATGGAGGTCAGAAGGGTGGAGTAAGCCATTGGTTTATTTCACCGCTATATTTCATAAACTGGACTTTTAAATATCCTAAACACTTACAGTACTTTACCATTTATATCAACTTTGCTGTCTATAATACAGCCAAAGCAGTGCATTGTTGTGAATTGTGTAACAGGACACACAGAATACAAACACGAAAGACACCAATTTAACTAAATCCACTTTATAGTGCAACAAAGGAACATCCACAGCAAACTTGAGACAGGAAACATCCATAGAAAAAGGAACAGGTAAACATCCAACGGCATGATAAACAAGGAACATCCACGGGTACGATCATTGATAAACATCCATGGGAGTCCATGGTAAGTATTTCGGGACCATGAAACAACTAACAGTTTACAACTAGACCTGACCATGATGAATGTGAGAGTGCTGGTTAAATGTGGTGTGGATGATTTCGGCAGGTGTGACTGTAATCAATGATGGTGAATGAGTCCACAGAGTTCTGGGAAGTGGAGTCCATAAGAAAAGTCAGTCGAGAGAGTGCGGGGAAGTGTTACAAATTGGTTATGGTCACTAAGGCTTTAAATCATTTAAAGTAATTTTAATAGACAGTTCACTGCATACTTCACCTTGCAAGCCTCAAGCACAATGTTTTATTTTAGGATAATAGCATTCTTCTCATTTTTCACCTTTTGACCATTATAGCAATTAATACAGTATTATTAGATTATATGATTATTGGACTTTTAATTTACAATAAGACGTTCAGAGGAATCATACCAAAAAATATTTTGTATCAAAATAGTTTTAGCTTTCATATAATGTGCTCCACTGTGATGGAATAAATAACCTGGATTACATTTCGGTCTCCACAGAACACCGATAAGGAGATTCTGATGGAAATAAAGAAAAGAGGTAGAATTGGAGGTTAGGATTTTGTTTTATATTTGAAATATGAAACGCACTTTGTAAAAAGTGGATTTAAATTGTCCGAATGTGAACATGCCACTGTATCATTGTGCACTTTCAGAGGAGATGTGCTAATCTTATAAGTGAAGTTGTGCTTTTGTAGAGTATTTTCTGTTAGACACGCCTTATCACAGGCCACCAACACAGCTGCCGGTAAGAAAATATTAAAGACAGTTTTTCATGCTTTTCCCCTTTGGCAAATCAAGTACGCAGAAAAAAATATTGCTGAGGAACATTGAAACATTATCCAAAATAATACTTTATGGTATTTCGTTTTGTTCAGAAGAAAATTGTATTTTTCCTCAGCTGTTGCACTCAGACCTCTTCTCAAGCTTGAACTATTTTACATAGAACATATAAATGATATATAACTGTGTTATGTTCTATGAAGATAATACTTTCTAAGACCTCCTTCCAGCTTTTCCAGGTGAAAAAGTGCACTTTAAAAAACACTTAAATGTACTTAACATACTCTATTTACACGCACTAATAATAACTTAATATACAAAAAATAGTTTGTATACTTAAGAAGATGTGTACTTAACTGTGCTATTTTGAGACACTGTGAATAGAACTAAAAAAAAAACTATTTAAAGTATACTAAGAACATTCAATTAATTTAAATGAATGTGTGACAATGGAGGACTTTAAGCATGGACGCGTACTAACAAAGTGTACTTGGTGCTCTTTTTTTACCTGTTGATGTCATTCAGTGTTTTTTGTTGAGTCAACTGTTCCTTTAGAATTGTGAAAAGAGGGCTGATCATACGAGGGGTCTTAGATCACAGACTCTTTACTTGCGGTGGTGAAAGCTTAATGAAATGTATTGGCAGCATATTCAAACACACATTCCATTTCCACAGGTGTACAAACTCTGCTGTGCAAATATTCTTTCATGAGCAAACTAAACAGACCCCGCTCCACTATTTTCCCTGGACGGTCCACTTTTCATCTCCGGTTGAGTAATGAGATGGGTGTCCAGTCTTTCACAACTACCGCAGTGTCATTGTGGTTTAGACATGTAGGGCAGCCTTTTAAGGACAAAAGAGCTAAATGTGTACACGCGCACAAACACGCATTCATACACACATTACGTTCCCTGAAAAAATCCCAGCATAGAAGCTGACATTAGCGGCTCGGATTGCTCGTAAATTAGACGGTGGATGTTTTTTTTGGCTGAAGTGGGCCATCTACAATCTAGCTTCAGCAGAATGACAAAAACCAAGTTGAGCTAAGCTTTAATTATACAGTGGAGAGCCAAAGCCCCGTCCTTGCCCTTTATAATCACTGTCATTTGTCTATTCAGTCATTTACCTTACTGTATTAAAGCTGTAATTGCAAGACCACAAGCGGTTAGTTAGCAAGCTGACTCTATGTGAGCAAAACGTTATTTATAACAACCTGAGAATGTAAACATATGAAGTGCCTAGATATCATTGTGTGGAAGGCACGTTGAATAAGGTGCCAAATCTGAATCGAAGAGATTTGATAAAATCATTACAGCCTTAAAGTGAGTTCACCCAAATTCTGACCGAATTCTGTCATTAAAACCAATGCAAGTCAATGAGTACCGCTGTTGTCTGTTTACATTCTTCAAAATGTCTTCTGATGACAGAATGTTTTATTTTTCGAAGATTGATCCCTTTAAAATGTAAAAAAGTTTCTGTGGAGGTCTTCAGTCCTGAGTTTGAGTTTACAGAGATGCAGTTAATGTACAAAATCATCTCCTGCAGTGAAGCAAGCAAGACATTTGGACTTAAAGAACAACTCCAGTTGAGTTTATGTTGTCTGCCATTAACTTCTTTCTTTATTTCTTTCTGCTTTTCTTTCTTTCTGCTTTCCTTTCTTTCTGCTTTTCTTTCTTTCGTAAATTCTTTCCACCCCTAAACTCTCTGAATCAGCATTTAACATTCCTGTGGTATGTTTTGGCTCTGTGTGCTCAGGGTACCTGAAGGACTCATTTAAGCCCATAAATGCAGCTTCTATAGAGTCTAATAGAAAAAAACATAGGCCTAGAGGGTGTCCTATACATTTAAAGACGTGGAATAAAACTGTAAATCTGGCGGTTAGTTTGTGTGATGTATCAGTCTATAAATCTGTCTGAACTGTTCTCACATCAGCCTGCTGGGGTTTTATTGACTATATTTTACCTCTTCTGTTGTTTGTGATGACAGCGAGAGTAAACCCGCTGAGATTTGACAAAGAGATAAAAATAGGGACCGATAAATTGGCGCTTTAGATGCCATGGATTGGTTTACCACACCTGTGCAATAGATATAGACGATTAATGAAAGGTGCTGTATATATTGTGGGGAATAAATGTGAATGTATACAATCAAATATGCAGGTTAGTGTTTTGCTTTGTGAGTCTGTTTTCCATAAATACCTTTGGTAATGTACAGTAGTACAGCTGTTTTATAGGAGACAAGAGATAACTGAAGTCTGTCAAAAATCCTAAGCAAACAAACAGGAAATTATGAAAAAGAAGAGTGTGAGATGTTTTTCTATGGCTCAAACGCTTGATCGTGTTTTTCTACTGACCACCCCAGGTGCGTGCTTTGGTGTTGTTTTTAAAGACATGAAACTAAAAATTATAATTTTACTTGTTTTACAGCATGGAGAAGTATTTATCATAAACGTTTTATCCGTGCTCATTTTTTAGTGTATGAAGTCAAGACCTGTCCTACATTTTTTTTCTCATTTCAGAAGTCATTTCAATGGTAAACATTACAATAAAAAGACAATCGCTGCTTCCATTCCAAGTCCACCTTTAAGCAAAAAAAAGCAATAATGGTTGTGTAGCTCATACCATGGCATTTGTAGTGCAAAATTTGTAGGGCATTTGATTTCTAAGGATTTGAATCCATAAATGCATCAAGATGCTATGCCATACTGTGCACCAAATTACGGATGACTCGAAATAAAAAAAGACTGAATTTGAATGCAGGTTAAAGTTCAAAGCCACACAAACAAGTGGGCAATGCATTAGGTGTACTAAACAGCAAATCAAATTACACGCTTTCTAAAAAACATCTATTTTAAAACACGTTTCATGTGACTTCAGCATTGTCACTGCTCAAACTTATTCATCCAAGCAGGGACCACTAAACTTCTCTATGGTATTTTTTGCTCATAGGGCCATGTGATGGATATGACCCCAACCATGAAAATGTTGTGTCAGGCCCTTTGAAATGTAATTGACAGCCCTGAATACAATGTCTTGTGTGTTTTGTAAGTAATCTCGCTGCTATCATTACTGAAGCATCAGAGTTCCTGCTGTGGCTTAATAACAAATATTAAACAGTCCTCGGAGGCTTTTAGCATCGGCAGGGAAGATGTGCAGGGTGCCTGTAAATTGATTGCTTATAGTAACTGAACTAAATAGAGATACATGTGAGGAATAAATCAGTAATTCAATTGCATACGTATTAAATAAGTCTTGACTCTCTGTGTTTTCAACATGAGTATTTTAAATTTTAAAGCTTTCTATTTAAATAATATATATATTGTGTGTGTATTTACTGTATTTGTTTGATGTAACAACACATTGTAAATACATTATTTGCATTCATAAAGGTACTCAACCTCATGTCATTACAAAGCTGGATAACTTTTTATCTTCTCCAGAACACAAAAGATATTTTAAAGAATGTTGGTAACCATACAACATGGGGGCCCCATAGGCTTCCGTTGTAAAACATAAAACAACTGAGATATTTCTCAAAATATTAGTTTTAAACATCATAAGGGTAAATAAATGATGTCTTAACAAACTATCAGTACTAATCTCATCAATCTCATGGTTGTCAAGTGTGTGTATATGTCAAAATGCAAATGTAAAGATACTACAATTTGAATAGTTTGCAAACCGTACTGTATCACAATGTAAAATCAGAAGGGAAATGCAGCATATAGTGAATATTTACTGTGATGCGATGTTAGCAACGGATCAAGACTTTCTCCAGTAAGACCGTTTTTAAGGTTAGTATCACTTTAAATAAGAGTGTTGGAGAAAATAACAAAATTTTACTGGGCTATTTCGAAGTAAGCAATTGTCTTCTAGCATCCTACTTTATGGTCGCAGTGTATTGGACTCCGCTAGGGCTGAGAACTCATTTAGTTGGCTACTCTGAATGTGTGAACTATCTTCACACTTGCTGATATGAGCGTTCTCATTATGCTTCGCTGTACAGCAGCTCTCTCCAAAGCGCCTATGAATAAATTTGATCCCTAAGCAGCAAAACGACTACATTATGACTGCACTTCCATCATAAAATCGGGTTTGGAGAGAATAAAGGACACGTGTGTGACGGCGGGACCCAAAGAGGAGATTGTACATAGATCTGTTGCGTTTTAAGGTTATTGCTACTAATAATGAAACCCTGTGTGGAATATGAGTCTATAATGAAGTTACACAGGAAGCCAGCGCTCAAGTGAGCGCAAAGTCAGTTTCGAATTATTGTTCACCTGCTGTATATAGACTGGTTTTAGGTGGGAGGAAATATTTTGTGTTAATGTTTTGTGGCTTTACTGGCATTGTCCAGCTCGCACCCACCTACAAAAAGGTTGCAAAAAGGGACACACTCTGACAAATGTTTCTGAATGCAGTGTGGCAGCAGGGAAAGTGTTAGCGTAGAGTCGAGAATGTGAACGCAGAGCCCGATGCATTAGTGTTAAGATGGAGACAGCTGTTTGCACGCCTCTATTTTTCATTTTATTCATGTCTTAGAATCCGCCTGCTCAAAGACTTCAGATCTTTGAGACCTGCACTGTTAAAAAACAGAATTTTTTATCAGATCAGAAACAAGTTTTTACATGTATAATTAACCCGGTCAAATAAAAGAAAAGACTGCTAATTGACAAAAATAGGAAAACCATGTAATTTTATGTAATATTTCTGGCATGATCAAAAACGCTCAAATTACAGAAGGAGACTGCAAATTTACAAAAAAAGGGGAAAACTGTAATTTTACATTACTGTGTGTTAAAACGTTAAAACTCCCAAATCATGTCATGCTTTTGTTGTGTTGTTTTGTTAAAATATATAAGTAATGTAGTGCTTTTTTTATCTTTCAAATATATCCTATATGTGCTGACAGTTTCATTCGATGACTAACCTTCCCAACTCACCCATACCGTAAACATCCTTTGCAGCGTTTTATTCATCCAAACTTTCCCATCCGATCTCTGCCAATACTCCACACCCAATCTCGCTGACCCGTTCATTCCACATGTGCATTATTCTATCAGCATTCATTTATGGCTCTTTCTAAGCAGTAATAGCATATGGGCGGGAAGGAAAAATGAGGGAAGTTCTTGTGTCCTCGAGAAAAATGCTCAAACTCCTTCGTGAGTCTTTGATGTGAGTTTAATGTTCGTTTTCAATGTCACTTGGTTTAAGAGGGTTCGCCAGGAGGAGAAGATTTCCATTTGGCCCATCAATATTGATTTAGGAAATAATCTGTCATATTAGTACAGACACAAAAGTGTGGTGTGTTGAACAGAAGGGGAACGTTTAAGTGTGAGGATTATCTCACCATAAATCCCTATCATTGTTTCAGAGGCTTTAAGCATTAAAATCTTGAAATAAAGGAGAATTTGATGTATCATAGCTCTTGCAATGAAACCATGTGTCAGTTTTTGACCAAAATCCACGACATTGGGAGAATATACTCAGTATAGCCTTTATTTGGACTTTATAAGTCTCATAGTGTGATATTTTCATTACTTTTAATTTATTACTGGTGCTTTGAATAATGCACTTTATTCCATCTGTCTTTATTTCTTAAAAGGTCCCCTTTTGACAAAGATAAATCCCATTACAGCCATGTATTAATTTCAAACTAATTTTGGTTTAATGGAAAATATGTACGATTTGCATGAATAAATGAGAGCATTTTGGAGGCTCTTTACCATGGGAACCCATTTCTGTTAAAGTCACAGGTGTGTGTCTTTCCTTTATAAATGGCAGAGTGTTGTTTTGACAGGTGCTTTGCGGTATGCTGGTTGTAATTTCCTTTTTGTGCTTAAAAGCTGTCCACCCAAGCTGACATGAAACAGTGCAGCATTCTGCTTTTGTACTGCGACTTTAAAACAGTATTTTGTGTTCTGTTTGCACTTTGAAATCACAGTGCTTGTCGTGTCTCTTCAAATCATTTTGAGTTTCATATTTTATTGATGGTTCATATCTAGGGAAGATGCCTTTCGAGTGCCACCAATATGAGTCATTATTATTTATTTTTTGTTTATGCTGCAAAAGGGTTGTGAAAATAGTAAACATCACAACCTGTTATCTATTTCCCCCATCTCGGCTGAGGTAAAATTGAACTTTTGGCCAGCGGCTTGTGCAGTAGTACGCAACAGGAAAAACTCAAGACAGAGAGTGTCAGGAGTAAGTTAATACAGGAAGTCATCTCTTTACAACTTTTTTTGTTTCCCACAGAGAGGAAGTGAGCTGGTGTTGGGACGTGGATACAATAATCCGTCAACTTTATTGTTTTCGCTTCCTGTTTTTTAATATTAATGTAGAAGTTGCGATGTAAAAAATTGCCCTTTAGGTGAAGGTTCCTCTTTGCAGTCTTTATGAGATGCTTTTTCAGTTTGCTTTTGTATATATATATTGTAAAATGATTCAAAGTAGGGAAGGAAGGAGGCGGGAACCGCCAAACATTTAAAACATTTAATCAAATAATAACAGCCGGCAGCCCCTCAAGGCCGACCGCCGGCAAACAAAACATACATACAAATACAAACAAGTTCGGGCCCGTTCCTCTCTCATCGACGGTCCGGTCGCTCGTTTCTTTATGTGCTCCCAATCTCCTACGTGATGCGAGGCCCTCGAGCCTCGAACCACGGTCTCGCCCCGCCTACTCCACAACATATATATCTATCAGTGTTAAAAACAATAGAATTCAACATTTGAGACCACTCCGTGCTATGAACATTACACTACAGTCACTAAGTAGGTCTTTGGACACAGTAAAATGGCAATGAAATTTAATAAGCTTCACTTATTGAAATGTAATGTGTTGTATTAATGCAATGCATGAAAGCAAATAAACGTAATGTTCACAAAGTCTAGGACCTTGAAATGACAAATACGTAAGGGAAGAGATTGTCCGAGTTTTGTTTTTAGAAACAGGAAGTTTAATCATATTATCAGCTCTTTATTTTCATCACATCACACTGTGCGAGCGCAAGACGCTCATTTCCATAATCAAATCAACACTAAACAGAGGAATGAAACCACATCACTGCTTTTCTGCCACAATCAGCCTTAATTACACAGTCGCCTAACTCAATCACACAAAAACACACGCTTCTACAAACTGCTGTGGTTTAAAAAAGCCCAAAACATCAATTAAAGATGAAGATGTGATTGATTGCTTTCACTGCAGGTTATATTTTCAAGGTCTCCCATGGAAAGGGGCCATGGATGGTACTGTTTGTTCCGTTTACATTTAATGATTTAGTGCACAGTTTTATCCAAAGTGTCTAAGGGATGAAGTAATTTATCGTATAGACAACTTCACAAGATGCAAACACTGTTCCAGCAGCAGTTACGGTTTATTTTTTTATTTCCTACATATTGCTGCTATCCTTCTAACCTTGTCTATTTAAATTTTGTGATTTTATTTTTTGTCATCCTTATTATTTACCCTTAATGTTTGTCATTGGGTTTTATGAATATTTAACCAATTAAAAGTATTAAAGATGTCATCGGATAAAAATCTGACTTTTTTGTGTTTAAGTGCTGTAATTGGGTCCCTGGAGCATCTACCAACTCAGAAAAGGAGAAAAACAAAACAAGGGTGAAAAAGAAGCAGTAAATAAGAGTCAAGAATAGATAAGAACATTGTTTAAAAGAATCTCAGGGTGAGACCACAAGAAGTTGGTTGATAAAATTGAATGAAAAGACACAAATTCTAGGCAAACCGTGACTATTCTAAAATTTGTGACCCTGGACCAGAAAACAAGTCATAAGAGTCATAGTTTCGAAATTGTATTTACACTGAATAAATAAGCTTTCCATTGATGCATGGTTTGTTAAAATATTTGGCTGAGGTACAACTTTTTAAAATCTGGAATCTGGAAATTGTCTTTAAAGCGGAGGTTACACGTGCAGTTTCTGCCAATCTCATATTAATCTTAAGTACCTATAAAGTAGTACTGCATACTTTGTATCTTAGAAGAGTATTTAGTTTGATCAAAATGATAAAAGAAAGATACAGCTGTACGATTATTTCCGAAAACAGTCGAGCCCCTGGTGGCGTGCAGGGGGGGACTACAGAACGAGCACACAATGCATCATCGCATTATCACTGCATAACTGTTGATTCACTATAAGTGGATTGTTTACATAATACACGTACATGACGATTGCCAACAAGACAAAGACATTTGAGGCAGTTTTACTTAACGTGTGCGGCTCATGTCCAGCAACCTTTGGCGCTGGGACTGCTCTAAATCCAGCGTTGTACCCATAGTTTATGTAACATTCCTCACCGAAATGCAGTGAACTAACAAACACTGCTGAACTTAAGTACAACGAACAAAGCGCATTAATGGGCATGCTATTTTTCTCACTCTCACGGGTTGACGCATAGACGAGCTTTTCCAGGAGAATTATCCAGTACAGGACTAATAAAAGTTGTTACCTGAGGGAATTTCATGTTAGAAAAAAACAACACGAAGCCTAGGGGGGTGATTCAGGCACAAAAATACTATGTGAAACGTTCAACTCATTTTTTGACAAGTTGACCATGTTAAGCATGAGAAGTCAGGATGCATGAAGAAAAGGTTGCACCACCCCTTTAAGAAGAAATGGTTTTTTTTAACACTCTCTATTGGCTTTTTTCGTCTAATTCATTTTCCATAGTTCTGTTTGATGAGTTTACCAGCATTCAGATATGTGAAGAAAATGAGTAAGTATTTCAGTGATTGTTCTTTGAACTTGAACTTTTAAAAAGTAGTTTGTGCAACGGCTCAAAAATCAAATGTATGAAAAATCAAGGTGTGTATGTTTATTACACTACTAACAATCTACCAGATTTCTTACTTATCATTCAACCCCTCTTGTGTGTAGATTGTAGAATTCAAGCTTTGTTCTGTATTATCGCTGTCTGAATTCTATATCTTTCTACTATTTCCACACCCTCTAACAGATTGTGAACTTGTGAAACATCTATTCCAATTTTCAAGGTCTTTTTTCATCAAGAACTAATGACTATCTTCTTACTCCAGTGATCACAACTACATCTAATAGGGTTCTATCGATTCGCCAGAGCTCGAGAGACGACTTTATTATAAATTTTAGTGAATCAATGCAAAAGAAAATGGACAGAATTAGAGCCCACAGTTAACTGATATAAAATTCATGGAAAAGTAGGCGGGCTCTGTCCGTGTGCGTATTCGATGGGATCTGGTTATTTTAACTCATACCACCCAAAAATCTAAAATCAAATGCTGGAACCACATTAAACGAGAATTCCTCCCAAAAAACGTATATTCACTCAAAGAAGGTGACATGTCTTCAAACACATTTTCTCTGCAAACATTTGTGTTTGCCTTAAGCCAAGAACATGTTGCTGACTTGCAAGCAAACCTTTCCTGCAGGTGCACCTTAAAAAACAAACAGTGGTTTCTATGGCGACGTAAGGTTACCGAAAAATATGGTCAACTTTGTGGACGATAAAATAACACAGCTGGATCAGACAGTAAGCAGACCCTCATACGTTTGTCGTCCAAACACATTCAACTGCCAAGTCTGAACTTCAATTACTGTCTTCTCTCGGCTCATTTTCAGTTATTCCAGTGTCTACACATGTGTCTCTGAGTACATTCTTAAATTTCTTTGTCTACACCTTGCTATTGCTGTGGTAATTAGTGTGTGGTTTAAGAAACGGGTGTTTAGAATGGCCTGGATGAGAAGGTCCAGGTGTTTCTACAGACTTTCCAAAGCACTGGAGCTGAAAGCAAAGGAGCTCTTCACACCTGCGGTCCATCTTGCTTGAAGAAATACACTCACTTGTGTATAATATCGTGATTGAAAGAGCTGTAAGAGGAAAGATTTATGAAAAGAACCCTACAGCTGATTCAGAATGATTTGACACTATGCTCTTCACTTTATTGTAAAGAAGAATATTCATCAGATTTATTTTCTTTTTTAACTGAACTGAGTGTGATTTCTAAGCAGTCATTTGATCAGTACAGAGATGTAATTGGATGGTTTGTTTAGAGCTCTCCTGATGAGAGCATTTTCTACCTGTGACAGAAAAAATATGGATAAATCATAGCTGTTTGTGCTTGTTTAAGCAGGATGTCACACTTCTGGATGTACTGCTTTTAGATGCTGAATTCAAGCATGAGATCTCTTTGGAGATGAGACACGTTTGACTTCCTATGATTGTGTGCTTGTCTTTACTATTTGTGTTTCCAGCAAGTGCTCGTTTTTACTTTTGATAGGTACGCATTTTTATTTTTCTTCTCGTCTCCCTCCCGTCCTTCCCGTTCCTTTAGTTTAGTACAAGCCTCTTCTTAATATGATTTCACCAAAAATCTGAATGGTTGTTCCAAAACTTATGCCCTCGAATCCAACCCCGCCGTGCTGACCAGTACCGACTTCAACTTCACATCCCTTTTGATATAGGACTAGTAAACTCTGCAAGTTTTACATATATTTATGCGTTTGGCAAATGCTTTTATCCAACTTGAGACTGGATTCAAGTTTTTTTTTATTTGCGTGTGTGCTCATTGGAATCCATATCCACAATTTTTGCACTGCTAACACTGCATCTACCAACCGAGCTACAGAATGGCTTTTGACCTTGAGAATGACATATGACATTTTGGGCGGATTTGCGTATTAGTATAATTGTGTTAACGGTATAATGTAATTTACTAGTATAATGTTTCGTTGAGAAAATGTTTGCTCATGAATGAAAGCTTCCAGCTTCAGCCAATGGGGACACTTTGGAAATTCAGAGAGCTGTTCAACATCAACAAGAACCAACAGCCTGCGTTTCCTACACAGTGTTTGTAAACAGTGATGTAAGTTACACAGTGAGGATACAAGCTGTGTCAGACTGACCTGAACTGACAGTCTGTTTTCTGTAAATGAGTATGTGTTTTTGTATATTGGGCTTTTTTTGAAAATGCACTTACAGATATGAGAAAAATATTATGAGAGCATTTTGAATAGCTTGTTTTATTTAAAGTCCATTGTTGTGGAAGAATGAAGCTTTTAATTTTGTTTGTATGTCTGTGTGGTGTTTTTACCGTGCTTTGATGTAAATCATAAATTCATCATTTTAAACCAATGCAGAGCACTTTCTACATAATATTGCAGTTTACCAAAGACAGTTGTCTACATCAGAACTCTAAAACCAATCACGTTAGCAGATTTGAATCATATAGTGCCTTAACATGCACAGTCTAACTCCGATTATCCTTAATAAGCTGATAACATGTAAAGTCATGTTAACGCGTAAAACGGTTTTCTTTTATCGGGGAAAGCTCATAAACGGAGCTCTGCTGCCACAGCCGTCGCCGTCATGCGCGCACCTGCGTTTGCACGTCTTTTAAAGCCGTGTACAACCATCACATCGTAAATTTACATAGTTTTTATGAAACCTATTAAGCTTATTTTACTGATATATTATATAACTTTGATTTGTGTTATGTTTACCCACATTTTTTTTCAGTAGCGTATCTGTATTCTGAAAAATTGTGATTAATTTAGTCTGAGATTGAGATTTGGTTGAGATTGAGGTTTCCCCTCACACAAATGCAATGAAGATAAATGTATACTATTGACTTTGCTCATTGAAATTCTATTTGCGTATTTGACCAATAAAACACTATAGTAGCACATATAAATAATCAAGATTTGATATTACCACAGAAAAACCGCCAGCCAGGTTGGGCCCTGCGTTTTCAAACTCGCACTGGGCCCCGCTACCATGCTTGGGATGGCCATGGCCCTGCAAGTTGTCTAATAATGTCAACTAGCTTCTTTCAGGGGTAGATTTGAATGGTCATAGAAACTGTTTTAAATTTGCGAGTGCACAGACATTGGTTTGTTAGTGGACGACAGATTTATTTAAATGTTCCAATAACTGAAACTTAATAAAGATAGACCTACCGCTTTTGGAGTTTATTTTGAAGTATTTATTCTCTGGAGTAGAGAGTGAGCATGTACAGGTTTGTGGGGTTGAAATCCTGCAGTGTGTGAGCATGATAGCTTTATAAAAACCTCAGCTTCTCACTTTATGATGGAGGATGTGGCGTTTTGAAATTTGAAAACAAGCCAGTTGAGAGACGCCAGAGAAACTCAGTCTTCATTACATCTCACTCTGTTACGGTTACCCTCGAGTAGGAGGGTTTCCTCTGGGATTCATTATTAATGTTGAGCCATTTTCACAAATCATTGTGATCACCCACATAGGATTAAAAACCCACATCCAGCAGATGGGCAATGAGCTCCGGGACTCCATACATCAAGGAAACATAATCCCTTGCACTTACCAATATGATGCTGTCAGCATCTAATTATTAAACCACAGTCAGGCCATATCAGTGCTTAACGTTGCTATATTAAAAAAATACATTTGAACATTTTACAGTAATTAAAATTGCTACAAATACACGTTTTAGTGTTTAGTTGTCGAATGCTTGATTTTGATTGGATTCCTGTAAATACATTACATTTCACTTGTGTCCATGCTGTGTCGTAACCTGCAATGATGTATAATAGGGCTTGCTGAGGAAAGGTGTCCTATAATTTTGAGAGCGTTCATATTTTCACCTGGCAGACAATAAATCAAACAGAAAACTACTTCAAAGGAGTAATATGAGCCAAATCTAGAGAACTGAATATATCAGAGACAGCACCAACAACTCTGCAGTCGCATCGTAGGAGCAAGTTTGGCACAGTTATGTTAGAATTTAAATATGTGGTTTAATAAGGGACTCACCTACATCTAGCCTCTGTGGATTTTTATCCAAAAAGCAATAAATAAATACATTTATGGCCAGTTTTAATTGGATTTCTGTTGGCAGGTTGTTCATTAGCAGTAAACAGTTTGCCCGTTTTTTAGATACAAACACAAAATAGCAGAAATAAGTTAAGATGGGCTTGCGGTGTGTTTGTCATGTTGACCGATTTAAAATGGAAAACGATACTTTGGCTTCACTAGCCTATATTTTACCCAATTAGACCATGTTTTACTTTTAATTACTGCACATCTACAGTTTGTCACAATAATAAAAAACTCCTCTTCTGGGTCTCTTCTTGTCTACATTTTTCAACATTTTTAGGTGATTTTCCACCTCGCTGCTCTCCAGAGGCAATGAACCAACTTCTCTTCTCCTTTCATATCAGCTGAAAAGCTCAGGCAGGGTCACCTTGACCCACTCGCAAAATAACACTATCACAACCGCACCAATCTTCAGAGCTTCAGTCTTGACAGAGAGGTGTGAAATGAAGCAGCGCTCATGTTTCTGATGTCCTAAGAAAAGCCAATGAGAATCGCTCAATATGGGATTTTTCTCTGTCATAGCCACAAGCTCCAATCAGAGTGTAGAATGTAAAACACCAAGATAGATAACATGTAACAGCGCCTGAGGTTGGTTCTCACCACCTTATACAGTAGGTAGTTTTCTTTTTTTTGAGCTGGGATATCATTATCTCTTCTCACGTTTTAATATCTCTCCTGGGATATTTTGGCTGGATGTTTTGATTTGATCAACTTGATGTCTGACTAACTGAGATGAAATTGGGAGCTTTATTGGTGCTCCTCCTTGTATTATGTCTATTTGCAAGTTGCTTTGAATAAAAACATCTGCAAAATGACTAAATGTGAATTTTAATTACTTCCAAATGCCTTTTTATTCTCATCCTGATGGATTGCTTGACCTTCTTTGGGTCTCGAGAGTTTACGGTTCTAAACCTCTGCAAACCAATTAAAATATTGTTGTGACTAAATTGCACCACAGATGCCTACATCAGCTGCAGATTTTGCCAAGTTCATTTAGATGCTTGTCCTATTTAATTCTACAGAGCAGAATCCTTGGACCTGTGCTGCTCTTCTCCTGAAGGCGATGACTTTTAATTATGTCTTTCCTATGATAGCTGATACATATATTTGAGGTTAAACAGAAGAGAAATGAGACGAAAATAAAAGTTTTCTCTCAATCTCTCTTTCTATTCTCATTTCTTTCGTGAGACACCATATAGAAAATCCCTTATTGCTCAACTTCCCAGAGAGCGAAGAGGGACTAAACACAAAGCCTTCCTTGCTGGAATGTGCAATATGGATCCCTGCTGTCTTGATACCTTGCCAAAACCTCTTCCTTTATCGGTTTCATATCTTTTATATCATGGCTTTCAGAAACAGCTGGGATGAGTAAACTCTTTATCGCAATAAAGAAATGTGCCCTTTGGCTAACATTGATTGTAGACACACCGGAAGGAAACATTAAAAAGACAGCAGCTATGATGATGGTGATGATGTTGCAAAAATATAGTGCAGGTGCTGGGTGGTCTGACAAACTTCAAAGCAGATTGTGAGATTCTGAAGTTGCAAAATAATATCCGTACAGTTACAAATGCACATTGATCTATTGTTGCTTTGAAAATATGAATTAATAAATATACATTAGCTTACAATATACATGTGGTCAGGAAGACATGACGGGAGCTGTGAGGCGAGGCGGTGGCGTGATTGATAGTTGGATATCCTGCGCGGATATTGGGAGCATAAGAGGACGAGCGACGGGACTGCTGACGAGAGAGGACCGGGCCCGAACCTGTTTAAGTTTGTATGTATGTTCTTTTGGCCGGCAGTCGACCGTGAGGTGGACTTCAGTGTTTTTGTTTGGTTATTTCATTAAACTTTATTTCAATTTTCGCCGGTTCCCGCCTCCTTCCTTCCTTCCTTTTATTGAACCTTATTTCAATAGATTACTGTTACATTACTGTACAAGATATAGTGGTGTCAGACCACACATCATTTTTTTGTCTATTTTTCTTTTATTTTTCTCATTTTCATATTTTTTTATTATATATTTTATTTTTTCCTGTTTTTATTTTTCAAATGATCTATTCATTTTATTTTTCTGCCGCCTTTAATTTAATTTTTTTTCTTTTATTGTTACATTTTTTTTCTTTTACTTTAATTTACTGTTTAATTTGTTTTACTTCTTAGCACAATCAACTTGCCTTTACAATTAATTTCAACTTACTGTTTGGCCAAAAGTGAATTGATATAACATCTTAAAGTTGAAATTGGTCAACTTATTTTGACAAGCAGTGTAAAAACGTTCAAATGACTTGTAATGTCAAGTTGATTGTACTTAAAATGTAAGAAAATTTTCAGTTTTTTACAGTGTAAATGCAGAAAATGTACAGTATTAGGCAACATTTTTACCAAAAATGTAATTGAGTCAATACAATTGAAGGGGAATGGTTTCTTATAAAATAAGAATTTGGTATCCTTAACGTAATTTTTTATAATTACATGGAATAATGACCTGAATCATCAATTTCCTCCAGGTTTCAATTCCAAGTGACAGAAATTTTATGTTAAAATTCAACAGGATCAGCACTACTGTGTAGTCTGCCCACAGATGAGCTTTGTTGCTCAGAGATAACAGGCACAAGCTCCGGGCTTCAAGTTTGCCAGCGTTAGCAAGTTACCAATTCTCTTTGTCACAATCATATCAAAGTACCTGTGTGACTTGATCATAACAGGGAGTTGGGCAGTCAAATAAAAGGAATCAGCCTGCACGAAGTTGATGGGCGTGTAAAATATCTCTCAGGGTGCTGAAAAGCAAGATGCAGCCCCAAGCCAATGAAATTCGAGCTTGTGTAGCCCCAACAGAACTCTGGGAATTCTGTGTGGGCTCTGTGCTAAATCAACTTGGCAGCAACGGAGCACAAATATTTTCGGAGAACATTTTCAACACTGAGCTTTTACTGGCACAATAGACAGACACCCACATATAGGCTACGTGATTATGAATTTATGGAATGTTTATGAACAGAGGACCATTTTCTTTTGTCAAACCTTAAGGTCCTGATTGAACAGAGGAGGAGCTCTTATGGATTTTGGAACGGTTTTGGCTGTTCTGTATTCCTAAGTGAAATAAACTTCGCTAAAGCAATTAACTGTTGATATAGAGAACAATGGAATAGCACGCTGCTTACCACACAGTCAATCCGCCTTAAGAGGGCTTGAAACAATTGAAACTTTTTCCTTTCATCTTGAAGCCAGTCCTTTGGAATAACATCATCACTGCAGAAAGATTTTGTCTCCAAGCACAAGCCACTGGGGGAAATGATATCCATAATGAAACATACACTTTAATTAAACAACAAAGACTTTGGGCATCAAACCAATAAATAGGACTTTCTTTTTACCTATTAATAAAGCCCCAGATCTCAAATCGTAGCGGTGTCACAGCATTAATTGAATCTTTTATTTATTTAAATTCGCCTTTGAACCGTCTCATTCTATATTACCAGCATCATGTGGTGATAAATCTAAATCCACAAAGGATAAGATGGATTCAGCTGAATACTCCCCATCGACTAAATGAAAGCATGTGGGGCATTAGAGATACATCTAAGTGGATGCTATGTGAACACAACCCAGGATCATACATTTCCAATTACCCAGTCACCCACATATACACAGTCACAGACACACTGCCCATGGCAACCTTTCCCTCAACTATGCTTCTGCAATAAATAATGCTTCCTTCATCCCACACAAAGCATTAAAAATGGAACAGGGAGTCTTTTATAAACTGATTTTCTACTTAATTGGTTGTATTTGAAAAGCAAGCACCGGTGTGCTTTCACTCAATTATAGTAATGAAGCAGATACGCTGTTTGGTTGCCAGGTATTCGTCTCAGTCCCCACAAACATGATGAGTTAGAAAAACATCAACGCAGTTTTCACGTCAAAATTATCTTTTGTAATGGGGCCATCTGGTGGTCAAAAGCAAGAACTGTCATTTAACCCTTTCGTGTATGAATTATGACGACCTATCGCAGGATGTGACAGTAGTAAGGTATTTATATTCACATTTTTACCTGTAATTTATCATGTAAAAGAGTAAAATAAAAAGAAATCTGTAATAATCAGTCAGGTGTTTGAGGAAGAGTTTTCAGCCGGTTTTAAAGATGGTTACAGAATCTGTTGATCTTTCCACAAAAATCATTCCACAAATGTGGGACAGTTCCGGAGAAGGTACATGAGAGTGATTCTTTCCTTTTTGGGATGGCACCACAGTACTTTGTTCATTTGGAGAGCGCAGGGATCTGGCAGGTACATAAGTCTGTATTAGCGATTGAATAAGGGGGTGCAGAAACAGTGGTGGTCTTGTAGGCCCAGAGCTGAGCTTTTTTAATTTTGATGCAAGTATCTATAGGGAACCAATGTAACCTAATGAAGAGAGGAGAGATGGTTCATTGAAGATCACTCTTGCCGCTGCATTCTGGATCATCTGTATAGAGATTTGGTTGTGCAAGCTGGGAGTCAAGCCAGTAATGCATTGCTGTAATCTTTGTGCAGGTTTAGAAACTCTGAATTAGAACATAAACACAAAATGTGACACAAAATATGTCTTTTCTTGACACAGAGATGTGAAGAAATGTGGCATAAGGGGCCAAAGCTGTGAGCTTAATAATGATAAATCGATTTTGTTTATTCTTTTTCGACTATGTGTCTATGTGGAGAAAATGCATGATTACATAATATTTGTTTGCAAAATTTCGATAATTCGCTGGACAAATTTTCTGGATTTGGCTCCAAGTAGATTGAGCGCTTCCAAGGCATGCAAAATAAAGTCATGAAAAAATGATTTTAAAGAGCAATTTCTGTTCACATGCATATGACATGGGTTCACAGCGTGTTTCCTTTATTCCCTCCATTTCCCCCGATGCATCTTCACCACTTCCGTTTTCAACCATAAAACTTTCTTGGTCCCAGTGGATACATCTCCACACTTTTAGACCCCCCCTGGGGTCTCCGTCCCTAAGTCAGACTCCAGGTTCTGAATGACAGTTAACTCCCCCAGCAGACAGGACGTCTACATCAGTATTCCCTCAGGTCTTTAAGGTCCTTAAGGGCTACAGATAGATCATCTTTACAACACAAACATACCATCAAGACTCTCAGATGTGGTTCAGTATTGTGAAATTGTTTTTTCCACCAAGAATATTCTTTTGGTGCTATGTTTTTTTGCTAGATGCCATTGTTTTGTCTAAAAAGTTCAGCTTTTTTACACCAGCAGAGGGCACTTATACATCATGTTTGCTTTTTAAAAATGCGGATTGAATAGGAAGGGTTTACTGATGCCATTTCTTAGGTTCTGATGTTTTTTTATGGGATTTTTTATATCACTAACAGTACAAGTTTTTCTTTTGTCCACACAGATATTTGAACAGAGCACAGAATAATTTGAAATAGTTAATTTAAAAATCATGTCTTGTGCTGACAGGTTTAAGGCTTGTATGTATTTCTTTGTCTTTGTAGACCTTGAGGTGGCTGTGTAGATAGTGTTGATCTGTCCCTGTAGTCTTTTTCTGGATGTCTGGGTGTCTGCTATTGGTTCAGGACTTGTCTTGACTCCAACTCTGAGTGTGAGGACGATCTCCAAATCTGTTGTTCTTAATACCCACCTCTTAGGGATTGGCTTCCTTGCTCATCCTCACCGTCACCTCTGCCGAGATGAAACTGCGGCTGAGCGATTGGTCTCTTGGGGGGTCATAGGGGGCTATCTACCTCCCTAGCCAATCTCTCTCTGGAGAGCAGAGGGTTCAGAGAGGAATACACTTTTAACTTTGATCATCCCATCATGGCACTTCTGCATGGTTACTCCTGCAAGATAAGATAGCGCGTACATTTGCATAATTTAGTTAAAATGTTTGCAGAGTGATGCAGTAACTTTCGAGGGAGTCCAAAAGCGCTTTTAATGTGCGGACCTCCTTGAACCGGACTGCTCGCGTGCCTGTCTGATGAATGGGCTTTCAAAGCCGCAGGTTTAAATTACCCCTTGAGATGAGTTAAGCGAGGACGAAAGACACCACAGTACTGATAAAGAAGATCGCCTGGCCCATTACGTCAGGCTGAAAACTACGGCAACTTAATCCCTAATCACAAGAGTCTTTAATCAGAGTCAGTGTCATGACCATAGACCGAGTATATTAATACTCAACCTCATTTGTGCCAAAGAAGATCCTACATGAAGGGCAGGTTAACTAAAAATCTGATTTGTTTGTTAATTATTATTAAGTGTAAAATGTATGTGTGTAACAAAGAGAGGGAGTGCACATACTGTACAGCCAAGGAACAAAACTATTAAAATTTAATTTAACTTTCAGTAAGTATTTCTGTATGTATTGTGGCAATTCCAGTCCAGTTTCAAGAAAAACAAACCTCAGAAATGACAGTCACCCAACAGCAGTGTGAAAGACTGACAAAATGCAAAAGACTCATGAAATCATATATTATTCCATTATATATTGATGGTGTCCCTTTAAACTTCCTGAGATCTTCATATTTTGTGATTTTCATTTTTTGCCATATTATTATTAATCACCCTTTATGTTTTTCAGTGGGTTTTGCAAACATTTAGCCAATAAAACGTATTAAAAAGTGCTTGTCAACTTTGACAACACAGTATGTAATCGTTTTAAAAAGTACAGTGCTTTTCCCATGTACTGACAAACAGCATATTTGGACATTCAAGCTTTCAGTAGGACAGCGACGTTATTACATTTTGAACTGATCCTAAAATACATCGTAAAACATCAATATTGTATGGTTTAAACAGGATTTTGAACATGTCATTTGGAGCATTCAAGATCTGCAAACACTGCCTCTCTTTTGTTATTTTGACAAGTTTGTCCATTTTAATATTCTGCTAATTCAAATGAAGAAACAATATTTCCGTATGGAATTTGGGAAAAATGTTTTCACAAGTTCACAGAATAAATTATTTTACTTAAACACATAAGTAAAATGAGTAAATTCAGGTATTTTCTGTGGCTGCACATGCTGTAGAGGAGTTTGAGTCTTCACAATACAGCAAGAATTACTGTCAAGGCATTACATGTTTTTTCTTCACACTCTGAAGAAAGGATAAAGTATCTTGACTGCGGTCCATAAATCTGAATCTCGACTGGGACATATTCTGTGGCCGGTCCACTCATTAGGTGAAGAAAGACATGAGGAATAACAACGAAAGAGCTGGAATCCAGAATTCCGTGCAACGTTGTCTTACTGTTTGCTCTGTGTGGAAACCACGTCTGTGAGTCAGGGGACGTTCCATCATTGAGTCTAGACTGGAATGTTGTATATTTTCTAATTCAAATCTGCGGCGTCTGAATCAAATACTGTATTGCACTTCTGCCACACCTCAGATAACAATGGCGCAAATTGGGTTTGATTCAGAGTTAATAGAAATGATCAACACAATCGTTCACCTAAATCATTCATTTTAGATTGTAAAATCAACAGCAGTTAACAACGAAATCACTACTAAAAGTATTAAATAATGAAGCTCCATTCCATTGGGATTTCAGCAATATCATTCCTTTTATTCAGGTTACAGCTGTCAGATAAGAAAGGCGCGGCCTAATTCAGAGGTTAATAAGGTACCAAATGGAAAGGTTACTCAGCTAGCTTTGTGCTTATCATGGTAAGCCATGGCATTCTTTACATGTGTTACCGCATAAATGAGCCTCTTCAGACTGAAGTACGAGCAGTGCCTGTGCTCGGTGAACCAATGAACCTGCTATCAGCTGCACATTCTTGTCATTAGCGTAAGAGACATAAGCACCCGCTATGAACACACAGGACTGAAGAATACTCTTCATTTGAACCTGTTCTGGTAGAAGGTCCTTTGTAGGAGAATGGTGATATTTGGAAGAGAACAGTTTTTGAATGGTCCTTGAAAAAGTGCAGTTTGGAGGAATCTTTCTAGGGTTTCATTAACAACTCTCCTTTTGTGAAAAACGTATTTTCTTTCTGGGCAGAAGCAGAAGAACTTTAAAGCAATCTTTGGGGACCAATCTTAGATGTTATTTTTACATTGTTTATGAATAGGTGTGTGTGGTACTGCGAGTGTTCCTGATTATCCAGGGCGAGATTGAGACTGTCAGTTTGCTATTCAAAATACTGCACCTAAAAAGAAAAGCTAAACTAAACTAACAAAAACACTCGAATTGATGTTTAGATGTAAGTCTAACACTGGTTTCCTGTTTCAAGAGTGTTTGGTTTGCCTAAAACAGCAAGTCTATTGAGAGACCTGAGGTTGATGAGTTTAAGTCATTCAAAACTACAAAGCAAAAGTGCCAATCATTTTTTTATACATAATATACATTTAAGTATTTTACATAAATGGGCAATTCCAGCGTTATTGACATGGCATTCTGCGTTATGGATGTGAAAAGAAAATGCTCAGAGAATGAATTTGTCACGATTATATTGAACCATCAGTTTATATTTTACTAGACACTAGAGTCTAAACATAAAATACATCAGTCTATGAATAAATTCTCTATTTTAAAAAAGGGATATAAACATGCGTTATCGAAGTGACAAAAAAAGGACGCGTTGTGAAATAAAAAGCACACTCCTGAAGCAATAAAACCCAATGAATGGAGAAGGGATGCCTCTTTTTAGAACATAAAATGAAAAAGTCACTTTAAATTCATTTCCATGTGTCCATTTATGAGGAATATGTTGCATAATGGATGGGACAATCCTGAAAATGGTACTTAGCTGAAAAATCATGCACCAAAAATAAAACAAATGCTTTAAAAATTTAAAGATAGATCTCACATGGGTATTTGAGCCCCCAGATGTTCAAATCTGTGCTGTTACTATAGTAAAAACCGCTGGTAAAATCGTAATTTTTACTTGGTAAGGTTGACATTTTCACGGAATTGCTCAAACACATAAATACAAGTGAATTTTACATTCATGCTAAAAAATTTCACCACCTTGCGATTTTAAGGCTCTCTGCATTCTGAGCAGTTTTGAGATATTGAGCTTTAAAGTTTTTGCATTCCATAACAGTACATCACATAATGTAAATAAGACTATGTGAATAGCTTAATTTTGATAATCCAAGGTGATCAATTTGCTTTTCAGGTAAAGTCAAAGTACAGTATATTGTTTACAAATGTTTAAAAAACTGTTTTTCTAAAGTTTCATTTGTTTAAACAGGAACAGCATTTGCTTGTTCAAGCATTCTGAAAGCAATTGTGCTCTTAAAGTAAAGGTTAAAGGGACTGAACACATGCCAGCTAACATATGCTGGCAATCTAATCAGAGTGACATTCTGAACAAGGTTAGATTCAAACAAACAATAATTACAATGAGGTTGGCTGACATGGTAATAGAAGTCCAGTGTACATTCACTAAATGACAAGCAAATGTGAAGTCCTCATTAATATCTAAACCTCTTGAGCAGAACGCACATTCGCAACCAGTTCAGTGTTTCTTTTGCAGAACTTCGGGAGTCTGGAAACCATTTCTGGCCTCTATCTTCAGATAACAATGTAAGTACTACCCCTATGACACTTCCCAGAGAGCAGGTTTTCCCCAAACCACACAAAGACTCCATTCACAGTTGGAATGAAAATACAGATTCTGAGCAGATGCCATAAGCTCCGGTTAAAGGATGAAAAGACTTTGCTGTCGTTTTGGTGAGGGAAGTCCCTTAGGAGATGTCTTTGTATTAGGGTTGTCACGGTACCATAAAAATATCGTACGACACTATACTTTGCCAAATATCACGATACCAAGTAGTATCGCGATGATGTGCCATGTTCATAATTAAAATCTACAAAATTGACCAAAATTCCTTAATACATAGATCTAAATGAAACATGCTGTATTTAGTGAACTGCATTATACTGCACACCTACGATATTTGTAGTATTAACTGTAGTAATGCTACCAGTTGTAGCAAACACTGTAGTAGGCCTATACTATACTATTTACTGTGGTAAGTCTAAACACACTAGTATCTAGTAATTTTAGCAAAGTTTACCGTAGTAACTAAAGATTTTTTTAAACACTGGAACTAATTCAATCTGTGTGCAACAAATTGCATTTATTGCAATGCTTATAAGGAAAGTGTTAGGCTCACTTTAAATGTGACTAAAACGTCCAGTGGGTGGAGTCAATTTTTTTATTTCAGTGAATCATTAAACCAACTCGTTCAAAACAGCTGATTCATTCAAGAACGAAGCAAGTGTCTTGATTATTGATTCACTGAATACCTCCTCCGAATTGTTTAAAACACGAGCTGAATTCGCTCACTTGTTCACACATGCACTATTCCCTATATAGCGAATGCTAAATTGTCCTGCATATGGGGAAGAAGTGAATGAAAAGGAGTGAACAATTTCGAAACACTGACGTAATATATCCTGTGTCTGACAGTAATGGACATTCTTCATAACGCTTACACCTGTGTGGCTTTATGGATTGTTTTGTAAAATGGTAAAGTTCATTTTTACATTATTTGTCACGTTTATTGCTATTAGCTTTCAATAAAGAGAACAAAACAAATGTTTACAACGTTTAATTACTATTACATTTATTATGTTGAATCAAATTACTTAATATATTTAAACACTGCTATGTATACCATTCTTTTAATCTGTTTATTCTTAAAAAGTATAAATAACTGTCAAAAAGAACAAACACAAGTGTATAAACTAGTGGTGGGCATAGATTAATTTTTTTAATCTAGATTAAAACGGCTCATTTGAATTCTGCCGAATGCATTCAGAATATGTGTGCTACCCAAATAATGACTAAAAGTAAGTCTTTGAGAACGTGTTTCTCAAGCCAGGTGGCGCATTAGACCAGGGGCTTATCTCCTGTTTCCAAAAGGCATCACAAACTGCTTGAGAAAGCTGTTCTACTATGATAATTTGTGATGAAAAATAAATTCTGTTCAATAAGATGTACTTGTGTTTACTTCCGCATTAGCTAAGGGATGCTTTGCGTTTAGGGGGAACTTGAGACTGGAAGAGCTCCTACAGTACATTTACATTTAGTCATTTAGCAGACGCTTTTATCCAAAGCGACTTACAAAGAGTTAGGAAGCAACAAGCGATATGTCAATACATTAGGTGCCAATACAAAGTTACTGGTTTCAACTAAAGCTAGACCACTACCTGTTGAGAGAAAGTTTTTTTTTTTTTTTTTTAAACCAACTGTATGTAAACCAATTCCGTACAGTAAACGAATTCCACATTGCACAAGGTGCAAACAAGCTTAGTCTTGTCGAGGTTTCCATTGGGAAATTTCTTAAAAATAAATTTTCCCTGAAGCAAACCCGGCGGCTTCATAGCTGCATCCATGTTAGCACGTCATGTTTGATGTGGTCATTTCACAGTAACGTTATGTTGTGTTCAGACCAAACGCGAATGGCGCGTCAAGCGCGAGTGATTTACTTGTTAAGTCAATACAAAGAGGCGACAGAGCTACTTGCGGCGCGAATCGCGTGAATAAAGCCCTGATTATGACATGATGAGGCGGCGCGAATGACGCGAATCACTCCAGTTGAAAAATCTCGTTCTCGCCCACTACAGTGCAATTAAGCTATGTGTACATCCGCGCTAAAATATCAAGGTGAAAGTCATATAGCTTGCGTGGTATGGACCCAGCTCCCAACCCAACTTTGAGAATAGATTAACGGCGACTTTTTTTTTATCGCGCGATAAGAGTCTCACGTTAACGCAGCTCGTTAACGCCGATAACGGCCCACCAATAGTATAAACGTTCATTTGTGGAATTAACGGTCATTCTCCTCCAACTGATTCTAATCAGATGTATTTCGCGTTGTATCATGGGAAATATGAGTGATGTAAACTCAAAATCAGAATGCATTGTTGGTAAAAAAGTAATGAACAAATTTAGGGCATGAGTTGTTTACCCAGAATTCGGATAACGCTACAAAATGCCGGACACCCGGCACTATATACGAGATAGGGGCGAATTCAGGAGAAAAACACTGCAAAAAGACAGATGCAAGTGTTAAAATGAAGGTTAATGCGCATATGCAACAGTGCGGCACTAAGATACTACCGTTTAAAAAAGAGCGGCACTGCCGGAATTTTGAAGTGGTAGCATATCGTAGCACCAGTACATATCGTGCAACCCAACTCTGTATTGGCATCTTTTAAAGACGGTAAAATATAATCAAACTTCAGCAATTTTCAAGAGGAGGATGACATTTATGTTCAATGTGATATAGAGTTACATTTGCTGTCATTCAAATGCCGAGTTTAGAACTCAGAAATGTGTGACATCTTCGCAAAGACACACGCTTGTTTACACAATTTACCGCTTGTGGACTGTGGCCAGGATTTGTGTAGCATTAATGATGTCACACAGATGGTTGTGTGCTGGGGCCAAAGTAAACAGTGTGTAACTAAGGGCGAATATGTCACTGGACAATCGACCCCGGCTCATAGGACCCCCTGATGAATTGCCCATAATGCACTGCATATGGGAGCAATACAGCATAATTACAAAAAATGAGGATGCATCATTTCCTGGATTTGCACAGCGTTTGTCAGACACGAGCTCTGTCAAAACAGTCGGCCATTAATAGTGACAAATTGGTTATTGAATGTTTGCTAGAAGGTGGAAATCGGTCACACCTCGTTCGGTTTGGACGCAATTACATGTTATAGTAATAAATTACAGAAAATCGGAAAAGCGGTTAACGTTTGGCTGGTATGTGCTGAATCTAAACTGTCTGTACCAATATTTGAAAATAATTTTCTTCAGGGTTTTAGAATAAATACATATAGGCCTATATGACGATGGACTGGTCACCACTGTTCTGCGACAGAAATAGAGGGTGTAAAATACATCTGGACAAAAAAAGGACCAAAAATAACACCTTTTTAAAATGAAAAAATTGCAAGGACAGGTCGCGTCTAGTTTTATCTGCATGAGCCATGTGCGTACAGTCTTAAAAGGGGTTTTACCGGTAATGGACCTAATCTCCATCCACACACTGTAAACCTATTTTTGATTTATCTTATCTCTTTCTGTGGCTCTCTCAATCGGCCATGTGCACATTTGCCTGTGCCAGCTTTAAATGTTTATAAAGTAATAGTTAAGCCAAATATACAAAATTCTGTAATAATTTACCCAAATCATTTTAAATCTTTGTCTTTTGTTCTTCCAGAAAACACAATAGAAGATATTTTGAAGAATGTTGTTAACTGGCACCCTGCTTGCATTGGTTTTCGGTCCATACAGTAAGTGAGTGTTCGGCTACCAACGATCCTCAAATATCTTCTTGTGTGTTCTGCGTAAGAAAGAAAGTCATACAGGTTTGAAATAATAAGGAGGTGAGTAAATGATGACAGAATTTTCATTTTGGAGTGAAATATCACTTTAAGCTAAATAACATTATATTGCATGAGCATTGAATTTGCATTGCTTTTTTAAGTTCGTCTCTTTGGAAAATGACAGACACCATGCAACCCTATAGATGAACTATGGCTTTAGACCAAACCAACAGTTTAAAATAAAATGATCGGTGCCAACCGCTTAATGGGATTTGTTAGATGAATGCATGCCTGCTGGAATATGATTAAAAAGAGTGAATGTGGATGGACTTGATATCATAGTAGCCACTTTATCATCAACTTTATCTTGACTCGCCCTGTCCAAGAAAGTTCTCAGCGGACGTAAATTTCTGGAACCTTGATATTGGTGCGTTTTAATGTTAAAGTGCTTGTCTTAAAATAAACATGGTTATGGAGACTAGATTACTCTATATTATATCAGTACTTTGATGATTAATAATTCTTACACAACTTGCATTTTGCAGTGCACGCTGTTGACTAATAATTCTTTATATGTTCATACCTTTGAGGAAAGCAACACAAATGTTTCTAATTATAATTTAAAAGTAATGTTGTCTTAAACGGCATACAAAGCCTAAATAAATCTAAAGTTTTTAGAAAGCTAGTTCAAATATCACCCAGCATACACATTGCCACTATGAACTCTTCTATCTGTTCTCATGGAGATGAGTCCAAGCTTTTATTTAAGTAATCTAAATGCACGGGAGAAGTGCACTACTCCCAACAGCCATTGGGAGAGAGATCTTTTTATTTCAGGTCTTCGTTGAGTGGAGTATGCTGGGAATTTCAGCCAGGGTTCACTGCCAACTGGGTTAGAGTCTATAAGGCCTCACGACCCCAGCACAAAAGAGCAGCTAAACATGGGCTCCCAGCAACCAACCTTTCAGTCGTCTCTCTGATTTAACCCTGGCGGTCCCATCTCTCAGTCTTAATAATAAAATGTGCTCAATGCATCCTGCATGTTTGCACTGTTCGCATATATATATTGCAAAAGAGATGAAGCGTAATAATATGTTACTGCAACATTTATTCCTAATTATCCGGCTCACAAATTGTTGGATTAATATTATTTTAATGTATTGATATTAAACGTATAAAAACAACAAAAAATCTCCATCTACATAATATAATATGCGTGTTAAGTGTGTGTTGCAGTTCATTTCATTTTGAATGCATGTTGCAATTCAAATTGGCTTCTGACATGCAGCTCAGTTGAAGTTGACTGACGGGTGCTGTCTCGAGCTATAAATGAAGCAGTATGTCTATAGATGTTTGCATGAGCTGCTCAGGAAATGCCTGTGAGCTTGGAATTGCATGTGAAGCCCACACTGCCATAAATTAAAAAGGTCAAATGATTGTTACTGCGTATACACATCTGCTCTTACTCTTCATTTGACACAGACATTATTTTAAAGTAACGTAAACTTTTATGGCAAATTATCCATCAGTTTGTGTGAAAGTAACATGTATTTTTCCGTAAATGGGAGAATGCAATCAGACACACCATAACTGTCTGTAAATCCATGAGAATGCACCAAAGATCATCTTGTCTATAAAGGAAAGAAAATGTGATTATTAATATTAATAAAATAATACTTGATTACTGATTTAGAAATGTTAAATATTTATTTGTATTTTTTTATCTATGTTTTTGTTCTATTCGGGGTTCAATAACAAATTTTCATATTTTCAATATTGTCTCAGACATTTGGCACCATTTACACGTAGCATGTACCCAAGACGTGCCATTACTAAATACAATGTCATTTTCAAATTTATCCACTAGGGGGAGTTGGTCGTGTTTGCTTGTTCCTGGTTACAGTATGAATGTAGACATGACACTTTTTAGTGGGCATATTTATGTTTAAGAATCTCTTGTTTTTGTATGCTTTTGGTTTTATAGCTACAAATCTTCGGAAATGTTTTTTGTATTTATTTATGTACTATATTTTGAATATGTCTAATGCTTGTAACTTTTCTTCAGGCTTGGAATTGTCTGCAAGTCAAGGATGTGGACATGTAAACATGTAAACATAGACTGTGTACCAACATGGAATCTGTTCACACTGTTCCTCCCTTGGAACACTATTCCATAAGATATACGCAGCAAGTCGGGAATCATTAAGACCAATTTTAGCCATTGCTGACAGTGTTCTCTTCAGATTTACGGTTATTTAGTGCTACAATCCCCAACAGAGCACTTTATTACTGTAATCACAAGCTCTTCACTGCACATGCCAGAAAGCAGTGATTCATCCGGCCTTCTGATGTCTCTCTGCTCTGTTATGCATGTAAAAGATCGGCTTGCACACACAAGCTACTTTAGCTGACAGCTGCTATCGGTTCAGAGAGTTTAGTATGCGATGGCTCGGTCAGGTGTGACCATCTGTGTCCTCTAACCTTTGGTGAGTGCTAATGAGCGGGACGGTTGTGCGACTGCTCGAATTGGCCATTCAGGCCTGGTCCCACGGAACTTATCTCTGTGGGCCAAACATCTTGTGTTGAGTGCTTTCCTGGCAATGGGAGAAGAACATATGAAGGTGCATAAAGAGGAGATAGGGACACTTTCAATAGGGTCACTCCAAATGAAAGCGTGAAAACAAATTCCTTTATGGAAAATCCCCTTTCACGTTTTACTAAAGGGTATAATAGTCTGTAATTTAAATATTTATGATCACATGACCCTGTGTCACATCCTTTTGTCATTCAATTCTGTTGCAGGGACACTAAACCAACACAGGTCAATGGGTGCCAGCACAGTGTTGTTAAAAGTCACACAGGTTTGAAATAACAAGAGGATGAGTAAATGATGACAGATATTTGGGGGTAAACTATCACTCTAAGGGCCTCTGAAGGAACAAGGAGATGCGGTTACATGATTAATTTTAAGCATTGGTCGAATTTCTTTACATTAAGTCAATGTGAATACGTTCAACAGGGCTCTTGCTGTGACTCTGGCACGATTACATCATTAGCGAGAGCCACGTTAAGTGAGTTCAAGGTTGTTGGCTCACTCCATCACATTTTTGCGCTTGTCCTTCATGTGACTTTTTTAACTGCATTTAACAGACCCATAAAGCCATTACTGCTCCCTGTTCATTGACAACACAGACAAATATTTGCAAGACACGTCAAGGCAAGTGGAGCGTACAGTCAGGGGCCTTCAAAATCTGTGTCCAGCCTTTTCAGAAGTGACCCACTGGCCCCTTCAGACTGTAGATCATCGCTGACTGTGGACTGTCTGAGAAAAGAAAAGAGAAAGAGAGTGTATTCTCTGGCATATTTCAGATTCCAGCTTGACTCGAACGCTTCCCGCACATCAAAGATGTCGTGGGTTTTTTAAACTGACACTGACCTAGCAATAAACAGAAAGACGGTAGTCGTGACCTGACATCCTATTAATGTGCAATGTTATTCTGAGAGAGTTTCCTTGTGACCCGGAGAAACATCATTTTGGCTTCTGCTCTTGGCATAAATGGGCTGTTTGACATTAATCTTGAGCTGATACTTCGGTATTTAAATGGTTGGACTTCACACAAAAAAAACTTAAGGATAAATGTCCCCTGAGCTTCAGAACAAAAATTAAATAATGTATGTTCTGAGTATGACTTCAAAACATATATGTTGCACTTAAGTGTTGGACTTTGCAAATATGTTTTACAATATAACATTAGTGCATTGGGGAATATTGATAAAGGATATCTGGCCTATGTACTGTTAGCATTGAGAAATGAGAAATCCTATTTGAGTGCATTTAACAGAAATCTAAAAGTTCTTCCTTTGCTTGCCTGTTACCTGTTTCTTGGCATTCGACCTGCTTAAATCAAAACATCTCACTTCATCTCATTCTCCATCTCTGACCTGTTTTCTTAAAGTTCCTGACAATATTTATTTTTCTTTCCTGTAAGAGATTAATATATTTAAAGTGATGGTGCCCAGATTCAAACCTGGAAAATATGAAATCTATTCTGTGTTGTATTTCCTCTCACAGGATGTGATCTGTTTCATGTTTTGAAAGGATGTCAGATGGTTATTAAAAGAACAGATTTTCTTCATTGCAATATTTGACTTGTCTTTGACCCTTTACACTCTTAAATATAAAGGTGCTTCAAAAATGTATTCGATGCCATAGAAGAACCTTTTTTATCTAACATTCAACATCCACAGAACCTTTCAAAAAAGTTCTTTGTGGTGAACGAAAAGGTACATCAGGTTATAAAACAGTAAGAAAGAGATGGTTCTTAAACGTAATTTTTTTTTGAAAGGGTACTTAAATGTAGAAAGACCGTGGCTGGCTCTAAATCTTCAAAATTATTTTTAATTTGCGCCATTTACAATAATCTATGATGTTTACAATTATTTTAAACCCATTTTTTGGTAATGACCTTTATAATGTGAATCACAATTATTCACAATAAAGGAATTTAAATTCTTAAAAAAGGATTATTTTCTAAACTCGAAATTAAATAATCTTGAGATATCTTTATTTAAATAAATGCTTTTAATCTATTTTAAGTTTAAAATAAAATCCATTATTCACGTTTAGAAATTATTTTGTCGAAAAAGATATTATTTTTTTAGTGTTATATTATTTGTGAGATAATTAAAATAGTCTTATTTTGAAAATTGTCCCAAGAGTTATTTCCGTTTTTTGTAATTTAGCAAAATTTTATTACTAAATAGTGTATTCTCACTACCATAACCAGGTTACAAAAATGCTTAGTTTTGACACATTAAAGCAATTAAAACATAAACAAAACTTCCCTTTTATCAGACCGTGTGTAAACACATTGGCTCCAGCTAGTTTTGAGAGCCTGTCATTATTTTTTTACAAGTAACATAGTTACGCATCTGTGAAAACTAGGAAATGTTCCTGCTAACAAGCTCTAGTTCGGTAAACTGTCAGAAAACTAAGATCAACAAATACAAACCAGTTTGATTGCCTGACCCAAGGTCACGGGGTTATGCACCATGTGTTGGGTCGTTTGTGTTCAACCCCCCCCCCCTTTTCGCAAATTAGTTTTTATTTGTTTTTCATGCTAATAGACTTTGAGTATGTGACACAAACTATGATATAGTCTATAAAATAACATGTTCGACTATAACATCTTTTCTGAGTAACCACAGATGGTAATTTCACCTGGAGGCAACCTTCCTAATTAATCCAGGCTTGTATACCAATGTTCTTAACTTTTGTGGTTAGGCTTTCTATAACCAAATGTAATTTTCCTATCTCACCTATAGTTTCTATAAAATAAACTGGCCTATTAAGCCATATACCCAGCTCTATTTTTAAAAGCAATAATACTTCAGACATGTGATGCCTGATATATCACTTTTTAAACCACAAAACAAATACTAAGCTCCAAAGCAAAGATGTGTTGATCAGTCATGAAATGCACCGAGATGCATTGAGATGAATGGTTTTAAATCTCCAAAGTGTCCAAGGGCTTTATAGAAAGTGTCACAGTTTTGCAAAAAACATCCCAATATTCTTTCTGCGAGACAGAAAGAGTTGCTGCCCAATATCATGATGCAGAGGTCCTCTGAATTTTCTTGGGCTCAATTTCATAATCATTAATCTCTATCAAGTTTGCAAGGGTCTATAAATGTCTATAGCAATAAGACAGACGGCTCGGGGGGATAAAGCTGCTCTCAGCACACTGTTCACTAAAAACATTATTTATTTTCCCATTGATGTCCGTTATAGCATTTGTTACAGGGTTTTCACCCTTTGACCAGAAACAAAGCATGATTTCCTGGCTCAGCATTCTCTCTGGAAATGCATTAAAGTGCAGTGAAAGGTTGTATAATGCAGAGAATAATGCATGGGAGTGCTTTCAAACATTCTTTTGATTAACAGCTCTTGTGTTGGATTGTGTTGAAAAGGTCAGTTTTGCTCCGTCCCATTTCTGTCTATGGATTCCAGAATATAAAAAGTGAAAGCTCAACAACGATGATGATGGGTGGCCTTGGTTTATATTGTGAAACAAGGATTACAGAGTATCTCTTATACAATACAAACATACAAACAAATCAAGGTCAGAATGGTTCAGTTCAATCCTTCTTAATGGTGTGAAAACTCATAGATAACCACAGGAAGCATTTGATTGAAGTAATTGCTATTTCAGTAGCAGTTATCATAAAACAAACTTAATATAATAAATAGATCTCACTGTGTTTTTCTTCATGAAGGCTTTGTACGCATTTATAGGTGTTGACTGAAGATGAGGTAAAACGATTTTTATCTGAGTAATATTACCTGTGCTTATGTTATATTTGTTATATATAGGTTATCCAGTCGTCATAGCATTTACAAAAAGTTGCAAAACCATACAGATGAAAGAAATGTCTCTTAACACAAAGGTTGATCTGCACATTCCACGAATGGGGTCAATGTCTAGGTGGGGTAAGAGTGAAAACACAAGCAAAGCTATTGAATCATCTTGGTTTTAAGAAAGATTTCACAACAGAGCTTAAAGTGTCAAACATACGTCAAAATACTGTATGATGAGGCTGTTTAATAGAAATTTTGTCAACTGACTCACTTTTGCTTGACATTCTGTTTTCAACATGTTATAAAGACCCAGACGTTATGTGATAGCAGATTAAAAGGTTAATGGTTTGAAATGATGGTTTTCAAATGACACAGAACATGTGTCACAACATACGTCAATTTCCCCTGATGTCAGTGCACAACAATCAAAGTTTTATACAATAAATTACCTTTCAAAGAATGAGCGCAAATCTCTCTCTCTCTCTCTCATTACAGTTTGCGACCTCATCTCTTGCAGGCACCCTGGACATCCTTCAGCACAGGTTGACGCTGGCATTAGCTGGTTGGATGTCTTGTTCAACTTGACAGTACATGGGGCACCTGCCACATTACAGTAGTTGATGTTGACTTCATTCTGCACTGAGATCTGGATAATGTAGCAGTTGACACCCAGAGCACGGAAAAACACCATAAAACTACTAAATGATCTTCAAATATATTTAAAGTGATATGAAAAATTACAATGCATATTTTTTCATGAACTGTTGCAGCATTTATTGCAAATAGTTTATCAATGTGGGCCATTCCCTTTTTAAAATTGTTGACGGCCCTCATTATCTTTAGTTAAAATCTGGACATCCTTACTGTTATGACTATCCATCTTAAATGACTAATGTTACAACGCTTGGGTGGAGCATCTCTTAACTCCTCCCCTTCATCTGTCAGTCTGCTGCCAGTTCCATTTCAAAATGCAATGGCTGTTTTTATACATCCAATCAAATCGCAGAGAAAGAAGAAAGCCACGGCCAAAATTTTTTTTTCATTCACAATCCATTTCACTCTGAAATGCGTCAAAATACACAAGTAAAACGATTGCAACTTTAACGGTATATGTCCGAAATCGCATTCTGTAAAAGTATGTACTGAATTTGAATAAGTACCTACCTATCGGCTGCTAAAACGGTACGTTGTATAACTATGAGTGGGAATAGTATGAATACATTTCGGACATACTGTGTCCGCCATGTTTTATGGTCATGTGACCCGTATGCTCATTGACCTATGACGTATTAACAACAACTTATATGTGAACGTTGATAAAAGCATAATTAAGACACAGGAAATTAATTTATTGACACTTACATTGAAAACAGAAATCCGCCTTACAGTTTTCCACTGTATATTCATTTGATTTACTTTTGAAATTTGTCCGGTGCTCAGCCCCCGTGGCATCATGGGAAATAGAAGTGTCCATCTGATCCACACTCCTAAATCTTGGCGGAAGTAGTAGACCAACTGCGTATTTCTCACTTCTGTTTTTTGCACACTGAGGTTTCGGACATGGTCGCTTCTCAATATGCGTTCTTCAGCGGTCTTGAGGCATTCCAATACTCAAGAACACAAGAACATAGACACATTAAAGCCGGATGTGTTCTCGATATCAAGGATGCATCGAATGAAACCTTGCGTGCGTGCGGAACCTTTATGAAGTCCCAGAAGTCACTGCTGCGTGTCCATCCAAGTTCATGCTTCCGAGGCTGCCTCGCAAGACCGGTCTCCGCGAGAACACAAGTCAGTTCTTTGCGTTCTTGGAATTGAGAAAATCACACTATTCATGGCTCACTAGTCATTTTTGCCTACTATATAGTATGGAAGTGGGGATTTCATGGGCAGTAAGTATCAATATAAGTAAGTATCAATTTACAATTTGCTATACAATCGCTGCCCTCAGCAGTACGTGCTGATCCGGGCATTTTATGTTCCCACAGTGCCTCACATTCAAGGTAACATATATCAAGTTGTTTGAGTGTGCTATAGGGAAGCGTGTAAATGAATACGAGCACCACAAATATTTCATCGTGCCAATGTTTGTGTCTGTGGAACATAAAAGGCTGTTCACTTTTCATGCTACACTCCAGATGGGGCGAAGTTGCTGTGGTCAGTGGCTCTCTTCAAAAGTAAATATTTACACGTATGAAGATGTAATGCACACTGAAGGATTTAGGAGGGCGTTTGTCTCTATCACTTGTCAAGCTTTGACATTTTCAGGTGTTTACAGTAGGTTCGAAATGATCCATGCTTAATGATTTTTAGAGTAGGTGAGATCCTTAAAAAGTTTGTTGAACTCAAATGTGTTTATTGACTTTCTATTATTTTTCAGTTGGCACCTTCATAATATGTTTGGGTGAACACAAAGCCTCTGATTATTGCTTCTATTTACAAAAATCAAATGGGGCCGAATGGTTTGACAAATCATGTGCGTGTACATTGACCTGCATGGTATGCACAGAGGAAGCGTGCACCGACAGTTACACATGCAAAGATATGTGGATGTACTTCCACAGATTCTGCTCAAAGCTGGCATGAAAAGAAAGATAAGGTGAGCATTTTCTTCTTCATCGCTCTGCTGTCAGTGAGCAGAACCTGATGTGCTGCTTGAATTGTGTACATTTTTTGGCTGCCCGGGCTGCTGTACCATTATTGGATTACGTAGGTGACAGAATTGACAAAACCCCGTCCTGTCTTCTGTGAGGTCTGCGATGCCTAATGATGCACTCACGAGACAGAAACGGTCTTTATCAGACTCTTTCCTTTCAACGTTCATGTCATGAGGATATGAGTGTAGACGGACCTTTACTTTTATGGCAGTGTGAGAGGGTCTTGGAGTCCCAATGCGTCATCCATGTGCTCATAACAAAGCAGATGTTCTGAGTAACTGTGTGCTTATTGAATGATGCCGATCATAGCCTAACCAGAAGACCCTTGAGTTGCATTTTAATGACCAAGTTATGAACAGTTCCAGGGTTACGGACGTGACATTTTGCGTAATGGACTTGACATAAAAAACGCTCAGAAAATGGAATTGTTACAAATATGTATAATACCTTCTCTATATTGATCCATCTGTGTATATTTTACTAAACCCTTGTCAATAGAGTCAGAAAAGCATCAGTCTATGAAAAAATTTGCTTTTGAAAAAAAGGGAAATGGCTTGTAGATATGATAAAAAGGACACGTTTTTGGGAGACAATTTTTTTTAAGACTACTTTGAATTATGAAACACAAACCTGAAGTAATAAACCCAATGAATGGAGAAGGGATGAGTCTTTATAGTACAAAAAATAGTTACTTTATTTAAATATTCATGTGTCCATTTATGAGGAACCATTAAGGATGGCACTGACTATGAAAAACCATCATGTGCTTTTATAACTTGAGACCTCACATGGGTATCTGAACCACCAGATGTTGATATCTGTGCTGTTAGCATGGTAAAAAACGTTTTTTTCATGGTCAGGTTGACATTTTCACGGAATTGCCAATTGCGCAAATGTGTCATGAATCTCAGGGGGAGACATGATATTGGGAACCCAATTGCAGGCAGACACAGACGGTAGAGGTAACAGGGCTGTTTATTTGACAAAGAACAAAAGGACAAAACAAAACCCACGATGGGGATAAAACAAGACAGGATACCTTTTACAGAAAACAAGAACACGGACTAACTAAACTAAGAAAACAAAACACTTGAAACAAATACTAAACTAACACTTACTTTGACAAGGTAAGGCGATGACATGAATACAGCTCACAAAGTATGACAAGGGGTACAGGTACAATGCACAATCACAGGACGATGAAACATGAGGACTCTTTATAGGGACCAAACACAGGGTAATTAACAAGAAACAGGTGCTGGGGATTAAACACTCAGGGAAAGCTGACGAGGGGGCGGGGCCAAAGACGACACACAAAACCATCAGGCAATGCCATGGCTCCAATTGTGACAGGAATACAACATGACATGATAGGAACGATGACAAAGTGTCTCTGCGCATGTTCGATCTGATATTCAGAAGGATAACATCTAATTTGGAGGATTATAAAAGCATAAAACTATTACAGGATGATGTCATGAGCCTATAAAATGTCAATAATTCAAGGCTGAAAATCCACTACAGATGGTGGTGTGTTTGGAAAGGTAGCATAACCAAAGGCAAGCATGTAAGCCAATGAGAAATAAGGTAAGGATATAGCAGAGATAGCATCTTACGATGTCAAACCCATGTGTGATCTAGGTGATTCTACACAGGATAACCATATAAACAGTTTTTGATTTGGAGGAAGATGGGTGTCAGACGGTGATCCAAGACTGCTTCGTGTTGCTACGACTAGAAGATCATAGTACTGTGGTGGTGATGTGGATAAGTGACAGACCTCCACCCATCACGCATGGGGATATGAGCATTCTAATTAATGGATAAATCATTTAATCTGAGAAATCTGATGAATGGAACTGTGTCAAACCACAAAGGTACAGCAGATGTCCCTTTGCACTGTAAAAATGGGCAGAGATATAATTTTTGGGTTAAAATTGTTTTTCATGCTCATGTTAACAATACATATTGTTTTTTCCAGTGAATTAATACATACCTTATACTGGACTATATCAAATTTGTGTTAAATTACAGATTAAGAAAATACACTTAAAATATAATGTAATGTTACGCTAAAACTTGTTTATTTGTTGCTGATTGGTAATATTAGTTTTGGGAAGAAATTGATACTGTATGTAGACACAATTCTTGTTTACAAACCCATTTCAGACCTTTAATTATAATCTCAGATTAAACAGTTTTGAAGGTCATGAGAAACATAAATTCAGTCAGGGGTCCCAACGTGTCTCTGGTGGTTCAGTGTATTCCCCTGTCCATGGGTTAAGGAATGGGAAATGTGTGTTGACCTAAGGGTGGGGGTCAAATGAGGTATGGTCCAGATTCTTTGTAAACACTCTTATGAGGTGCAGCTCCTCCCGTGGCCTGCGGAGATAAGAGACCAGCAGCAGCAAACACTTGTTTTAGAGCAGCCTTGATCAGACAGATTACAAGCACTAACATAGTTGAGAACTTAAACATTTCTGGCTTCGAATGGACAATTAGCTCAGACATCATTCATCAGCTAGCACATGGGATGAAGCACACATAGACAGCAGAGCTGTGGGGAGTCAGATCATCTGTAAAAGTTTGTTTTGGGTTCATGTCAAATTTCATTGTGGCAGAAATCTGCAGTGAAGGTCAGGATTGTAGTTTAGCTTTATTTGGTTTGTCTGTAAACCTGTTAATGGCAAATAGCTTGCTTTATATTAAAACTCCTTGCCGCAAACATGCAACTTTTTTCAGCCTTAGAACTGTAATTGTTTTCTCTCTCTCTTTCCCTCCCTCTTCACAATCACACATAAAAACTCATAAACGCAAGTTAACTCTGAACACTATATATTTTCTTATTTGTTAAATGGTTAAAACAATAGCAATTATATCATAATGCTATTATAAAAACCCAAAAATGAATATACATTAATGTTAATTATTTCATATGACAGAGTATATGTGAGAAAGCCAAACTTTAAAAAAAGGAGTTCAGTCCATAAATGTACTCTAGTGTCAATTTCTGGCACATTTAGTGATAATGAAGGCGATGCCCTCACTTCCATTTCCTTGTGACATCACATGTCTCTGGACGCGTTAATCAACACTTTAAACATAGACGTGTCATGTAGCGTTTGATTGACGGGCACAAGAGCGTACGTTCCATAATCTTGACGTGAACTTAACTGTCAGTGAGGAAGACAGACTGTTGCTTTGACATAACCAGACCTCAGTATGTTTTGTTGCGTGTGCCCGAGAGAACCTGTCTGAGAGGAGAGCCGTCTACAGAGGGTTTTTAGCCTAATAGCCGCTGGTGTCATTCCTTCAGCAGTTCAGTTCATGACATCATATCAGTCGGCATGTGCCACACCGGGCTGTTTAAAAAATCAATCAAACCGTCTGTCTCAAAGAATTAGATTACGTGCGAGTTACGTAGCAGACTAAACACGTCCTTTCTTCCATAGAAATGTGACAGTATGCCTCTCTCTCTTTTATTCTTTCCCTGCATTATATTTTTACAAAACAATTGTTGGACTGAATTTCCACTTGTGGACACTTGTGCGTCTGTGAGCATTCTCGATGGTTGCATGGTCACAACAAAACATTCCTCCCGCCTTAACTTTCAGTATTCACCATTGAAATGCCACTTTCTCAATTGGATGCGTTGAGTTCGCCAGACCTGATAATGCTATCAAATGAGATGTTGAGAGCGTTTAGTGTGACAGATTTGAATAAGGCCGAGGCGGGCCTTGCAGCCCCCCTTGGGGACCCAGTGAAATGAGAGGCCTCGCTCATGGATGGGATGAACTGGTCTATTGAAACTGGAAGAATGCGACTGTGTGACATATTAGTTCTTGGTAATTATCCATTGAAATGCGTTGGCATTGATTCAGCTCTATCATTGAGAGAAAAGCCCCTGTGAGCAAATGTTTTGCCAAACCTTAGCCGCTGCAGGGTTAGGACAATATAGAGCTCATCGCTTTGTAATTCATTCCAACTGTCATTATTATTTTTGCCGCTTTTGAAATGGCTTCTTATCTTGCTGGCTGAATGCACAGTTTTTAAAAGTTACATGGAATAAGGTTATGCGGGTCATTTTTTATGATGCTTTAAAAGCTTTTTTTTATGAACATTGATGACCTTTACCATTACAAGCATTTTTGGTGTGTTCTGTGGCGCTGGCTTTAAAAGCAATATTTTATTAATTTTGTCAGAAATATGACTAGATCTGTCTGTGCTCAATGATGAAAACTTCAGGATCCCGTGCAGTTCAAACCAGCGGCACACATAAATTTGTTGTGTCGCTGCGTGCTCTGTGTTTACATTCCAGGAACGACTTTGGTGCGTAGATTACACAAATCAATTATGACGGTGTAAATATCCCCAGCTTGTGCATTTCCATGAAAACTTGAGGAAACGCCAAAATCGCATACTGTTCATCATGCTGGTCTTTGAAGTGCTGACATATAGTACTGCACGTAAACATGTTCTGAGCCCCACAATGAGAGCCTTAAGTTTTAGTTCGTGTTCTCTAAACTGTGTTTCGTCATTACATGTTATCGTTGCAGTTCAAAAAAATTCAGTACAGGCGTCTCTAGTTTTGATGGGGACAGGGTGGAGGGGTGGGCGTATGGCAAAGCAAGATGAAATGTTTACTCATGCTTTTAATGTAAGGACTGGCTCATGGTTATTCTGGGCTTGTTATCTCGGAGAAAAACTGCGAGGAGGAGGGTGGTCATAAGGATAACAGCATTGTGTTGTTGCCTTCATAGTTTGTGTACCAAGGAGAGTTTAGTCTATCTTCCAGGCAGGTTGCCATAGTAGGTGGTGAGAAAAACGCACAGGGGGCTTTAATTGGAACTTGACCTTTGACCTCCAATCTCCATGCATAGCATCCCGCCAACTGCTGGGTTGCGTTTGAGACAAGGTCTTTGTTTTTGTCTTACAATAGTTGAAAGTTGGATTCTGGGTTGGAAAACCGGGTCCAAGATCGGTGTAAATGACAAGCTGTTTCCTCTGGTGAAGTAGCTCCTCCATCAGGCCAGTGCTGGATTTCGTTTTTGTTTTTGTGAAAACAAGAGGGAGATGCTGTGAATTGCAGGCTTGTGTTTTGGATGAGAGCAGAGTTTCACAATGTCACATTCCAGGGGCCATTTCAGACACTTTCTTTTGGGGGGTTGAAAATGAAGTCGAAGAGAATAACTGTTTGCAGTGTTTCTCATTGTTGTCCAACTAAGAGACATTCGACATTAAAGGGATGGTTCACTCAAAATGGAAGAATTCTGTCTTTATTTATTCTCCCTCATGTCTTTCCAAACCTGAATTTGACTCTCTCTTCGATGGAACACAAAAGCAGATATTTAAAAAAATGTCTCAGTGGTTTTCTGTCCATACAATAGATGTCAGTCTATGTCAAGGATGTTTGGATATCAGTGTTCTTCAAAATATCGTCTTTTGTGTTCTGCAGTCATACAGGTTTGGAATGACATGGCGGTGAGTAAATGGTGTTGGCAAACTCCTATTAATGCAATTGTGTAATGTAAGGGAGTATAAATGTAAGGTAGTATATACTCTATATATATATATTTATTCATTGAAGTAAAGTGAATAATAGATCAAATGTTGGTTACTATGGTCTACTACAGAGATGCAGGCTCAGAAAGTTGAAATGAAAGTAAAATGATCCTCAAGCTCTGAGAACATCCTCTGTGCTGGGGTCCCACTATGCTTCACTTTCCTTTCCTTTTCTCTCTCTCTCTCTCTCTCTCTCTCTCTCTCTCTCTCTCTCTCTCTCTCTCTCTCTCTCTCTCTCTCTCTCTCTCTCTCTCTCTCTCTCTCTCTCTCTCTCTCTCTCTCTCTCTCTCACACACACACACTCAGACACACACTCAGACACACACTCAGACACACACATTCCTCTCCAGTCAATGTGAGGGGCAGGCTCAGAGCATGCTAGAAACCCAGAGCAAAGTCATTGAGTCGCTTGGTCACACACAACAGAGTAAGAGAGAGAGCGCGCGCCAGGGGAGGTCTGACAACAAGCTCTTGACTACATCTTCATGGACCCTGTCTTGCTTTCTTCATAACTGCACAGCTGCATTTTACATGCATGCGTTCCCAGCGCAACCCACATGTGAAGTTTCTCAAGACATCAGCTTTTCCCCAGAAGACCGACTCTTTATTAAATCTTTACAGGACAGGAAGTGTTTGGTGAGTGACAACATCAATGATGACCTCCAGGCATCCTCTTCCCCAACAGTCCTGTGTGGACATGTTCAGCACGTGCCCCAGGGCGCCTAGACATCTCTGCTCATTCTGATCCACCTGATCTTGGAATTAAGGGAAAGAGCGCCAAAGACCCCTTGAACGAACTTGACCTGCTGCTTTGATATTAGTGACCGTATCTCAGCTCGTGCCATGCGGTGGAGTTGGTTCTTCTGCCGCTGTGCGTCTCTGGCAGCATTGCTGGTGGTGGCAGACTGCGCAGGGGGTGAGCAGAAAAGAGGAGCTGAAGAGGGAACACGAAGCTCCACGGCCAAAACAGGCACTAACGGCAGCGGTCGGAAATATCATCGGCTCCAACACGGACAGTGCAGCTACACTTTTATTCTTCCAGAAAGTGACGGAAGCACCGGGACTCCTTGTCGAGAGTTTAAAGCGGGCGCTCAGTACAATGCAAACGCTCTGCAGCGGGACTCTCCTCAGCCTGAGACGGACTTCTCCAACCAGAAGATCCAGCAGCTGGAACATGTCATGGAGAACTACACACAGTGGTTGCAAAAGGTAATTTCAAGTTGTGCAACGGATAATCACGCAATTATCAGCTTGTAGTTTTGTAAGCCGAGAGCTGCTAAGGGACAGCTGTTCCCAGATCCAGTAGAGCGAAGAGATTAAAAGAAATGTTTTCAATTCTGAACTGAAGTTCAAAGCTCGGTATGTGAAAACTGTTTATCTGTCTTTAGCTGACAAGGATCAGCGCTTTTCCTGTTTTCTGTGGATTTTCACTGCTCTGCTGTTATGTGTGATTGTTTACGCAGCTGTGATGCTTTTGACTGTATTTCTAGGACGATATTGCGGTTGTTGCTTCGGCAAGTTACAAGTTTGCATAAGTGAACAAGACAAAATCTTTACAGACCTGTGTTATTTTAAGAATGACCTTCACCACTTTAGCTGTCAGAGACCAAATATTCGTGACCATAGATCTCTCTGTTCAGGTTGTGTGTGCTTTTGTAACTCGCGTCGCTCAACGTATCTACTGGCAGGGGTGTCTCACTCCATTGCCTAGGTGATTTTGCAGATGTTCAGGTGGACTCCACACGTCGCGTCGATGGCAGTTTGTCAGTCACCCAGATGGTAATCGGGTGCGGTGTCTCTTTAATGACAGGAAGTAAGACAGACCCCTGGGAGTGCTTGAAGGAAGAGCACAGGAGATCTGTCCTCCGATTATGGGCTAAACTTTAACTCTCCTGGCAGATAAAAAATCACTTTTTTCCGAAAAAAGTACCTGTTGACTGAAGATTTTCTTTAGTACCTGTTGACTGAAGATTTTCTTGCTTCAATAAGATATTTTCAACAAATTTAAATCATGTTTGGATAACATGGATCATCAGGTTTTGCTTTAACCAAATTATAAGACACTTGGAATGTCAAATAAAGTTACAGCTGCTTTGTAACAATGAAAATTATAAAACACACTATATAAATATATTTGAGTTGAGATAAAATGTTTTAATGAACAAAATGTAAAATGCTAGAAAGAACCACTTTTTACTAATGTGCTGAGTTTTTATATAAACTATATGTATTTTTTTGAATGGCAAATCTGTTGAAATGAGCACATATAGTACTTCACATTTGTATGATATTTATTACTATTACACTAAAGTTTATTACAGAAATGGGTTATAAAGATTATTTAAGTGACTTGATATTTTCATTTTGCATTTTTCTAGAATTATTCAAAATTTGTTTCTTAATAATCGGCAACAATAATTATAATAGTTTGTACATTACTGGTCAGTCAGTCAAAGTTGTTAATGATAATTGCTCCCCAAACAGAAAAAAACTAGCCTACAGAAACCCCCAATGGGATTTGGTAATAAAAACAATCCTAAAGTTGAAACTTACACTTGCCAAACTGGACAAAATCATAGCCATTTAAAACACAGTTTTTATCAATATTGTGATCTTGGTTCTTAATGTAAAATAAATCACTGCAAACCATCTGTTTATTTACATAACCTGTAAAAATGTGGATTACATACAGGTTTTAGAATATATTGTCCGTAACATTGTCATCAACTGTTCGCACAGATTTTACAAACTTTTTACAATGTTTGTACCACTTTTAGAAGTTTAAGGCCAATGTATCATTTACATGTTAACTAAAAGTTATTTTTAATAGCCTTTGAAGTTTAACATGTTTGAGTTTGATTAAAGAATCCCCTAAATAGAAAATATTTGAATGTTACTTTACAATGTAATAGGGGTCCCTGTACTTCAAAAAATATAATCCAGCATGGTGTTTTAAGGCACGGAACATGACTGCAATGTGACCGGTATGATAATTAATCTTAAACCTTCCTTCCAAATGTTCTGATCCCACACGCCATTCTCAACATTTCCATTTTTTTCATTATGCGTATTCGTCCGTGAATTTTTTGATGGATTGGTATTCGTAGACACATGCGTGATCCTTTTTTAAAGGAAAGCAAAATCACTTTTGGCTCCATTTTAGACAAGTGTTAGAGCTGCTGAAATAATATTTTGGTGCAACGACTATAAACAAAAAGCAAGAGAAAGAAAAATAATAATCTTTATTGAACGTTTACCAGGACTTGCATACTATCAAAAGAGGGAGTCTGTCAGAGTTTGCCAAATAGGAAATTTGGCGGTGTATGCAGTCTGAATTCTACACCAGTGAGTAACCGGCTTATCATAAAATATACTGAAAGTAGGAGTATAAAAACATCTACTTACATTAGTAATGCCACTATTCCTGCTCACTCATATAAAACTTTGACCTTGACCATTTTCTATTCTTGTAAGCTAACGGGGAAAAATATACCTGCACAGTGTTCATTTGAATAAATGATATTCGTCAGAAAAGGGTTGTCCCATTCGGTAGCTCATACTTTAGGACTCAATTCGTATTATTTTATATTTAAAATTAATCGGTACCACAAGAAAACCTTGCCTTAATAAAATGAGCTATATATTACGCAGTGCTAATTCAGTCTAATTGTTCGAGAGCAACATGAGGATGCAGTTAACATATTTCATCGGACAGAAGATTAAGTGTCATGGTCTGGTCTATCTGTCTTAATCAAGCGAGCCGTGACTGTGGAGTAATTCTTAATACCTTTCAAGCCGTACACTGATGAAAGACTGCAGATAGTGACCTGTCTGTTGCTGGAGGTGCGGAGGGGTCTGTGTGGGGTCGAGTCTGACCAGGCGATGCGTTCCCTGTGGAATTCTGCTTGAGCAGGTCCCGATAACATTCTTGTCCAGTCAAAGGTGGCTTCTGTTTGTCCAAGGATTATCCCAAGAGCAGGCATGGTCCATAAGAGGTAGAATGTTGTGGATTGACGGTGGTCATTTGGTAAAGGAAACTGTCCACTTATGGATATGGCTGGCAAAACACTTCTAATCTTAAACATGGAGTCATGATAAAAGTCTGCTATCTGGTGTTTTGAGGAATAGTTAATCCGAAAAAATTATAAAAAAATATTATTAATATTTTTTTTATTAAATTGATATTATTATTAATATTTTTAGTGAAGATCATCCTGCTTGCTTATTTTACAATTTTTAAAGTAAATCAATTCTATTCTTTAAAAAAATCATCAAGGCACCAAGGTGACAGAATTCGTATTTTGGGTACATAAGTCCTTTATTGAATAGATTTTTTTCATGTATTAGATTAGTTTAGTGCAAATAAGGTTTTTAAAACACTCCTTCGGATACCTTATCACATTATAAGCCTAAATGTTCTTTCAGAGACTATTAAAGTTTGACTTTGTCTAAAGCCGAAGGAATTCAGTTCCGTCAGCAGGGCTTGGCCTGAGGTCCATTTTGGGTTGATCTCAAGCTTCTACCAGTGACATGTGGGAGTTCTCAAGGGAGTAGAAGTGATAGATCTTCACACTTCTTGTGTTCAAAGAAAACCTTCTTCAGTCTCATGTTTCTGCGGATGGTGCCTCTTGCCAAGCGGCACTTTAGATTTAAAAGCACATACGTCCGAACCTTGGCCCTGTGAAATTCTCATTGTTCTGCTTCACCCTCGGCATGGCTAGCGGTGACTAGATGAAAACGGAGAGGTTAATCTCGGTGCTTAAAGACAAACGCCGTGGTTTTCCTCCACTGAGGGCATTTATGAAGACTGGACCATCGCACGACCACACAGCATGTCTAAGAAGCCAAAAGCTGGACTGGGCTATTTTAGAGATGACTTTCTTTCTATCAAAGTTTGTTTTTGCTGATGGAAACGGCCAAAACCAACAAGCTAGATGAAGTGAAGTGAAATTACGCTTGGCGGACTAAACAGCTCTTCCTTCCTGTTTCATAGCTTTTACACGCACCAGAACAGCGCTCCATTTATCAAGGCACCACATTAGATTCAGTGTCCCTTCTTCAGATTCAATTCTTGCACAATGTAAACGCAATGCTGCACTTAAGCATGTGAGGGAAATAACAAAACATTCTCAACTGTCACCATCTTTCAGAGCGAATGAGGAAACTGCAGCCCACGCTGAACGTTTAGCACAATGCAAGGGTCGTGTGGTTGATTTTGATAAACCATGCTACCCGCTTTGAAAGTCATTTTCCTGAAACGTCATGTCATCTGGGTCTTTAAGCTAACTCTGGCATGTCTGTTTGATATAGGACAGAGAAAACTCATGAAATCAATACCCCGCTCACAAAACCCAAGTGAATAGGTCGCTTAATGTCATCTTAATTTTGTAAACAAACCAAATCTCCTCAACCATATTGTAGGCAGCATTATGTAGTTATGAGGTCAGATTTCCATCCGTGACTCATGAATCTTCAACGAGCTTTTAAGATTAATGTGAGTAGAATTTTTATTTTTTGGGCTTTTCACTTTTCTCACTTTTGGGAACGCCTAGGGCCGAAGTATTATGGGTCCCGCACAAAAACTGAGAATATTCAAATGTATATTTTGGCATTCTTGTTGCCCTAGAGTATTTTAATATTTTAAATCTCGGTGTTACTGTTGGCATTAAATATATATCCCCTTCATTTTCTATTACACTGTGGCAACGCATGCAGTTTTCCAAATCGCTAAACAATGATCAGGATTGCTGAAATTAATATAAACAAAGATGATTGTTTTGGACAGGAAACGGAGAGGAACATTATTTTTAAACCTGAGCTTTTACTTTTCTTACTGCATGTGACGGATGAGCCTAATTTTACAATAGGCCCATTTTTTTGGCTTTGTTAAGGATTTTTCACTTATTTTGGGATTTATTAATGCTGCGTGTGGAAATGTGGAATGTAGTTACTACTAATGTGCATATAGTCCGTTTTTTTCTATGCCTTGTAATGTTAATGTTAATCCAGGTATCAGTAAAATCTAACATTCTTCATAAATTGCTAACATTCTTCTAAATATCTTTCTTTAGCTCAATTCGGACCAGACTAGTTTTACCACAGGAGGTGTGAGAAATTTGTGTTTCTCATACGTACTCGGTCATTTTAATAGACTTAATGACAAAGTTCATCATCCACATGTTGTTTTGAATGACATTTTCCACATTTCTTCTTCTTTTGAAGTTTGGCGATTGGCGAACCAACTTCGCCTATTTCTTCCGCTTTACGAGACTGCTGGTGAACAATCCCCCCAGATGGCAGAAAGTTAGAAAAACAAAGCGTTGTAAAATCAAAGACGTTGTGTGGGAACAGCTGTAACTCAGACGTCGTTTAGAAAACTAGTTACTGGTTTGGAACAAATTGAGGTTGTGTAATTCACGACAGAATTTTCATTTTGGGGTGGGTATAGAATAATCTTAGTCTACATGTCTCTGCAAATGTAAAACTATAGGCCTACTGTTGAATTTGAACATGGCTTATATTCTCTTCTTCGTGAAAACTATCTGACACTACTGAACTCCAGAAAAAAAGCAGAACTCTGTGGGATGTGCTTACAGTGTGTGCTTCTTCTGAGCGAGCTCCCAGTGCGGACGTCCCACGTAGCCTTCACAATGTCTTCACTTTCCATCATCCCAGCGAGAATGAGGTTTTCAAGAACGATGTTTCAGTTTATCCAGAGTTTACCTTCATCAACTTTTCCATGAAATCAAATCAAAACATCAGATGTTAGGATGACAGAAAGCTATGATTGACTCCAAACGCCAAAATGAAAACTAATGAACAATAATGTTAACGCCCCTGTGGGAAAACAAGTCAAGAACGAACAGGAAATATAAAATGTGTGTGTGTGTGTCTGTGTGTTTTAAATTGTGTGGGGCAAAGGATTTAGATGATTTATATTTTCCTCCCATCTTATCATTCTCACATTACAGTTTTTGTAACACTTGCACTGTGTCTGAGCCGCAGGTCTTCTTCTTACTAGATACAACCGTGCCAGAACTTAGGGAGTAGTTTGTTTTATCTGTGTTTTCTATCAGTGTCTGATATTCTTGATGTTCTGCGCAGTGAGGTTATGCACACAGAAAGTTAACTGACGACAATCTTACATTACGATCAGCATTAAAAAGATCTAATGGTCTGTGTACGATTAACCTTGGAAACAAGTGCACAAGGCATAGAGGGTGTTTAAAAGGGCAATTGGTGCAAGGCCTTTTCTTCAAATATTGGTTTTATTGGGATACTTCCAATTCAAAGAAGAAAGTCTCATGCAATACTAGTTAAAATGAACAATTGTTAAAGCACAAATACAAGCAATTGTACTCTCCATAAGTTGCCTGCAGTTGGATATTATGAGTTTACTGTATAGTTTAGTGGTTTCCGGCCGCAAATTGTGTGACAACCACAACCCCATATGAACCAGCCCATCACCCTCGACGGGATAGTCCAAACCCTGGCCAGCCTCACACTTGCCTTTTTCTGGGCCCATATCCAGGCTTCTCACATTCCACCCCATACCTGTTTAAGAAGGGCTGCGTATAATTGCTAAAGACGGAGATGTAGCAACTCACAACCCCCACCTTCTCCCTCCCTCTCATCTATTTGAAAGCAACTTGAACTGCTGGGTTAATAGTAGCAGGTTAAAGATCATTCCCCATTATACTATGGGAGGTGGAAAATGACTGCGGCTTCAGTAAGTAGGCACTGTTTGTAATTTACCTCCAATTACTCACGTGATGTAGACATTTTAAAGGATTGATGTTGACGAGAAATGCAATACTACAGGTAAGAGGTTTGACTCCGTCACTGTCGCAACACGTTCACGGTTTGATTGTAGTCACTGAGGACAAAAAGATAAAAACAATAAAGCTTCTGTATGGGATTTTGCAAAACAAAGTTCACTAAGAATGGATTTAGAAAATGTGTAATACAGTTATTTTTATTAAGGAAATGGGCAAAACTTCTAAACAGCCATTGTATTTCCAGTGCATGCTAGACAACACAATCTCACGGGAATCAATAAATATTTTTATGAAGCTTAGTCGTGTAAATTGTAATCTTATTTTTTTGTCTGTTTAAGTGTGATTTGCTGTTGTGACTTTGAGGTTTGGGGGCGGGGCTAGGTGAGGGGCTTCAGTATTGCTTTTTCCTAATAATAGTATGTTTTTGAACAATTCACATTGTGTGAATTCATACAAATTAGCCAACTCGTGAAATAGTTACGAATTCTTGTGAAATCAGGTTGTGATACAATTTTCATATAGGTGTTTAATGTGATGTTAGGTGGCTTCAGTGGCCTCAATACACTGATACTTGTTCAAAGAGCCAATCCACCAACACTTTATGGCTACGGGTCATGTTGCTGTACGGTTGCTAGGGGTTCCCTGAAATAGATGGTTGTTTTAGAGGCAAGGCACGTCATTACATTTCGCAGAAACTTACAAAGACAAAATGTTTTCTCTCTAGAATAACACGCACTGATGAATCATACACAATAAGGACACGAAAATGCATCATGAAAGTTCACTAAATCCGGCCAGTTTTGATTTCACGTCGACGTCAAAACCACACAATCAAAAGTCCAGAAAAAACAGATTTATTTAGGTTTCTCAAATTCAAGTCTGAAGTCAGCGCAGATGAAGGATTTTTAAGAACACAGATGGGCAGGAAGCCACATCTCGTACTGCACTCCTCTTTAAAATGTATGAGTGAAGTGCATTACTGAGTGAAGTGTGTTTGTGAATGGATCTCTGGCTAGTGTCTGATCTTCTGCGTGACAACCGTGTATCATTAACAGATCTGTTTCTCGTGTGAGAGGTGGGAATATTGCCACACTAATAGCTGTTTGAGAGCTTGCGTGGCTAGATGGGCCTTAATAGTTTTTTCATATACAAGATATTTATGAACTTGTCTACCAATGCAAAGGTCTTTCTCTTTTTTTTCCGACGTCTCCTCCTTTCTCTCACTCCCTCACGCTTTCCTCCCATCAGTCTATTTTTATATCCCTGTTTTTCCTCCTCTGCTTGGCCACAAAACAACTTGCACAGACACAAAAGGGGGCTCTAAATTGTACAGTGTTGAATGGTATGACAACACAATGCCACAAACAGGCTTGTCTGTTCCGAGCTGCTCACGGAAAGTTCAGAGAGGATTACTTGTGAGGGGGGCTGCGGGACACGGATTCTACAGACTCTCTATCCAACTTTTCTTCTTGTCATTAGAAAGTTGGTTAAACAGGGACTGGAAAGTGTATTAAAAAAGTGTTTAAATTATGAAGCATTACCGCATTTGACAGCCTTTATTGTGTCACATAATTTTACTGATAGCATGTTATATATAGTTTTTGTGTCCTCTGTTTCATATACTGTCTTTAAAAAATGACTGAATTCTGAGAACTGGAATGTTTGGGATGTTTGTGTACTGTATTTACATAGCTTGTGGAGTTGTGTTTGGAATTGAAAACAGACATGACGTTTATTTCTTCTTCTGCACTGAATTCACCCAGATACTCTGGCTGGCAGTACCTCCTGAGACTACAAGTATATTTAAATATGTTCTTTGTTTACCTATGAGGTAAATTGTAACATATAGCATACCCACGGAAAAGACATCTATTCTGTGGCCCATAATACATGCCAAGCTCAATAATAAGCCATCAATTACAGTCAAACTTAACCTGATAACCAATTGTATCCAAACACAGTTGATAACATGCTGTTTTCAGTTCTGCACAAGTTGTCCGTGTCATTTTCCACCAGAACTAACCGTGCTTTGTGCTTTGGTGATGCCTGTCTTCTCCATGGCGCTAAGTTTTAAAGGATCGGGGCAGAGTCACCACGGCAACGGTGATGCATGCCATACCCTTGCCCAGTGTTGGAATGGCAATCCGGGCCCCATGGCAAGATTTCATGTGAGGGACTGTTGTTCTGGCCGAGAAGCGCTTATACTACGTGCAAATGGGCCACGCAGACACAAAGAGCGTACAGTTGTAATTCCTTCATATGACATCATTGTAACTGCGGATAAGCGGAACGATTAGAGGTTGTTATAATATTGTCTTGCAAGCCTCGCTGGGTTATTTATGAGGTTTTTATCCAAAACACTGTGCTTAGAATTTGATATCAGCATGGATGTCCTTGAAAGGAATTTTTTGAAGGATCTCCCCAAAATGGACTGGGAATAGACACCTTGCGAACCATTTTTTGAGTTAATATTTCTCAAGGTCCCTAAGTGATTCCTAACTGGGTAGAACGCTTCCGAAGGGGATTACCAGTCCAAGTCACATTCTTTTTGTGAACTATCTTGGCAGAAAAGTTCCCATGTTCTAAGCTCTCATTTTTGGAAAGCTGAGGTCCGCTGTTTGCCTGGTATAGGGCATGAGATTGGTTTCCAGTAGGATTTGTTTGTTGTTCCCTGCTTTTTTCTTCAAGGTTGGGGTAAATGCTGACATTTCCTCTCCCATACATTCAGATACACATAATTAATCAGGGTAATTCGGGGGAATCAGAGCAATTTTAAGAACCGATTTTGAGTCGCCCAGACGTATAACAGAAAAAAAATGTTATAAGTGAGGCCTTGTAACTAGATGATTTGAACAAATATACAGTCGTATACAATCTAATTTGAAAAATGTTTTTCCAGTGTCAGCAGTATTTCACATGAGATATGCAGAGGAAACGTGAATCCTGTGTGACGCAATAAGCTATTTGCTATACTACTTGACATGAATGTTTTGTTTTTATTTTGAGTACGTGAACTTGAAAGTTAAGAAACAAATTTATTCACAAAAACATTTGCAAACATAAATAAAGCAAAGGAATGTAAATAGTTCAAGGCAGTTTAATGTGACATTCATTTACTGTACACTGCCTTTCAAAAGTCTAGGGTCACTTATTCTTTTTAATATTTTTATATCAAAACCATAAATAACAAATGTAATGGGAATTATTAAATCAAAACAATGTTGTATTTAAAAATATTTTAAGTATCCTCTCTGCCATTTAAAATTAGAAATAAATTGGCATTTTATTCTTATTAAAGTTCCCATATACAACAATTGGCTCCTTTTTTATATATATTTTTGCTTTGTAAAAAATTGTGAACAATTATATATTTATCCATACATGACTTTCATCTATGCCTTCATATCAAGCCTTCATCGAATTTGAAGTCTAAATATGCATAAAAAGTTAAATAAAAAGGTGTCTGTAGTTGAATAAACACTGTTATATTATTCTCAAATGTGCACATAATCATTTCCCAAAGGCGGGAAAGTCCTTGTATGCCTTATCAACTCTAGACGGACACTAAAAATCCAGTTCCAGAGTATTGATAATAATAACAAGCACATGTCCCATGCTACTTCATGCTACCAAAATCACAGAAGACAAAAGCAAACATTTCTCTTGGACGCTCTCCTCCCATCTCCACCGAGTCAAAGCAAACAACCACTCTGTCTTCCTTCTGTGCTGCACGTAACTTCACGTTTCTCAGACAGGAAACAAAAATGAATTCTCCTTTGGTTAACCTCCACAGCCCGCAATGCATTATTGGGTTACAGCACACCAGGATTCATCAGATAGGCTCTTGTTCTACGCTTTTGGTATTTATAGATCGTCTGTTTCATTTTCACTGGCTTTTTGTCCAGAGTGTTCATGGCTTCCAAAAGATGATCAATGATAAAGATATTATGGATTCATGAGTAACATTCATGTTTAAAATTGTGAGTCCATGTGCTATAAGAAGTACTGCGCTGAGCAAAAAAAGGTGTTGCAGTGGCTTCGTGAAGATATAGTTACCAACACTTTTGGCATTATTGGTTGTTCAAGCTGTGTTTGGTAAGGACAGCAATCTTGATTTTAAAATCCAAACAGCTTGAACGTATTTTCACCAAGAGCGACTATATTGTGTGACACTTGTGCGGTTTATGAAAACACATTCTTTAATCTTTGTAAAGTATACTTTTTAATTTCACAGTCAAATTTGTGCTTTTACCAGTAAGATGTGCTTTCTAAGTTTCCTTGACCTTTTTCTTTTCTCTTTCATTCCTTTTAAGTCAAGTTGTGTTTAGACTGAAAGACTTTGTTGATTTTGCAATGGGAGCAATGTTGATTTTTTGATATTGTGTTTCATGCCAGTTAGCGTACATATTTTGCAGTCCAATAGACAGCTCAACAAACTTCTCAGACTTTAATACAACTTACTACATGTTGTTTAGATTTCTGTCTGAAGTTACAAACCTCATCTGACACACAATGTAGTAGCTCACATGCAAACAAAGGCTTCCACGAGGATGCGTGACAATGATATCTTGTTTTACTTTAGACTTTCTTGAGATCACAGCAATAGGGCATCCGCATATCTCAAAACAGTGCCACGTGGGAATACATTATATTTTACTGCTACTGACACTAGAATTACAACATCACTCACTGTGGCATGGCACCCTGGCACTGTTTTGCATTTTTCGAGAGATGGGTAGTTTAGATTTACATTGCGTACATAAATTGTAGTCTACAAGCTGTGTATAAACAATATAACAGGGTGAAACGAATACAGTTGCACTGAGAGCATGCCAGTTTCAACTAACATCATGCTGTAAGTGTGTTTTCTCTGTGAATGTTTCACATTGCGTACTTGAGCATGTTTGTGTGCATGTGTGAGGATATTAAGAAGTGAGTGGCAGTATTGTAGCTCTGAGGAACTGAGTCATACATTTTCAATGTAGGCTTTAACTTTCACAGAACAGTCTAGGACTAAACTTTGTTTTGAAGTTCTCTGTTAAAGAAGATTATCCCCTTTAAAAATGACTGAAGCTGTGCTCCTGGTTTTAATAAATTTTGTTTTGCATACATCATGGTTTGCATACGTTTTGTCTCGAAAATCTAGCCATCAGAACAGATACAGTAGTAATTCATGTTAATTTTTACGATCTGTAATTGCTCATTCCCAGCAGCCACCGGTGTCAAAAGAGCTTGCCGTAGCCCTTTCTCTAAACATGGCAGACGAGATAAACCAGGCTTCGGACCATAGTTTCTCCTGTGAGACCTCACTTGTCCTGGGTGAGCTGTATCCAAAGTGCTGTAATGCATCACACTTTACCTTATGCTTGAATGTAATGTATATATCCCAAAGAGCTTGTGTTTAAATGTGCAATAACACGCTTTCACAGAGCAAACACGTCATTTTAAGTAAGTTGTCTTAATTTTAATTAAATAAAAATGTCTTTAGCATTATCCATACAGTAATCATGGCAAAGAGATACAATTTTATGTAAATTAAATTAGCGCTGCTAATTTGAGTAAGTTACTCCCCAGCACTACATTTGTCCAACTTTTTATTAGAGCTAAGTACAGTCAGTTATTGCTTTAAACAGATTGTTGTAGCATTAACAGACTCATAACAGTGCTTTTAAGTCTCCTAAACTACAGCGGAAAGGAAGGGGAATGAATGTGCCACTACGGCAGCAAGAGAGCAGAGGTTGGCGTCACAGCACCAGCCATAGTCGTTATCACTGACCTCACCGTTCATCATTTGACCCGGCCTCTGTTATTCACAGACCTCTGCATTTTACAACCCTGTGTCAACTAGCATTTTGGGAGATATTCCATTCGACAATTATGTCCGGCACACAGATGGATGATTTAGTGGCTCTTTAAGCAAGTCTGGTGTTATGACTTTTTAAATGGGTAAAGGCGTTTTGTCACCCTCACCGCTTGACTGATGTGTGCTTTTATGATTCTGGGAAGAAGTGTTTCCTTTTACTTCTGGTGTTAAGTTGTAAAACCCTTGCGTTTTATTTAGTTTTCTCTTATTTTCCTGTATTAGAAATGTTTTTTCTTTTTTAATTCTCTCATCGGTTTAAGTCATGTGACCTGGAAAAACGACGAGTCTAAACCCATTATTGGCTCTCTGATTTGATGTGCTAAAATTAGCAATGCTCCGACTGACTTTACATTTGTCATGGTCTTGAAGGAGACCATTTTTCTTATACACACTTATAAATCTTTTTTAAGATAAATATAAATTGTGCTGACATGTGAATTTCTTTATATCTCAGCACGCTTTAGAAAAAATCTTGGAATTGAGTGGCTACTTTAAAGAGGTTTTATTTACGTGTTTATTATTACATAATTTTTCACATATTAAAATAAAAGTAATGAGTAGGCATGTCTAAACTCTTAACTGGTCTGTGTTCTTAAATGCTTTAACAAAATACAAAAATTAAAATGACAGCAATAACATGGTTTTATGGGTATGGAACATTTCTGACTTCTTAAAATTGGATGTCTTGAACATCACTCAGTAGAGCTGCCCGGTTCACCCTCTCACATTTGCGCACTTTGCAAATAAACACAATCAATCTGCAAGTCGACCAGTAGAATTTGCTGGCTTTAAACAGTGCTGTGATATTGATATAGACGTGAGTGCTCTCGGGTCAGATTTTTGAGTGCTGATATGGCTGACCTCAAATCATTCGGTATGACCCTCTGCTGGTGGGCAGCTGTGAGATGTAAGCCAATCCCCCAGGTGCAACACCACCAGGTTCCACACGGTCATACACTTGATAATACTTGGTTATACCAAACTCACTCATGTGTGAAATACATCTTTGAGACGAAGTGCAGGTGAAAGAACTCACACTGTCTCCCCCCCAGTTGAGTTTTCTTTATTTTGTTGTTGTTAATGCAAGAGACCTGGGCTAGTTGTCACGCCTGTTTTGAAGATTAAGGTATAGGTTTGTTTTTAAAAGTAAATTTCTGTTTTATTGTGTTTATGTTGACCCAGGTACAGAAAAATATGATGAATTTCACAAAGGTTTTTCAGTAACACTTTACAATATGATTGTGTTTATTAACGTTAATAAAAGCTAACATCTACAGTGGCAACATTATTTTAGAACACTCAGTAATCTTTGTTAATTTTAGTTAAAATATTATGATTGTTCATTGTTAGTTCATGTTAGCATTTTAACCAATGTTAACAGATTAGCATTAGCTTCGGCTAAATTTTTTTCTTATTTTTACTGTTCAATCTGATTCTATTTGCCTTGAACAATATTTATGTTGTCCTTAAAATTTTGAAGGCTAATAAAAAAAGACCAGATTTTATTTCCAGATTTTAAAGCTGTAGCCTACACCTCATCTGTTGTCTTTGGGTTGGAAGGTTTGTTTATGAATGGAAGTGGGAACTATCTATACACCCACTAAAGTCCTTTTACCGTTTCCTTCAAGATATTTTCACTTGAAGTTTGTGTTTTTGTAATCTTGATTCTCCTTCCTCTGTTCCACACATGATACACTATGGAACATGACACAACCAAATCACCCTCAGAAGGCCGAAGCAAAGGATCTGTGGTCTTATGTTTCTGCAGGCCACCAGAAAAGCACCCACATCCCTTCTGAAGGTGACTCCAGTAACTCTCACGCATTGGCCTACTTTGTCTCAGGAACATATAAGCCTTCTGTTTAAGTCGACTCCATACATTCGCTGCCTCAAAAAACTGGATGGAAGTCAAAAATTGAATCCACAGAGATGGATTTTAATGGAAGACACAGGAGGAGAAGTTAAAGGGGCAGTTCCCCCCAAAATCAAAATGTTCATCTTTTACGTACACTCATGTAATTTCAAACTTGTATGGTTTTCTGCAGAACACATAGATCCTTGGAAGAATGTTAATAACCTAATAATATTGGGCCCATTGATTGACATGAGGGTAGAAAAAATGATCATTCATTTTTTTATTAAGTGAACTATCCCTTTAATTTCATTTTAAAGGCACATTTCAGATGCTTTGGCACACGTTGAATCGCAACCATACGACAGCTCTAATGCCCGCAATTTTTTTTGGCATTGTGTTACATGCCCCTCATATTCCATCCAATCACATATATCACGATTTAGTTGTTTATTCTAGAAAGAAACTTGTATCATGGTAACTTGCCTCATAGTTAAAAAATTCACATTTTATAATCGGGACTCCACATTCATTGCCAAGAAGAGATATAGTTGTGCGATCCTAATTCCATGTGACATGATTGCTGGCGGCTAAGGCAGAAACCGATTGAATTGTCTCAGCATTTTCTTGTTAACGGTCCATTTTAAGTTGAAGTGAAAAAAAAAGAACTTTTCTAGTACACAAATGTTCCGTTTTCCTGTTTTATATGTTTTTTTATCTATTTCAAACGATGACATCATATCTCGCTCTTATTAATTCTTGTCTCTGTCATAGATTGGAACGAACCGTGCACTTACAACTGATTTCCTCAAACATGTCTTACATTTTCTTAACATTCTAAACGTCTTCATGCCAAGTTATTTGTTCTATGGGTGCAGTTCTCCTGAATACACACAGCTGACCTTATGCAACACCTAATACAGCATTAAATATGATGAAACTGTTAATTGAAATGCCATTCAGGTTTGCTTACAACTCATTAAACTGCAGCATGGTGACAATCTAGTCCTCGAGACTCAATTGAACACGACATCTATGAAAGACTGGATCGTGACATGTCGCAGTCCTATTAACATTTTGGTCCCTGTAGATCTTGCCACAGCATTTTGTTGCTTGTTCAGGCTAATAGATTCAAGCAACGGGATCACTCATGGTGTGGGCAGTGGAGCAGCACGGCCCGCTGCAGTCCAGGAAAAAATAGAGCGACGACTGGGTTGTCAATGTAGATTTGCACAAATGTCCTGCAGTTAGAAATGTTTCCTCACTGTGGGTGTAGCTTTTACTTGACGGCATGTTCAAATGTGCATATAAACCAGTTGGATCACATTGGTTATGCTTAGTTACCAAAAGTTACAGTAATCCTATAAAGACAGAATTTAGGTAGATTTAGGTATTTTGACTAAAAACAAAAAGGCTTTGTATGAATGTCATTTTTTGCAGCGAATTTATACATATTTGGAACATCTTGAGTAAATGAAGACAGAATTTTCATTATTGGGTGAACTGTTTCTTTAATAATGAAAAGTTTCCTCCAGAAACTTTCTTCAAGAATTCTAACCAAACAGTCATGAGATCCAACTCCAGTTTATATACATCTATAGAAGGTCCTTTAGTTGTGTATAGGTTAAGGCAGCACTACATCTCGTAGCCAATCTTCAAAAAGTCTAGAATTGTTTTTCTGAACACAATCCAGAAGTGAGGGATTTCTGCCAAAGCACCAAGGTTTAGAACTGCGACTAGTTGGCAACCCACAGTGTAGTACACATAGATCTAATGATAAAATGGTTGTCATATCTAATGCCCTGAATGTCAGCGGGCATCTCAGGGGGTTTAATCAGCATAAGTACTCTTTGTGCCGTATTTGTGAAGCTTGTTCTGGCCTTGTCATCTCTCCAGCAAAAAGATTAGAATAAAAGGGTTTATGATAAACCCAAGCGTCCCCTGCAGCTTGATATCTAAATCTCTTCCTCTCTGAACAAATGACCTACAGCTGCATCCACCTACCTTCAACACTGACTCCACAAGAGTTTGCTTTGTGCCTTTAGTTTAAAACTAAGCCGCTCAAAGACGTCATGGAGTGAAGAACTTTAGATAAGAAATTCCTTTACAATGATGCCAACAAGGAAGTATCCTTTCTTCAAGGTTGAATCTTGGTTTCCTCAACAAGAGGTTTTTAGTTTGAGGAAGCCGTAACTGTGTTGGGTGTGATTGCCCGTGTGTCCTTGTGCTGCACTGGTGTCACCTTACGTTTTATTGGCCTCTTAAAAAAAGTTGTCAAACTCTCGGTGTGCCCGGTGTTAAAATGTCTTTAGCACTGTTGGAGTTGTCAAAATAAGACTTTGATATTTAAGTACCAATTCAAAATTTCCCCATGTTTAACGCACCCTCAAGGTATTCTAACTGAATATGGTTTTCTTCTTATAGTTATAAAACCCAAATCATTTTGCTTCCAAGCGGTATTTTGCTTCCAAGTGATAGAAAGGGAGTGAATGGTTGATGATTTTTTGAAGCTCCAAAAAGTGTATCCATGCATTAAAGAGCTGCTCGACATGGTTTAGCAAAGATCTTCTGAAGCAAATCGATGCGTTTGTTCAAGAGAAATATCCATATTGACAGCGATGTTAACGTTGACGTCTCTCGAATGCGCGTGAACCTCAGACTTGTTATTTTTTCTGTCTGTCTGTCTTTCATTGTTTCTTTCCGTCCGTCTGCCTTACAGGCTTTCTTTCTTTCTGTCTGTCTGTCTGTCTGTCAGAAGATCGGTCGGTCTGTCTGTCGTTCCCCAACCTCTACGGCATGATCCTAGTTCCAGAATTAAAACTGACATGCACAAACAGAGAGCACAATTGTAACTTTAAAAAATGTTTGCACCTTGTATGCCATCAAATAAATAATAAACAATAACATGTGGCAGCATAGCCCAGCCTAGTTTTTTTCTAACATGGTCTTTGTTCTTGTCACAGATTGAGAACTACGTCAAAGACAGCATGAAAACAGAGATGGTCCAGTTACAACAGAGTGCTGTTCATAACCATACAGCGGCAATGTTGGAGATGGGCACCAGTCTTTTATCCCAGACAGCGGAGCAGACACGCAAGTTAACCGATGTCGAGACGCAGGTACCTCCCTTTCAGAATCCATTTCATGCCCCATTTAGTGAACCATTTTCCCCTTATATAGCCCCTTGACATATTCTCTAACAGGCCAAGAAAAACGCTCATGCCACACTAGACGTGCAATCACTTTTAAGTACCTTGCTACTGTTTTTATTGCTAAATGTCTTAAAGACTTGTGCATTTCTTAATGAGTCACAGCGGAATACAGCAAAGTTGCATTTTGCTGATTTGTCAAATAAGAGGTTGACTTAAGAGAATATCTGGTCTTAAGTGCTACCGTATGGCACCGCGGTGCAGTGTTGCGCTCTTTCCTATTTTTTGTCTTTTCCTGTGGTAATGCTCAAATAGTATTGACTTACTTAATGGTTTTAAGGTCTGTGTTTTTGCGGAAGGATTACCGTATTTTTACAGAAATGTTATCGTTTTCAGGTTTTAAATCAGACATCACGGTTGGAAATTCAGCTGCTGGAGAATTCACTGTCCACCAACAAGCTGGAGAAACAACTCATGGTTCAGATAAATGAAATCAACAAGATCCATGACAAAAATGGGTAAACCCCACTGACCTCCCACCACAGCACACAACCGCACACCAAGCTTTCCAAGCTACAAACTATTGATCATTTTTATTAGTTAAACTACAGTCAGTTAGTATAAAACAGAAGCTACATAAACAGATTGTTGACCCAAAAATTACATGTATATTATTAATTCTTCCTCATGTCATTCAAAACCGTTATGGATACAATGGAAGTTAATGCACGCAGAACAAAAATGTGTGGAAGTTACAGTAGTGACACTGATTTAATTTCCCACTGTACTGCTGAATAATCTGCCAGGACAGATGTTTAAATCACACATGCTTGTAATTCATAGGACAATAGGATGTTACGCCAAAACCACAATACAGATCATTACACAAAACGATTTTCAATCCCTGACAACACGATGAGCTCTTATACTTCAACTTGGACTCACACAGAGGAGTGGGATGAAACCTCTGAGTGACGTCCACCGAACTCCCATTCAACTTTGTCCCATGTGGAGACAAATACCAAAAAGTCTTGAATGTTTGCATTGATTTTGCATTCCACAATTTTTGTAATTCTTTCCAAATTTTTTCTTAAATGATTGATCCGGTGGGACACATTAGTTACTGACAAAACGAAGAGTTCAATTCCCAGTGTTTGCTGTGGTTTGAGTCCAGCTGATGTTGGAAAAAGTGGATAGGACATTCTTATCTCTCTATTTAACAAAATATCTAAAATAGCAGATAGCTCGTGTTGTCGTTACCTGCATTTATATAGTTCCTGAACTTATATTATAGATGGTTTTCTATTTCTATCTTAAATTAATTTTGCATTCTTTTAAAGGCCCCGTTTATTCCAGGTTGTCTAAGCCTTGATTTTGTTTTTTGAGTATTTAACAATGGATGTTCATGTTTCTAGTCTCAAAAAAACCTTTATATTTCACGTATTTCAAGTCTATCGGGCACCACTGTCTCTCTTCTCACAAAATAAATGGATTTCTTCTGGTTTGTCCAAAGTCACTCCTTCCGAAACGCTCTGATTGGCAAAGCTGTTCAGCTCTGTCGTGATTGGTTCCCCGCTTAGAGTGTGTGTGTTAAATGTCCCACCATATCAGTGAGTTCCGCTCCTCAAGCTGTTGTGATTGGTCGGTCTCCCTCTCAGTGCACGTGTATTCATAAGCTTTGGCTTTTAGCTATAAACAGCAACAATGGTGTAAACTTCACATCGGTTAAAAACATGCCGAGCGATCGAAGTGTAACGGAGGTCTGCTAGTGCATACACAAACGTCAATCATTGTTAGAGATCACAGTTTTTTCTACTATGGTGAGGGAAATGACACCGGACCAGTTGGGTCAGACCGGTTATATTATCACTAAGAACAGAAGCGTTAGTTTTGCCTTTTTATATTAGACACGACTTGAATAAGAAAACAAGCAGATTGACTAGGAGACTGCGAGCAGGACTTCAGAGGACGTTACATAGAAGTGTTTTAGACAGAGGTATGTGCACACACATAATATCAGTGTATTAGACAGATCAGCTTTCACAGCCGATGTTAAAGTCATGGAAGCTGTTATTTGACCGTTGGTTATCTTAGAATGTGTGTAGCCGGATTCTTATTACCAGCTGTAGCACTGTGATGAAAGTGAAAGAAGTTTAGCACGTAGCTCAGTCAAATGTTTACAATCTCTGATAACCAAACACTATTAATAATAGCAATATTACACACTGAATGAAGTTTGAAAAATGCGATCGCAGGGAATGGCCGCTTTGAAATATTTATGTGGATTGCATTCTGCTTTATCAAGCCAATGAATTCAGCTCAGCGTGCATGAGGTTTCCAGGATTCACTTTACAGATTTAAGACTTGGGTCCATTCCACATTTAAACAAAATCCCAAAAGCTATACTTTAATGGCCAGTGTGTGTGTTTGTTTGTATTGTGTGTAAGTGATGGAGATTGGCTACATACATAACAAAATTTATTTGAAACGTTATTACAGTATTACCATGTTCCATTACAGTCCAGTACCCCCCAATTTTTTTTTTCTTGGGGTCCCCACCTTCTTAAGCATGCAATATGGTAATATATTGTATATTATGGAATTCTATATAATCTTAGACAATTTCAATGCATTTTATGTATTAAACCATTCATAGTACATACTCTAGATAAGTATAATTAGGGAATAATTCTTAACAAATTAAATAACCATTTCAGCCCAAACTTTTGTAGACGTGGGCAATCTTTCACACTCTCAAACTGTGAACCATTCACCAAAGTAACTATTAAATTAAAGTCACATAATTTATGATTTGATGATTTCTGTACTTTAGTTTTTCCAACTTAAAAAAAATTACTCCAGGCAGTACTGCTACCACAGTAACAAGCCTCCAGAGTCATTAAAAATAAATAAAAATCATTGTAATCCCATAGAAATACCTTTATAGGAACAATAATTGCAATAACTATGGTATTTGGCAGACAAAATGGCATACAAGTCACATTTTATTAAAACACAATAACTGAAAGAATTGCCTTTGATTAGTTACGTTTCCCATAATTTCAACATCCGTTTTTCTCATTGTTGCTCAGGTTTCTGGAGGGGAAAATGCAAGAGTTGGAGGACAGGCACAGAGAGGAGCTGGAGGCTCTGCGGGAGGAGAAGAGCTCCCTGCAGGTTCTGGTTGGCAGACAGAGTTCAGTGATCCGCGAGCTGGAAACTCAGCTGGGTCGAGCGACCGGTAACAGCACGGCCCTGCAGAAACAACAGCAAGACCTGATGGAGACCGTACGAAACCTGCTGGGCCTCTGCGCCAAGGATGGAGGTACAGCATGTAAGCACAAATAAATCTCTTTATTGTTTTCCTCTCTTAGTCTTTGAAGCTGAGTTGGATAAAAGTGTCTGTTAAATGCCTAAATGTTAATGTGACACATAGATCAGTGTGTACTGACACTGAAAGAAATTAGACAGAACTACTAATGTTTTGTTAAACAATTGTGCAGAATGACGGGGAATTTTACACAACACGTGCGTTATCAATGAGAAAAGCCTCTTCCTGGTAGTTGGTAAATATGTGTTTTTTTTGGTTAAATGTCACATTTCCCTCCAGGCGGTGTTGCGAACCTCAACGGATGAGGCTTATCACGCTTCAACACACTCACTGTGGTTAACAGTTGACTGAAATGTCAAACAACCCTTGATTGAGTTACAGGCCAGACCTTACGTTCTCCCAGTGCAGAAATCAGGGATGGAGGGTTTCCTTCACACCAGCAGGAGTCAGTGTAGTGAACTCATTGCCCTCGTTGTCTCCACCACAGCCCCAGCGTGGCCTGTTGGGCTCACGTCTGCCCTGTGTCTCTGTGGTCACAGAAAATTGATCTTGAATGTCGGAGATGGAACAGCACTGGTCATGTGGAAGCTCACGCTTCTCTCGGGGAATCCGTCTTGCTGTGAGATCCACTTCCTGTTGCTTTCTTTTGGAGTGGCCCTTGACATGGATCTACCTGTTTTGAGTTTAGAGGACGAAATTCAGATAGTTTCGTGGGTGATTTGTCTTGATGATAAGACTAGATTCCCAATCTGATTTATAAAAGTGGATGCTGTTTTGGTGCTAGTTTGACTGGTAGAGGGCATCAAAGTCTTATTTTAAAAAACTCTGGGAGTTGGGGGCAATGTTGTTTGGTTATCAACATTCTTCAAAATATCTTATTTTGTGTTGTTTGGAATTACACGAGAATGGGTAAATAATAACATATGCAATCCATTCAATGTTAAGCACGTAGTGTAGCTTCATATCCTTCATATCAATCACTTTTTTGGCTGTACACTTTGCGGTGGACCAAACTCTATAAACGTACTAAGTGCCAGTTCACATGCTTTACTTCCATGATCCGTCAATAAATATTGTAGTACTGTGCATGTGGCTTAAAAATATCAGCATATTTGAACACCCCGCAGTTATCTTGGATTGAGACGTACGCATTTGTGCACGAGCCAGTCACTCAAAATGAAAGATGAGTTTTTATTCCTGCTTGGTTTTGGGCTATGAGCTAGAACCTGAATAAAACGTAACAAATGGTTTCTTTGAGAGTTTTAATTGGCCGTATAAAATGCAGTTTAGTTCCACTGTGGATTGGCTTATTTTTAAGGTGGGACACGTAACATGATTTCTTGGTGGATCTTATTAAGTATAATTGTACACAAAAGTGCACTTTACCAGAAAAATTATGATAAGAAAAGATAGAAGTGAAAACTCAACAGCCTCAGCTGTGTGGTTGGTCTTCTGTCCTATGCAGCAGTGCCCAGCGCCAGTCTGAACTATAGAGGTCATTTTCGTGACCTCTGACTGAATTTGTCAAACCTAATGGCTCCTGTGGGGAACCTGTCTATCAAGGTGCGAAGAAAAGACACTGTACTGTGGGTCTCTAAGGTTGTCTGTCGGGACATAACTATTTTTAAAGAAGTGTTCTACCAAAGCTCTAAACTGTCTTGTTTTGGCACGCTTGATTTAATGTTTTAATAATGTGATTTTAACTCGAAAACTATCATTTGTGCATGTACTCTACATGCATTTCTTTAATAATCTGTTTTAGTTCAAAATGAGCAGATCGTAAAAAAAGGCCGTTCAGTTGACATCTTTTTCAATTCTGTGTAGAGAATTTAAAGTGGAAACGTCATAGATGGTTGAGAGAATATCAAGAATGTGCAGTGGCCACTTTAAAGAGACTGAAATATACTGTAAGAGTTCTATTTGTTTAATTTTCTGTGGTCACTTTTCAATTCCCAATAATAATTGTGTTCTTTCATGGTGACTCTGTTGTTCAAAAATTAGGAAAATAGTAATATGATTACTGGAAGTGTGCCTGAATGTTTGACTAGAGTATGCCTGAGGACATGTTCATTTATTTTTCTTAATTTCTCATTTCAAATTTCTTTTTGTTAGGAAACAACCAAAACAAGCTGTAGCAGGTTTATTATTTAAAGTGATATTATCAAGCATGCGTAAAATTGAATTAAGAAAATTTGTTCTTCCTTTTAAATCCCTAGTTGCTTATAATTGTTGACTTTTTAGAATTGTTTCAAGCGTAATGAACCTCATCAATCATCCTTTGTGAATAAAAGAGCAAAAATACTGTTTTCTGATTCAGAATTTAGTTCACTAGAGACAAACTGTTACTTGCATGAAAAATGGTAATATGTCAGAAAAGAATTTTCCTTTATGGAGTTGAGAATGGTTTATGCCTTATGAAATGTTTTAAAAAATACACTTTTCATTTCACAGCTCAGTTGGTGGCCTTTATTCTTAAGGTTCCTCCATTTGGAAAATCATCTTTCGTCATTACAATTTTTAATAAAAAGTTTTTTTGCAGTAGTGTATGTAAACCAAACCAAGCTCAGATCCCGCTCCAATATAAAATGTGACTAGTTAACCAATTGTTTTCAGTTTATAATAAACTTCTTGAATAAATATCTCAGTTTAAGTAGGCTGATAAACAGCAATTATGTTTTAGTCCGAAATTCTGTGACATTACGGACTAAATTAAGTGTGTAATACGTGATAAAGGTATTTATTTATTTTAATTTATTTTAATTTACTCAATACTAAACTATTCAACTTTATGCTATATAGATGCTGAGATCTTCAACGGCCTTCAACCACCCCGTTGTCAAATAAAATGCCATGTAT